>SJYV01051951.1:0-29784 GCA_006410875.1 Neotragus pygmaeus | reverse complement strand
CAGCAGTGGGCATAAGGCAGTTCTATTTGCAATTTTTTAAGGAATCTCCACCCCGTTTTCCATAGTGGCTGTACTAGTTTGCTTTCCCACCAAAGGTGTAAGAGGGTTCCCTTTTCTCCACATCCTCTCCAGCATTTATTGCTTGTAGACTTTGGGATCGCAGCCATTCTGACTGGTGTGAGATGGTACCTCATTGTGGTCTTTATTTGCATTTCTCTGATGATGAGTGATGTTGAGCATCCTTTCATGTGTTTGTTAGCCATCCGTATGTCTTCTTTGGAGAAATGCCTATTGAGTTCTTTGGCCCATTTTTTGATTGGGTCGTTTATTTTTCTGGAGTTGAGCTGCATAAGTTGCTTGTATATTTTTGAGATGAGTTGTTTGTCAGTTGCTTCATTTGCTATTGTTTTCTCCCATTCAGAAGGCTGTGGCTGCAGTCACCATCTGTAGTGATTTTGGAGCCCCCCAAAATAAAGTCTGACACTGTTTCCACTGTTTCCCCATCTATTTTCCATGAAGCTACCCTATTTTGTTTAACACGTTAGCATATGACTCTGGGAGTACTGACAGGTAAAATATTTCACTATGAAACATGTACAAAGAGAATAATTCAAAGTGCTCACAAGTATAATAGCTGAAAACTTAATAAAATTAACTGAGGTGAAATATAGAAACCAAATAACATAAGTTATTACATTGCTACTTGCATTATATTTTGTCAGATTATTTATAGAAGTTTTTTGTTTATTTGACCATTAGTTTATTAAACAGCACTCGTTTAATAAAATCCATCAAGTAAAATGAGAAAAGAATAGACTTGAGAATTAGATAAAATGTCACTGAAAATCTGTATACTGGTCTAAAAGATAGGATTACTCCTTACACATGATAACAGTCTCTAGGAGTCAGCACTCTCTGAGTTCTTCCTCTTTCCCTGGCTCCATACCTAGAACCCACTATGACAGTATGTTCTTCCTCCTTTTGATGGTAAACATTCTATATCTCACTGCTTTGGAAAGAAGCTGATTTAGAATATGACATTCAGAGCTAAATAGGAATTGCAGATATTCAGACAACCTCAGTTATTTGAGAAAACCATAAGGCACAGTTTTGAAGAGACTTTCCTCAAAGTCACATAGCACAGACTTGAGAGAAATATAAAAAGAAATAGTACATACAATTATATCTTCTAAGAAACTTGTTTCATCATCCCAGTCAGTATTGACCTCTTACTTTTTTTAATTTCTTTTTCATTCTTCTACCTTTCTTGTGAAATATGCAATTTGCCACTTCCTTTTGAAATTTTGTCTACATATAAAGCTTGTTGCTATTTAATCTAAGTTGTGTCTAACTCTTTTGTGATCCCTTGTACTGTAACCCACCAGGCTCCTCTTTACATGGGATTTCTCCAAGCAAGAACACTGGAGTGGGTTGCCATTTCCTTCCCTAGGGAATCTTTCTAATCCAGGGATCAAATCCACATCTCCTTCAGTGCAGGAGAATTCTTTACCACTGGGCCACTGGGGTGTAAGATCTTAGTGTGTAAGATCCTTGAGAAAAGTGAATGTGGTTAATCTTCATTTACTCATATAGGATGGAACTCATCTCTCCTACAGAGGTGGAAGTTCTGTGAAAATTTAACGGATGAATACCTTTCCAATATATTTATAGCCTGATCTACCTAAGTATGAACATAAGTCATACTTATGAACATAAGTACATAAGTCAGCTCTAATTTATACACTGACTTGTCCTGTTTTATAATAATTGCATTTGTGTAGAACTCATCCCAGTCACCTCTCTTACATGTCCCAGTCATGTATCATAACAGTTCTTGGACTAGATGTTCAATTAAATAGAGTATATGTTCATTTTTCAGGAAACCATATTAATAATTTCCAAAAAAGTAATCAGCAGTCAACCTTAGTCAATTTGATTTTTTTCCCTTTGTTATCTCCAATAAGAAATCAAATTATTTTACTCCCAAATGTATTTCATGCAAAAAGTAGTTTAAAGATTCTTACTTTTGTTTTAATTTTACATAATTAGATTTATTAATAATTAAATTGATCTTTATGACTTTTTCTTAATTATATGAATAGAGTAAAGATTTTCCTATATGAATTCAGGCCTTTGTTTCAGCTAATGTTCAATTTGAACTTCAAATTCAAGAAGAGTAACTGAATATTTGACCTTGTACTAAGAAAAGAAACAGGATCAAACAGCAAAAAATTATCTCCATATAACATTCATCCTTTACTGCTTTCCATCATCATTCATTATAATGTATTTATTTCTTTGGATGTGTCTAAATAATGTCAAAATGGAATAGCTTGGAATTAAGTTTAGACAAATTAGTCTTTTAGTTTGATTGAATGATTTAAGATTTGTTTTTAAATTGTTCTTTAAAATATCTTTTAAGACATATATTTTAAGTAGATTTTTTTTAATTTTTTTAAGTGAATTTGACTAACGCAGTTGTTATCATAGACACCATATAATAATGTTTTTACTTATGGTAAGAGAAAAATTAATTTTCTATATCACCTCAGACTTCCTATAAGAAATCATATATTCCATCTTTATTATTCACAAGGGCCCTATAATAGTATGACATTACTTTCTTTAAAGTATAACATAATAGGTGATGCATTAGTACTGAAGCAATTTTCCAGTCAAATAAGTATGCTTAAAAGAGAGCTAATAGAAGTCTCAGTAATAATAATCATACAGACAATACATACTACAGAGCACCAATTAGTCTGTAGCATAGTAGTTTTTGATATATTTAATTACTAACCTTCAAATTAATTTGTGGTTCTGCTTATATTAATGTATTCTAAATCAGGCTGGATTCATTGATGCTAAACAGTATTTTGATGTAATACAAAACAATGTAATAATCAACACTGTATTTCCACTTGCATTCATATAGAGTGAGATTAAAATCATAATTAATATTCATGAAATAAACAAATTTTCACAAAATTATAAATATATGGCATTAGAGTATTTCTGCAAAATATATCTACTTTCACTGAACGTTCATAGTCATAAATAATAATGGTTTTTAGAAAATGTGTGCATATATATATATATACATATACAGGTCTATATATATCAAACAAAATGAAGGAAATAATTTTGTTTTTCCTTGACTATTCACATCCATTTTTCCCTGTTTTCTTTCCCCTCTTGGTGAAACTGAGTTCTTTTATTCAATAGCTTCATTGTATTTTCCCATTTTAAAATATATTTAGCCCCAATTAATTCTGTTTCTGTAGTGTGCAAAACAATAGGCTATAGCTTCAAAGAAACATAAATTTATAAGACACAGTACCTGCCACTTCTAATTCTTACATCTAGTGGAGAAGAAGGCATTTATTTCCATAATTCAGGGTGATGAACCACATCTTAAGAAGAGGAAGTGCAACTGGACAGCATCTGTACTAGTTTGCTAGTAACTAGGCAATGTCACCCCACTCCAGTACTCTTGCCTGGAAAATCCTATGGACGGGGGAGCATGGTAAGCTGCAGCCCATGTGGTCGCTAAGAGTCAGACACAACTAAAGCGACTTAGCAGCAGTAGCAGCAGGCTGCCATACCCAGTGGCATAAACTAGATGGCTACGAACAACAGAAATTTACTGGCTCACAGTTTTGGAGGCTAGACATTCCAGATCACATTGTCGGCAGGGTGATGAATTCTGAGAGCTGGGGCAGAAATCAGTTTCATGCCTCCCTCCTAACTTCTGATACCTTGCTGACAATCTTTGATGGTAGATGCATCATCACTGTAATCTCTGTCTTGATGTTTACATTGTATTTTCCTTGTATCTTTTCATATCATCCTCCCTCTGCTCATGTCTATCTCTGTAAAAATTTTCTCTTTTCATGAAGACAAAGAATCATAGTTTAGAACCCACTTTATTGACCTCATTTTAAATTGATTACCTCTAAGAACATCCTATTTCCAATAAAGCCACATTCTGAAGCCCTAGCAACTTGGATTTCAACATAACATTTTGGAGAGATACAATGCAACTCATAACATCTACTTATCTTTTACTCACTTGACCTTGATACAGCTGGGGTTATATCTTTACCGCAGTCAGTGCTAGAAGTTTGTTTTAATTTTACAGTTAGAACCTTGACAAAATGCTTCCCTTGTCTGGCATCCTCTACTCAGTCTTCAAGACCCCAATCAAATGTTGGCTTCTCTATAAAGTCACCCCTGCCTCATTTCTGAATTACAGTTATTAGCTGCCTGTTTGATATTCTTATGGTACACTATTTACAGAAGAATATGATCTTCCTGACAACCAGGAATGCATCATATTTCTCTTTAAATGTCTAATGCCTGGAATAGGGCCTAACAACTACTGAATAAATACTTTGACCACTTGATGCGAAGTGCTGACTCATGTGAAAAGATCCTGATGCTGGGAAAGACTGAAGGCAGGAGGAGAAGGAGATGACAGAGGATGAGATGGTTGGATGGCATCACCGACTCAATGGACATGGGTTTGGGTGGACTCCGGGAGTTGGTGATAGACAGGGAGGCCTGGTGTGCTGCAGTCCATGGGGTTGCAGAGTCGAACATGAGTGAACGACTGAACTGAACTGAACTGAACTAACTGAATAAATGTTTTCTGTATATAATGAGTAAGACTTTGATATGATGAATGAAAATATGAATGAATAAAATTTGTCCAAAATAGCATGAATAATGATAGAATGTAAAAACTGGAATATAGTTACATATATTAGTTTCTTTCCTTTTTTAACTATTAGTAGCTGTAAGATAAATAGTAGCATGCATGCATGCTAAGTCACTTCAGTCATGTCCAAGTCTTTGTAATTCTATGGACTATAGCCCTCCAGGCTCCTCCACCCATGGGCCATCCATGGGATTCTCCAGGAATCTTCCTCCAGGGATCTTCCTCCAGGGGATCTTCCTGACCCAGGGATCAAACCCACATCTTTTATGTGTCCTGCATTGGCAGGCAGGTTCTTGATCACTAACTCCACTTGTGAAGCCCAATTAATAACACATGGTATAAATCAAAGCCTTGTGACACTAATACATATTAAATATGCACAGATATATGATTACACATGTGTGTAGGTGTGTATGTTTGTGTTTATAAAGTCTCAAAACCTGTTAGCAATTGTGCAAGTGATGTTTCACATCATTCAGAATTTGTAGCATATCATCATTGTTTAGGTCAGCCATATAGTGTATATTAAGGAATTAAGAAACAACAAATAAATATTTCTATCCTTGGCAGCTCAGATGGTAAAGAATTTTCCTGCAATGCATGAGGCCCAGGTTCAATCCGTTGTCAGGAAGATCCCCTCAGAGAAGGGAATGGCAAACCCATTCCAGTATTCTTACCTGGAGAATTCCACAGACAGAGGAGCCTAGCAGACTATAGTCCATGGGGTAGCAAAAGTTAGACATGACTGAGCTACTAATACTTTCATTTTCACTTAGATTATTCTATGGGTGTACTATTATGGGATTCAGAGTTTGATACATTTTAAAAAGAGGCAATAATAATGTTCAGTTCAGTTCAGTTCAGCCGCTAAGTCGTGTCCGACTCTTCGCAACTCCACGAATCGCAGCATGCCAGGCCTCCCTGTCCATCACCATCTCCCGGAGTTCACTCAAACTTAGTCCATCGAGTCAGTGATGCCATCCAGCCATCTCATCCTCTGTTGTCCCCTTTTCCTCCTGCCCCCAATCCCTCCCAGCATCACAGACTTTTCCAGTGAGTCAACTCGTTGCATGAGGTGGCCAAAGAACTGGAGTTTCAGCTTTAGCATCATTCCTTCCAAAGAAATCCCAGGGCTGATCTCCTTCAGAATGGACTGGTTGGATCTCCTTGCAGTTCAAGGGACTCTCAAGAGTCTTCTCCAACACCACAGTTCAAAAGCATCAATTCTTTGGCACTCAGCTTTCTTCACAGTCAAACTTTCACATCCATACATGACCACTGGAAAAACCATAGCCTTGACTANCTGGTTTCACTTTCATCAAGAGGCTTTTTAATTCCTCTTCACTTTCTGCCATAAGGGTGGTGTCATCTGCATATCTGATGTTATTGATATAATGTTTTCTCCACAATCTTGATTTTAGCTTGTGCTTCTTCCAGCCCAGCCTTTCCTATGATGTACTCCGCATATAACTTAAATAAGCAGGATTGACAATATACAGCCTTGACATACTCCTTTTCCTATTTGGAACCAGTCTGTAGTTTCATGTCCAGTTCTAACTGTTGCTTCCTGACCTGCATATAGGTTTCTGAAGAGGCAGATCAGGTGGTCTGGTATTCCCATCTCCTGAAGAATTTTCCACAGTTTATTGTGATCCACACAGCCATTATACCCGTTAGCATTAATAGTTATTTAAGAATACTTAATGTTTTCATGTGAACTAACATTATTATTTCATTGAGTTCCACAGCTTTGTCTAACCCAATGAAACAATAATGTTAGTTCACATGAAAACATTAAATATTCTTAAATAACTATTAATGCTCTTATTAACAGGTATGACATTTCCATTACTAGATGGTGATGCACAAAGTATCATGTGATGCCTCATCAATACTTTTATCCAAGAGGAGGTGAATATTATGTTATCTGTTACATTTTGCATGTGCAGGGAGGCCATGCCTTTGATTATGTGATGGATACACATCCTAGCATGAGCACTTTGGAATAAGTAGTGCTCTCCTTTCAGCCTTATAGATATGATCATAAATCCAGGAGAGATTTCTTCAAGGCCTGTCATCCCCATGCACTGTTAAACATGAATCCATTTCAGTGAGAGAAGGTGTGAATCTCACAGAACCAGTTCATCATTAACATTTCTAAAATGCTTGGAGCCTCTTTTGAAATAAAAGAAATGTTATAAATATTGCTATGATATTTTTTCTTTGAGAGAGACAGGGAAATTGTTATTCACAGAGCATACCTTTTTTTCCCCCTCTCCTGGAAAATATTTGTCATGTTGATGCATTCTCAAGCCACTGCCAATGAAGAAAAATGTTTGCATCTCTTTCTCCACACACTGTGGGTGGGGAGACATTCCAAATTGAATTAAGAACACATCAGTGAGCTCCAAATAAATGATTCAGCCTGAAGGCTGAAGTGTTACCTTTTATGCTGCAGTCTATAATTGACAGAAAATATGTGTACAGTAATTCATAAAACACAGATATGCAATAGAAGAATATTTTATTATAATGAAGAATCATTATTTTTGTGCTAATAAAGCAGCACAA
Organism: Neotragus pygmaeus; assembly: GCA_006410875.1. Taxonomy (NCBI): domain Eukaryota; kingdom Metazoa; phylum Chordata; class Mammalia; order Artiodactyla; family Bovidae; genus Neotragus; species Neotragus pygmaeus. Next base: position 22,493 of record SJYV01051951.1, on the reverse strand, counting down.
ACATCCTCATCATTAAGCAATATTACATATTCTAAATAGAAGAGTAAGACTATGAGCTGAGAGCTCATTTTAATAGAATTTGAACACATTATTTACTGTTTTCTGAAGTCTAAGAGACTGAAAGTTCCTCATAAAGGAAGCCATATTATTTTTCTTCTTTTTTAGGCTTATCAGTAAGAAATCCTGGCACTAATCTTTAAGGAAATGGTAAGATGTATAGAGTTATAGAGGAGAACAGTAAAAATGATCTAATCTAACAAAAATTTAAATGGTAATAATAGTTTACAAGCTTTCTACTAAGTACAGGACTTAGACTGCTAAACTCCTAAATATTCTGATGAAATAACTAAATGAGTCTCACAGAATGTATAAGCTTTCTCCAAGGTCAGCAGAAATTGACAGTCCTAAGCCTGCCCTAGATTCAGGTGAACCAGGTCTTTGTAAAGGTCTGCACTTCACCACACTGCAACAGTGCAATCAAGCCTGTCAGCCTGCCAGAATAGTAGTGTGATGATGATTCAAGATACTTCTTATTATTAAATATTTTAATGCTCTTACCCCCAAAAAAAAAACTTATTTAAGAGAGCAATGTCAAAATTCTTAAAGCATGAAAATAGATAGACAGAAGCTAGTAATTGATAGTGAATATAAAGCCAGCTGGCATGATTTTCCTTCTATTGATTCTTTATTGGCTTAGGTTTCATTGGGACAGTTTAGTTTGGGTATTTCTTGTTGTTTTAATCCTTTAGTTAGTAAATAAATAAATGTGATCAAGATTATTAACCTGTATAGGTTTCATTTGCCATAGAGGCAATTAATTACCACTCTAAAGACACCTATGGAAATTCTGGATAGAGTAAGGGTTATCTTTGTGTTGCCATAAATAAAATTCAAAACATCATAAAAAGAGGGAAAAGGCATGTTATCAACTCTATGACTTGTTTACTTAATTATGCTTCTCTTTCTCTTGTAATTTCTCCTACAACTTATATTTTTCACTACCCAAATTATGATTATTTAGCTAAAATTCAAATATATTTACATTGACATTATTTGTCTAACATGTGAGAATTTGGGTGAGCTATACTTTCAAATTCCTGATTATGCTTTTTTCAAGCATTTGAACCCTCTGAGTTCTTTTCAGATCTAAAATTCCACAAGATCCCAGTAACATTAGGCCACAGAAAGAGTATTACTGAATTAGGGTTTAATGAACCTAGTTTAAGGAGAAAATTATGACAACAGCATGATAAGTAAATATTTGCATATATAGTAACAGGTTATGTACTAAGGCTTCAACATATATATTTTGGGAGTAACAAAATTTAGTCCATAAGTGACTTTTAGCAAACAGAATGTAATTCTCCCACATTAATACAAAATAAAAATTTTAAAGAATTTAAGTCATTTTATGGTCAAAATTTAGAAAATATTTTTGTTTTTCCACCAACAGAATTTTGGTCTTGAAAATAGAAAACCACAAAGACATAAGAATGGATAATAATAGTGACAATAATTCAAAGAGAGTAGAAAAATAAAATAAATATACAATCTCATACATTGTATAGAAGAGAAGAGAGATGGTATGAGATAAAACACTATTTGCACATTGGAGAGTAAATGAATATTTTCTATGGTTGATAAATCAATAAATAAAATATTGCACTTTATATGGAATTTTGAAATTTTTTTGGAAAAAAAAATGTGGTAGTCTGGAGTGAGTTTGAGAATAAGAAAATGTGGAATGGGATATTTGTTCACACCAAAAACAGTCCTAAACAATTTGATTCATTGTTATGTAACTGTGATAAATATAGAGAGCAGTACTTACATTGTTAGCACTCCATTATTATGTAACCAGTGGCTAGGGTTTATTATCAGCACATATTTTTATCATCTATCAATTTTGACTTAAAATAGTTTAGGCTAAATAGGCATGAAGTTAGTCCTCGTATAAGTGAGCTGCTACTGCTGCTAAGTCACTTCAGTCGTGTCCGACTCTGTGCGACCCCATAGTGGCAGCCCACCAGGCTCTCCCGTCCCTGGGATTCTCCAGGCAAGAACACCGGAGTGGGTTGCCATTTCCTTCTTCAATGGATAAAAGTGAAAAGTGAAAGTGAAGTCACTCAGTCGTGTCTGACTCTTAGTGTCCCCATGGACTGCAGCCTACCAGGCTTCTCCTTCCATGGGATTTTCCAGGCAAGAGTACTGGAGTGGGGTCCTATAAGTGAGCAAAAGTTTCAAAAAAGGAGAGGAAGCATAAGAAAGCAAACACATAAAATGCTATTTAGTGTGCTTTAGAACACTTGAAAACTTGACTGACAATAAGTTGATTATAACCTAGAAAAATGTATAGAACATAGCATGACAAATATTTCACAGCATAATTAAACATACTTTATTATAGTGCTCATAAACACATGAAAAGATGCTCAACATCACTCATCATCAGAGAAATGCAAATCAAAACCACAATGAGGTACCATTTCACACCAGTCAGAATGGCCGCGATCCAAAAGTCTGCAAGCAATAAATGCTGGAGGGGGTGTGGAGAAAGGGGAACCCTCTTACACTGTTGGTGGGAATGTAAACTAGTACAGCCACTGTGGAAAACAGTGTGGAGATTCCTTAAAAAATTGCAAATAGAACTGCCTTATGACCCAGCAATCCCACTGCTGGGCATACACACCAAGGAAACCAGAATTGAAAGAGACACATGTACCCCAATGTTCATCGCAGCACTGTTTATAATAGCCAGGACATGGAAACAACCTAGATGTCCATCAACAGATGAATGGATAAGCAAGCTGTGGCATATATACACAATGGAGTATTACTCTGCCATTAAAAAGAATAAATTTGAATCAGTTCTAATGAGATGGATGAAACTGGAGCCTATTATACAGAGTGAAGTAAGCCAGAAAGAAAAACACCAATACAGCATACTGACACATATATATGGAATTTAGAAAGATAGTAATGATGACCCTGTATGTGAGACAACAAAAGGACACAGACATAGACAATGGACTTTTGGCCTCAGAGGGAGTAGGAGAGGGCGGGATGATCTGCGAGAATGGCGTTGAAGAATATATACTATTATGTAAGAAACGAATCACCAGTCTATGTTTGATACAGAATGCAGGACGCTTGGGGCTGGTGTACGGGGATGATCTAGAGAGACGTTGTGGGGTGGGAGGTGGGAGGGGGACTCGGGATTGGGAGCTTGTGTGCACCTGTGGTGGATTCGTGTCGATGTATGGCAAACCCAATAGAGTATTGTAAAGTTAAATTTAAAAATAAATAAATAAATAAAAAAAAAATGTGATTAGATTGCTATAAAGAGCAATTTTTAATTTTTAAAATATATTTTATCTTGCTGTATTTAATTTTTACTATTATTTTTCTCCACTCCCCTTAATCACTTACATTTTATTTCTTTTCATTAGCTTAGTGTGAAATTATTAATGGCTAAAAATTTAATAAATTGTCTTGAAATCCTCTACATATTGATTTTACCTTTTATAAAGTCCCCAACACATTCATAGGTCATCGTATTCTTGTTATATAACATCTGAGGTAAAATCAATTTAATAAATGAATAATTATAGAATAAAAATAAAAAGCATAAAGCATTTACAGCTGAGATATAATGCATTTGAGATATTCATTGCATTTGATAGTCAGTTATAAATGCTAATTCCTAATTTCTGTACATCAAGTTGTATAAGCTCAGTTTTTTCTAACTACCCAGAGTTACCTCAAAGTGCTCTAGTTTTACTCTATAGCCATTTTCATAGTTATGAAACCTCTGTTGAAAATGCCTTTTTAGATTCTTTTTTTATTCATTCATGTGTTTATAGAAACACTACTGAAGTCTCTAATTATTCTTGTGTCTCTATATTGTAACAAATACCAAAACTCAAGTTGAAGAGTAGGTTAATTAGAATACCAATACATTATTGATGGAAGCACTACATCCTTGGTATAAGTGATGCTTTTTCTTCAACAAAGTAACAAATGCAATATGTTTTAACATACAAATGTATAGGATACCTCAAATCCATGAAATTCTTAACAATTTAAGCCAATATTCATTACAGATTTTGTCAAACCCTTTGCACCGTTTCCATGATTTAATTTCAACTTTGTTGATATCTTTGCCCTGCTTCCTTACCACAAACATGCCTTTGCTTTGTTATCCTTTTCCTGTCATTTATATGTAATTGTTACTATTGAGTCTTTTTTGTTAGTGAACCTTTAAGTTATATCTCTCACCATAGTGTTTCAAAATCATTTACTACAGAAATGAAGATAAACATTAAATAAGTTGAGAAGACTTTTTAAAAAGACATAAAGAGGAGAAAAAAGAAGAAAAAGAAAAAAAGGACCAAAAAAAAAAAAAAAAAACAGGAAATTAAAGAGGCAGAGACATAAAGTCTTCAGCTGTTGAACAGCAATTTCTTTGCAGTTAAACCACTCTATAGATTCACCATTAACAAAACTATCATGGTGAGAAAAGACTGAGTTTTATATGTTATGGTCAAAAAATTAGCCCTAATGATGGCTTTAAAGGTAACAGTTTCCATAAAACAAGCAGCATCCATTTCTTATTTTATGACCTATTAAATATTAGTAGTGAGTCAAATTTTAAGTAGACTGCTTATTCTGTATTATTTTCAAGTTAGAAAGAAAACTTCAGATTGCACCTTGTAGAAGACTGCAATAGAACCCAGGCCAAGTATTAATCAAATGATACTTACAGGAGTATGAGAAAGTCACCTCATAATGTGAAACCATTTGCATTGGGATAAATTTTTTCACACCTATTGAATTACTCATCCCATTATATTACTTTTAGTAATTTAGGTTCACTGGAGCAGAGAAAGAATTAGATTGGCAATGATAGCCACCCAAAAGAGAAGATTGTTTCTGTTTCCTATTTTCAGGCTTAACTTCTGATAAGGAGAATGAATTATAACAAGAAGTTAACAGTCCTGATGGCAAAGCCTTAGTGTCTCAATCTCTCATCTAAAATGTTCTCTTTTGGTCAAAAAAAAAAAGATAGAGAATGACAGGCATTTTTATGTTGACAGTTTGTTTGACTCAATTCTTATTTCTTTTCACTTAAAAAAAAATCTTGACCTTTTTTCTTAAATGACCTTTATGCCTCCATCTACAAATTATATGATAAATATATCTGAAAGGAAACTCTAAGGGAAAGTTTTAGGTCTCAAGACAAAGACTTTATAATTATACATTTTAAACTAAATGCTAATGACAAGGACAGCCCAAGCTGCGTCTCTTTTTATTAATGATAAAATCGATATTGATATTTGAAATTAGTATATTTATCTTGAGTATAAAAGAAATAGATAATTTTACTATGGAGATTACAATCAAGATATTCTGTGAAAATGAAGCTATACTTACTGGAATGTAAAGTTAAGAAGTCAAAAATACCTGGAGTAACAGGCAAGTTTGGCCTTGGGGTACAAAAAGAAGCAGGGCAAAAGCTACCACAGTTTTGTTTGCAGTGGTCATAGCAAACACCCTATTCTCAAAACACAAGAGACAACTCTACACATGGACATCACCAGAAGGTCAACAGTGAAATAAGATGGATTATATTTTTTCAGCCAAAGATGGAGAAGATCTATACAGTCAGTAAAAACAAGACTGGGCACTAAGGGATGCTCAGATCACAAATTCTTTATTGCAAACTTCAGACTTAAATTGAAGAAAGCAAGGAAAGCCACTGGCTATTTAGATATGACATAAATCCCTTGAATTATACAGTAAGGGACAAATACATTCAAGGGTTAGATCTGATAGAGCACCTGAAGAACTGTGGACAGAGGTTGGTAACACTGTACAGGAGGCAATGATCAAAACCATCCCCAAGAAAAATAAATACACAAAGGTAAAATGGTGGTTGGAGGAAGACTTACAAATACCTGAGAAAATGAGAGAATGGAAAAGGAAAGGAGAAAAGAAAAGTAGTACTCATCCAAATGCAGAATTCCAAAGAATAGCAAGGAGAGAGAAGAAAGCTTTCCTAATGGAGCAATGTCAAGAAATGGAGAAAAACAATAGAATGAGAAAGACTAGAGAGATCTTCAAGAAAATTAGAGATAACAAAAGAATATTTCATGAAAAGATGGGTCAATAAAGGAGAGGAGAGGTATGGACCTAACAGAAGTAGAAGATATTAAGAAGTGGCAAGGATACATTGAAGAATTATACAAAAAAGGTATTAATGACTCAGATAACCATAATGATGTAATCACTCAACTAAAGTCAGACATCTTGGAGTGCAAACTCAAAGGGGCCTTAGGAAACATCACTATGAACAAAGCTAGTGGAGGTTATGGAATTCTAGCTGAGCTATTTCAAATACTAAAATATGATGCTGTTAAAGTGCTGTACTCAATATGTCAGCTAATTTGGAAAATCCAGCAGTGGCCACAGGACCAAAAAAGGTCAGTTTTCATTCCAATAACAAAGAAAGGCAATGCCAAGAAATGTTCAAACTACTGCACAAATGCACTTATTTCACATGCTAGCCAAGTTATGCTAAAAATCCTCCAGGCTAGGCTTCAACAGTACATGAACCATGAACTTCCAGATGTACAAGATGGATTTATAAAGGGCAGAGGAACCATAGATCAAATTTCCAACATTCATTGGATGATAGAAAAAGCAAGAGAATTCCAGAAAAATATATACTTCTGCTTCGTTGACTACACTAAAGCCTTTGATACCATGGATCACAGCAAAGTATGAAAAATTCTTAAAGAGATGGGAGTACCAGTCCACCTTACCTGCCTCCTGAGAAACGTGTATACAGGTCAAATAGCAGCAGTTTGAACCAGACATGGAACAGCAGACTGGTTCAAAATTGGGAAAGGATACCGGAAGGCTGTGATTTCTCACCCTGCTTATTTAACTTCTATGCAGATTACATTATGTGAAATGCTGGGCTGGATGAGGCACAGTCTGGAATCAAGACAGTGGTGAAAAATATCAACTACCTTAGAAACTCAGATGACACCACCCTTATGGCAGAAAGTGAAGAGGAACTGAAGAACCTCTTGATGAGGGTGAAACGAGGAGAGTGAAAAAGCTGGCTTAACAATGAACATTCAAAAAGCACAGATCATGGCATCCGGTCCCATCACTTCATGTCGAATAGATGGGGAAACAGTGGAAACAGTGACAGACTATTTTTGGAGGCTCCAAAATCACTGCAGTTGATGACTGCATCCATGAAATTAAAAGGCACTTGCTCTTGAAAGAAAAGCTATCACAAACCTAGACATGTCTTCTAAAGCAGAGGCATTACTTTGCTGATAAAGGTCCATCTAAGTCAAAGGTATGGTTTTTCCAGTAGTCATGTATGGATGTGAGAGTTGGACCCTAATAAAGGCTGAGCACCAAAGAATTGATGTTTTTGAACTGTGGTGTTAGAGAAGACTCTTGAGAATCCCTTGGACTGCAAGGACTTCAAACCAGTCAATCCTAAAGGAAATCAACCCTGAATATTCATTAGAAGGACTGATGTTGGTTGAAGCTCCATTACTTTGGCCATCTGATACAAAGAACTAACTCAATGGAAAAGACCCTGATGCTGGAAAAGACAGAAGCCACGAGTAGAAGGGGATGACAGAGGATGAGATTGTTGGATGGTATCACTGACTCAGTGGACAGAAGTTTGCACAAGTTTCGGGAGATGGTAGACAGGGAGGCCTGGCGTGCTGCAGTTCATGAAGTCACAGAAAGTCAGACACTACTGAGTGACTGAACAAGCACAACATCAAAGTTAAGTAGTAAAACTGCAATCTTAATTTTCATTTGAAAACCAGAGTTTAAACTTCCAAATGTCTCTAAATGTAGTACATGCTATTCTGACTTATTTTTATTCAAGTATATATGTAGGAGCAAACTCCACCCGATATGGATGACTTGCTTCTCTCCCTGTTCAGAGGCACAGTGCAGCAGTGCATTGCCCTCGAGGCCATCCCAGAGGCTGCCTACTTGCAGCAATGTAGGCTTCTGGAGCTGAACCTGGGGCCCCAATATGACATCTGTCAAGGGCATTTTCCTGGTTTGTTCACGCTTCAAATCAGTCAGTGCAAAAACTATCTTGAACCTCGATTCTAAGTTGTTTCTGGGGGGGGGGGGGGACATTTGGAGGCTTTCATCAAAAACTAAGTCAGATAGCCTCATCCACCAGAGGGCAGATAGTAGAAGCAAGAACTACAATCCTGCCACCTACAGAACAGAGACCACAGCCACAGAAAGTTAGATAAAATGAAACAGCGGAGAAATGTCTTGCCCCAGAAAAACAACTAAATGAAGTAAGTCAGAGTGAGAAAGACAATATATGATATCACTTATATGTGGACTCTAAAAAATTTATACAAATAAAATTATTTATGGAACAGACTCATAGACTTAGAGAACAAACTTATGATTACCACAGAGGAAGGAAGGGTGGTTAGAAGGGATAAATTGAAGTATGGAATTGACATGCACATAGTGCTTTATTTAAATAGATAAGCAATAAAGACCTAGTGTATAGCACAAGGAACACTGTTCAGTATTCTATAATAAGCTAAATGGGGAAAGGATTTGAAAAAGAATAGATACATGTATACGTATAACTAAATCACTTTACTGTAGACCTGAAACACACAACATTGTTAATCAACTATACCCCAATATAAAATAAAAATTTTAAAATATGTGTATGTGCATATGTTATATACATCTATGTGTTAGTTGCTCAGTCATGTCTGACTCCATGTGACCCCATGGACTGTGGCCTGCCAGGCTCCTTTGTCCATGGAAGTCTCCAGGCAAGAATACTGGAGTGGGTAGCCATTTTCTATTCTAGAGGGTCTTCCCAACCCAGGGGTCAAACCTGGGTCGCCTACATTGCAAGCAGGTTCTTTATCATCTCAGCCACCAGGGAAGACGTTTATACATCTAACGTCACCATTAATAAAAATATTAAAGTATGTATTTAATAAATCTTTTATGAACTATTTCCCCTTCTCCATATTTCTCTCTCTCCATATTTCTGTGAAAGATTCTCCTTCAGATTTTTCTTTCAAAATCATCACACCAAGATGGTCTATCCCCTTCATTCTTTTTTTTTTTTTTTGCATTCTTCATTTTCCAAGAGGCTATGGACTCTCCAACAGAATGCCAGAAGGATGCCCTTTAATTCCTTCCATTCACTGAGTTGAAGAAGAACTCATTATCTTCCCTGCTGCCCACATACCCTACCATTCAATGGTACCCATCTTAGATAATGTTTGACTGACAGGATGGTGAGGCAGTTAATTTTTTTTTCCCTTGCCCTTAAATTGAATTGGTTTGAAAATCCTCTCATTCTTTTTCCATAAAATGTATTGCATTCATCATATCTTCTCCACTTTCATAGCCACTTGGATCAATCTGTTTCCTTTATTACTCTTTCAATGTTTCTTTCTTTCTTTTTTCTTTTTTTTTAATATCCCAGCTCTCCTCCTGCCACCAATTCTAATTCATTTTATCCCTCTGGCTGTTTTACTGTTTTCAAAATACCATTCAACTTTTGTTATTCCATTCCCCCAAAAAAACTGAAAAATAATATTTAATAATACATTCTAACTCCATTTCTTGATGTTTCATGAAGCCATAGTATAGCTCTGAATATCCTGGAAGAGAATAGTGTTTATGTCCTGTCATACCTCCTTCCTGACAAAACTCTGTTTTTGATCTAGTGCCTAACTTTTTCCTGTCTTGAGAGCACAGTGCATTTTAGACTCTAAGCAAATCACGGTGGTAATAGCTCAACAGCATTTACTATCCCTGGAAAGTCAAGAGATGTAAACTGAACCAAGAGGACTAGAGGGAAATGTTTGTATTTCATGGTTAAGTGTGACATTTTCTACCCTACTTCTTCCAGAGGTAAATAACAAACATATTTAATGCCCCAGTGGATTATAGCCGCCACTTTGTAGCCATAAAGGAGTCTCAGCATCTGAAAAAAAAAAAAAAAAGCTGAAAAACTTGCATAGATATATAACTGAAACTTGAAACTGCTCTGGCTGGAGCCTGCTTACCACTGGACAGTTTAATATGTGAAACAGCAAATCCCCTTATGGTTTAGTCAGCTTGAATATAGTTTTCTGTTACCATAGCTTGGAGCATCCTCATAGATACCTCCTATTCATATATGCAGGTAAACTCTTTGCTGTGATTGTTATTACTGCTTTTACTCTTAAGGTCCCTGCCTTCTAAATTGTTCCCTCACTAACCTCTGATGTTTCACTCCTGTTAATTCAAAGCTTGTCAATTCACTGATATTCTTGATCTTCCCAGGCAGAATCCCTTTCCACTCTAGACTCATATAACATTTATAGAGTCAAGAGTATGAATTATTATGTGCAACATTTTCTTCCAATATATTATATATTTCTTAAAGCAGGATTTGTATCCAATTCATTTTGTTTTTTTCTCAAGAAATTCTGACAAAATGACTAGTTTAAGTAGGTGCTCAAGACCTATTCAATTAATTCTCCTAAATAAATACATAATTCAGTCAGTTATCCATTTTATTTGTGTGTAAGGAAACATTAGGGTAGAGTCACCTACCTATTGTAAAACCGTGTCTCATGTCTGTATTCTATGGTGTTCTCCTATATTCTATTTCTTTCCTTGTTGCAAAGAGTTTAACCCACTCTTCCTCCCTTTAAAAGATCCTCCATCTACTCTAATATTTTGCAGTATTCTTCTAAAATACTTTCTTCAGGTTGACAGTCCCCTCTTTTACATTATTGAATAGTACATCAAAGATGATGAAGTTTGAACTTCTCTTCAAATACTGTCACCTGGACAATATGTAATGATGTTCTGTTCTAAAAAAATAACATGATGTCTGTTTATTTGCATTGGAAGATACATTTTTCTCCATTAGACTCAGCAATAAGGGCCTTTCCTTCAAGTTAACTGCTTTAAAACAGCTTTTTTCTGCATCACAATGTGCAGAAAACAGTCTAGTGGCGGGGTGGGGAAAGATAGCTATCAAAAAAGGCAGAATTGGATTGTGAATGTTCAGTTTAGAATAAGAGATACAGCATCAGAGGGCTACTGTACAAAGAAAACAAAATAGAGAAGCATGCTTGAGAAAAGACTGAAAAGCCTTCCAATGAATTCAGTTATGTATTCTTCAAGAGCCATACTCTGATGCAAAAGATGGGACAAATTTCAATATGCGACAAAGAGAGGAAAGAATTTCTAATGAGGAACTACAATGTTTACCACTTCAGGGAAGGATTTTCACCATTGCTTGGACTAACAATTAGACCCAGTTCATTGTGTAATGAGATAAGTATAGATAAATACATTGCCATGGTAATAGCTGCAAAAATCTCCTCTCTACCAGTCTCCCTCACTGGTCCAGTGAGAACACAGCTACTAGTAATTTACCTGACCAATTCAATCTTTCCTCCCACTTCCACCTTTCATGTGTTGATGTGTGCAAACTAAGTTTCTTCAGTCGTGTCTGACTCTTTGCAACCCTATGGATTCTAGCCTGCCAGGAAACTCTGTCCATGGAATTTTCCAGGCAAGAATATTTGAAAAGGTTGCCATTTCTTATTCTGGGTACCTTCCCAACCCAGGGATTGAGCCTGGGTCGTCTGCATTGACAGGCAGATTCTTCACCATTGTGCCACCTGGGAAGTCCCTGTCTTGATGCATATATTAGACCAAAAAAAAAAAAAAAAAAAGAATATGAGATAAAGAACAAGTGATCTTGTAAAAAGAGTTAATCCTGTCTCTTATACACATCTAGATGTGTATAAGAGACAGATGTAGTACATGNCTTTTCCTTGGGGATGGTCTTGATCCCTGTCTCCCGTACAATGTCACGAACCTCATTCCATAGTTCATCAAGTGCTCTGTCTATCAGATCTAGGCCCTTAAATCTATTTCTCACTTCCACAATCTAAAATCACCATGGGTGCTCAAAGCACTGAATAGCCAGCTATTGTATTGTACATCCCTGGATGGATACATTTTCAATTAATGAATATGTTTCCCTATAGGACTGTTGGACAGTATGAGTACACTTCTGCCAGTCCCACAAATTTCTCAGTTGCCTGAAAAATCTATAACTGGCCAGGCAGAGCTGAGTCCCTTTTCTTTGGAGCAGTGAGCTCTCATGTGTTATCTTTACTTCTATTTTAACAAGTTCTGTTAAGGTAGCCAAATTGATGAAAGCTGTGAAGCCAGTCTCCTATCTAATCACCTAGTCCAAACCACTCAGTGTCTTATCTGAGCAAGTCTTTCCAGTGTCTTTCAACTGAAGTGTAAGTTATCTTTTTATTTATCACCAAATAAAGCTTAGAATCATTAACCAATAATTGGGAGAACCAAGACCATGATAGACTTACCCAAATTTGTCCAGACTCAGTGAGGAGTTGGACAGGTACAAAGAGTGCTTACTGATATGTGAGTCCTTGTAGAGTTCAGATAGAGGTCAGAAGCCTGTTCTGCGTCCCTTCATGGTCTCCAAAATTGTCAACTGGAAAAGAAAAGCACAACATGAGAGCTGTAAATTTCAGTTTTATCTGGGGACTTACAGAAAAATATAGCCTGGNATGTGAGTCCTTGTAGAGTTCAGATAGAGGTCAGAAGCCTGTTCTGCGTCCCTTCATGGTCTCCAAAATTGTCAACTGGAAAAGAAAAGCACAACATGAGAGCTGTAAATTTCAGTTTTATCTGGGGACTTACAGAAAAATATAGCCTGGGAGAGTCTTTCAGATAGTTCCAAGAAACTGTTTCAGAGAAGTAGAGTAGGAACAAGTAATATATAAAATTTTGGAGTGGGGAATTGGGAAATATTTGGTTGGCCAAAAAGTTCCTCTGGGTTTGCCATAAACTGGTATAAAACCAGAAGGAACTTTTTGGCCAAACCAATACACATACTCAAGCATGCATTTTGGTAGGCTTAGTCAATCTTGGTACGTTTAGTCCATCAAAGCATACATCTTGGTATGCTTAGTATTACTGTTAGTCACAAGGATCAAATTCCTGTGATCCTTGTGGTCTTTAGTTAATAATTTTAGTTCTTTTCTATGTATGGGGAGATGCAAGAACCTGAGAATATTGAAATGCTTCACTAGATATGCATCTTAACTATTTAGGGGTCCATATGTCTAAAACAACATGATGGATAGTCTTGTCTTTTCCACCCTGAATTCCCCTGAGGGTATACTCTCAGTGAGCAAATGCAGTGACTAATGACTTNAAGCTGATACTCGAGTACTTTGGCCACCTCATGAGAAGAGTTGACTCATTGGAAAAGACTCTGATGCTGGGAGGGATTGGGGGCAGGAGGAGAAGGGGACGACCGAGGGTGAGATGGCTGGATGGCATCACGGACTCGATGGACGTGAGTCTGAGTGAACTCCGGGAGTTGGTGATGGACAGGGAGGCCTGGCGTGCTGCGATTCATGGGGTCGCAAAGAGTCAGACCCGACTGAACTGACTGACTGACTGACTGAATGTCCTTCATGCTCTTCCTATTCATCTCCTCCTCTGTGCCTGACAACTACTGATCTTCTCACTGTCTCTAGAATTTTCCTTTTCCAGAATGTCATATAGTTGGAATCACATAGTACATAGCTTTATTAGAGGGGCTTATTTCACCCAACTTCTTCTTCAGTATTTAAATACCCAGTTCCTCACAAGTTATTTGAATCAAGCTTTATCATTGTACTTACTTCCTTCATTAAAATGGGTTTATTTTTCTTTCCATGGCTCTCTTAATTCCTAAATAACCTTAATTTTTTAAACCTTCTGACTCCTCGTTTCACATCATTTTCTCCTAAAATATTTTTATTTTGTTTTTTTGTCATTCTACGTATATTTTTATTCTTGCCAAGACTGTCAGTCTGTATATAAAATATATAATCTGGGTACAGGAGTGTGTCCCTTTGTACAACTGAACCAGGGATGAGTGGGTTAAATTTATTGTTTCTGACCATTACATTTCTGACCATTACTAATTGCATAGTAAAAAAAATTACTGTATCAGAAAAATTATAGCCTGAGCTATATCCCTTTCCATAATTGGGCTCAGAGATTAATTAGAAACGTAAACACTGCCCCAGTCTCACCAGTAGTTATTCAGGTATCCCTGTGGGCATGTGAATTTGGTTTCTGAGGCAGAAAATGTATTCCCTTCTTGGCACAGTAATGACTCTACATCACTATACTAGCTGTCTTTGACAACTTGATTAATTTTTCAAGTTACCATTAATATGAATAATTAATGCTATACTATGATCAATAATGGAAAAGAAGAGGAGAGAGGTATCAGCAGAGTGGGAAAACAGGTGATTTTCAGACTGTATATACCACGGATAAGAACACCTTTGTGGGAGCCATAGAATCCCCCGCAAAAAAAAATTTCCTGGAGAGTAAAAATATCTGTGAGTTGATGCACTGAAGTGGGTAAGAACAGTTGCACTTCCCCCACATCACCTCTCACCCAAGGTGGCCCGTGATTTCTCTGGCGGAGGAAAGTAAAAGTGATTTGAGAGCCGGCCTCCCCAGCCTCGTGAGACACTGGCCAGGAAGCCCACTTTCATCCTGCCCCACCCAGAACACTGAGGGAACTGGCACCCATTGAATAGTCTGGAGACACCTTATTTCCCAGGTTTCTAGATTTCCCAGGCAAGAATACTGGAGTGAGCTGCCATTTCCTTCTCCAGGGGATCCTTCCAACCTGGGGATCAAAGCCGGGTCTCCTGCATTGGCATGCAGAATCTTTACCACTGAGCCACCAGGGAAGGAAGGCCCTGGGGACACCGAGGAATAGGGAAAAGGGATGGGACCTCACAGCAACAGTGTGTGGAGCACAACCACCAGCATCCTAAGGACTGGCTCACAGGCTCTTGCCAATAGGATGCCTCGCCTGAGGACACACAGCTCAGGCATTCCACGCACCCCATCTACAGCCAGAACCCACACTCTCCGGCAGATGGCGCACGTGAATCCCCAACAGCTTGGTGCACACGGGTGTCAGCAGCTGGCTGGAACCTCCTAACTCAGAGAAGGTGCGCAACTTTGAACACTTCAAGGCACTACCTTGGGGAAAATAAATGGGAGGCTTTCCACATTCATACTGGCTCTGCAAGACTGAGAGAAAGCATACAATCCTAATCTTTCCCACCGTGAGGAAGTGAGAGGAATGGGGTAAACACACCCACAGGAAAGGTCTGAGAGAAGCTCTGAACTCTAGCTGGGCTGACTGGTGCCTGACTTCTTTGTCTCCCAAGGCCAGCTGGTTAACCCAGGAGGAGATGGAGACTTCTTCAGATGCAAAGACAGCAATGCCAAGACTTCAAGGAACATAAAGGATCAAGGAAACAAGATGCCACCAAAAAAACAAAATAAATCTCTGTGGAAGACACCCCAAAATGGAGATGTACAAACTGCCTGACAGAAAAATTAATCACCGTAAGTTCAATGAACTATAGGAGAGAACAGATAGACAAATAAATAAAATCTGGAAAATAATACATGGGCAAAATGAGACATCGAACAAAGAGTTTTGGTGTTTGTTTGTTTGTTTTTTTAAAGGAACAAGATAAACTCTGGATCTTAATAAAGTGAACTGACAATTTTCACACAAAAGCTGCAAGGGCACAGTTGATCAAGCAGAAGAAACAATGAACTCATAGACAATTATTTGAAATTATTCAGTTGGAAGAACAAAGAAGAAAAAATAAAGAAACTCTACGGTATTTATGGAGCATCATCGAAATAAACACTGTATGCATATGTTAGTCCCAAAAGGAGCAAAGAGAAAGGGCAGGAAACTGACAGAAGAGGAAACAGATGTACCACAAGGGAAGCTGTAAGACTCCCGAACAGAAGCCTTGTAGCACAAAGAGTGGGAGGGTAATTCCAAAGAAAAGCATTTGCCAGCTAAGAAAACTATATCTAGTAAAACTGTCCTTTACAAATGAAGAAGAGATAAAACTTTACCAGGAAAACAAATGCTGAGGAAGTTCATTGCCACTAGACCTCTCTCTCACACACACACACACACACAATGCCCTCTGAAGAGAGTTCTTTAAGTCAAAACGAAAAGATGCCAGTTAGCTTCATGAAACCATATACAAGTATAAAAACCATTGGCAAAAGTAAGTATTNGCTGAGGAAGTTTATTGCCACTAGACCTCTCTCTCTCACACACACACACACACAATGCCCTCTGAAGAGAGTTCTTTAAGTCAAAATGAAAAGATGCCAGTTAGCTTCATGAAACCATATACAAGTACAAAAACCATTGGCAAAAGTAAATATGCAGTAAAGTTCAAATACTCCAATACTATACATAATATGCATACATGCTCGGTTGCTTCAGTGTGTCCAACTCTTTGTGACCCCATGGACTGTAGCCTGCAAGGCTCCTCTGTCCATGGGGTTTTCCAAACAAGAATACTGGAATGGGTTGCCAGGCTCTCCTCCAGGGGATCCTCCTGACCCAGGGATCGAACCTATGTTTCCTGCACCTCCTGTGTTGCAAGCAGATTCTTTATCCACTGAGATACCTGGGAAGCCCTATATACACAATGTGGGGCTATGTTAATCANCCAGAGCTGAATGTTTGTGTGTAAACTGATGATGATATCAGTTTATGGCCTTGGATTATAAGTATGAGCCCCCAAATCTGCAATGTGAATGCAATGTTTAGGAACCGTTCCCAACTGGGACTCCAAATTGCTGTCATTTGTAACTTGTTATCACTTTTCAAGTCTGGACATAGGTTTCAGCCCAGTTTGATTTATATGATATTACCTCTCTATATTATTTACATTTCTATTCTTTTAATGAGGGTATATTGAAATTAAGTCAAATAATTCTCTATTAAATATTAAAATTGTTAAAAAAAAAGAGACATGCAAGTTAAAAGAGTTACAAAAAGAAGGGTAGAAGAAGTTATTAGGGAGGCAGGAATATTTAATTGGATTGTCCTTAATAAGTGATAAAAGATGGAAGCAAACAGTGATTACTTTTTCTTTTTGAATGTTTTATTTTTTCAAGCAATTTTAGGTACACAGTAAAATTGAATGAAAATACAGTCTTGTATCCACAGCTCTCATACATGAGTAGCTTCCTCCACTATCAAAGTCCCAAACCAAAGTGCATTTGTTAGAACAATGAACCAATATAGTTTACATTAAGGTTGACTTTGGGTTTGTGAAGTCTGTAGGTTTTGAGAAATATATAATGATGGGTATCTACCATATTCTTTATAATTGAATTGTTTCTTCCCACTTCTAACTGGAAATAAAACTGAAGGGGTGCCATCAATTTGAATAAGCAAAATATACTGTTCTCAACATGTTCTCATCCAAAAGGAGAGATCTTATTGTGTCTTTGTGTGTATGAAAGAGTGTGTGTGTTTTAAGGTGTGAATAGTTTGCCTTTTTTTCCCCAAAATAGTCAGTAGAAAATGGACATCAAGATTGAACAGATAGAGCTTTATTGTGATTGAAATGCTTGCAGGTTCTCAGCCAGTTTTCCACCATTGTGTACTTTGTTGCTATTTAAAACTATCAACTCTAATAGAAGAATAAATTATTTGTGATTTAAAAAAGGATCGTCAGAATACTTTCACTGACCTAAAAATCCTCTATGCCCTGCCTATTCATCCCTCCCTACCCCCAAATACTTGGCAATCACTAATCATTTTAGTGTCAGAAATGAAATTTTAATTGGTACATTTTGCATATTTTTATTCATTTTTACAAGTGACATTAAAAAGTACCATATAACCACCTGGCCTATGGCTTTCACAGGGTTAGAGAAATATTTATGTAGCATCTAGTAAGTTGAATATTCCTTTATTATAAAGTGTAAGATTTTCAATATAGCTTTTTACTTTAGAAATAAAAGTTTTTTGCTAAATACCCTAAAATATCACTGCACAAACATTCTGGGATTTGATGTATTCTACTGTGGTAGAAAGAATAATTACCATCCAGAGACATTCATGTCCTATTCCTCCAGAACCTGAGTTAATTTGCATGATAAAAAGCTTTTGCAGATGCCAATTTGGTTAAGAATTTGAAATAGGTGTATTATCCTGGAATTTCATGGTGGGCCCAATCTAATTATGTGAGTCCTAACCAGCCTTTCCAGTTAGAACTTGTGATGCTACTGTGTTTAATGATAGAGGAAGGTCGCCAAGAACCAAGGAATGTGGGCAGCCTCTAAAATATTTGAAAGGCATAGAAAGAGATTCTTATTTAGAGCCTCCAAAGGAGGATTGATTTCAGCCCAGTGAGTCCTTGGTGGGATATTTGACCTACAGAACAGTGAGATAGCGCTTTTGTTTGTTTAAGTCACTAAATTTGTGATAATTTGCTAGATAGCAAAGAAGGTTATTCTGTCTATGGTCAAGAATACACAAAACCAGGTGTGTAATGGCATTTTATGGAGTTCTCTGTGGGGTTAGAACAGGATTAGTTCTTTTTTTCTGCCCTGGTATTTTATGGTATTGTCATATTCTGATTGAGAACAGTTTTGAAGGTAATTCAAAATGGCAGTCAGAGATGAACTATTTTGATTGAATTAAATTCCATTGCTTTGGTCCTGATATTGAAAACTGATTTGGATTAAATTTATGTTTTGGCTATGAAAATATAGAAACAAATGAAAAATATAAAGACAAAGCCAATGAAAGTGTGTGATGATTATGATCTTGAAAACTATATTGATTAAATTTAAGCTCAGTTTGAAGCAATTTATGGAAGCAGTTTACAGAGTGACTTCACCGTCAAGAAAGAAATGTACTGGAAATATTTCCACTGACTGATTATTTGTTGTTTTTGTTGATATAGAAAAGCAAATTCACTTCAGCCTTTTTAAGCCAAATAATAATTTAAAAAATGAGATTAATTTATATGGGTGATGCTAGAAAAGGAGTCATTTTTCAAAAATATCATATTGTAGAAGAGATGTAATAAGGAGAATGTTTTATTTGCCCTCTTATGTTCAAGACATATATTCTCACAAAGACAGAGCGTCCATTTTCAATAGATTTACCAGAATTTATAGTCATAGTTGAGTAAAAGCACCCAAGAGATGGTTCAGATGGTAAAGAATCTGCCTGCAAAGTGGGAGACCTGGTTTCAATCCCTGGGATGGGAAGATATAGTGGAGGAAGGCATGGCTACCCCACCAGTATTCTTGCCTGAAGAATCCCCATGGACAGAGGAGCCTGGTGGGAGCTGGAAGAGACTAAAGAGCAACTAAAAAGCAACTAAACACAGAGCACATCCCAGAGTTAGTCTCCCATGTTGAGAAGGTCCCCTGTAAAACTTCCATGAGCCTCTATTAAAAGTACTATAAGTTATAGAAATTAACTGATTTCACTTTATAATATCTGAGCTTTGTCCAAGAAAGAACAGAATTTGCAAAGTACAAAAATTTCAGATAACAATTGGAAGAGGAAGAAAAATGTTATTTTTTAATCAAGTAGTATATATTGACAGTGAGTTAATGATGATTTAAAAGAAACAGTCTGAAAGGACCTGACCTGCTAAACGTCCTGGGCCTAAGACATTTCTTAGGCCAAAGATAACTCTCCAAGAAACATCACCTGCCCTCCCTGTGTCCGTTCTTTCTTCTTTCTTTCTGTGATCCAACCTGGTTCCTACATGAAATCTATATAGCTGTTCTCTTTTGAAATCATTTATTTACAGTTCATTATCCGTTTTTTTCACTGGAAAAGTCATCCTGTTTATGTTGGTGTACATTTGTGATTTATAATTTTTTCCATCATTCTTCTTCCTATTTAGCTTACGTTCTCTCCAAAGCATTAAAATATTTTCACTTTATACATTCAGTTCAGTTCAGTTCAGTCACTCAGTTGTGTCTGACTCTTTGTGACCCCATGAACTGATGCATGCCAGGCCTCCCTGTACATCACCATCTCCCAGAGTTTACCCAAATTCATGTTCATTGAGTCGGAGATGCCATCCAACCAGCTCATCCTCTGTCATCCTCTTCTCCTCCTGCCCTCAATCTTTCCCAGCATCAGAGTCTTTTCAAATGAGTCAGTTCTTCACATCAGGTGGCCAAAGTACTGGAGTCTCAGTTTCAACATCAGTCCTTCCAAAAACACCCAGGACTGATTTCCTTTAGGATGGACTGGTTGAATCTCCTTGCCATCCAAGGGATTCTCAAGAGTCTTCTCCAAAAGCATCAATTCTTCAGCCCTCAGCTTTCTTTATAGTCCAACTCTCACATCCATACATGTTTACTGGAAAAGCCATGGCCTTAACTAGACAGACCTTTGTTGACAATGTAATGTCTCTGCCTTTTAATATGCTGTCTAGGTTTGTCATAACTTTCCTTCCAAAGAGCAAGAGGCTTTTTATTTCATGGCTGCAATCACCATCTGCAGTGATTTTGGAGCCCCCCAAAATAAAGTCAGCCATGGTTTCCACTGTTTCCCTCTCTATTTGCCATGAAGTGATGGGACCAGATGCCATGATCTTAGTTTTCTGAATGTTGAGCTTTAAGCCAACCTTTTCACTCTCCTCTTTCATCAAGAGGCTCTTCAGTTCTTTATTTTCTGCTGTAAGGATGGTGTCATAGGCATATCTGAGGTTATTGATATTTCTCCCAGATATCCTGATTCCAGCTTGTGTTTCATCCACATATTGCTGAAGCATGGCTTGGAGAATTTCGAGCATTACTTTGCTAGCATATGAAAGTGAAAGTGAAGTTTCTCAGTCATGTCCAACTCTTTGGGACCCTGTGGACTGTAGCCTACCAAACTTCTCTGTCCATGAGATTCTCCAGGCGAGAATACTGGAGTGGGTTACCATTTCCTTCTGCAGGAAATCTTCCTGACCCAGGGATTGAACCCAGGTCTCTCACATTGGAGGCAGACGCTTTAACCCATATGAGATAAATACAATTTGACAGTAGTTTGAACATTCTTTGTAACTGCCTTTCTTTGGGATTGGAATGAAAACTGACCTTTTCTAGTCCTGTGGCCACTGCTGAGTTTCCAAATATACTGGTATATTGAGTGCAGCACTTTCACAGCATCATCCTTTAGGATTTGAAATAGCTCAACTGGAATTCCATCACCTCCACTAGCTTTGTTCATGGTGATGCTTCCTAAGGCCTTCTTGACTTCACATTCCAGGATGTTTGGCTCTAGGTAAGTGATCATACCATCATGATTAACTGGGTCATGAAGATCTTTTTTGTACAGTTCTTCTGTGTATTCTTGCCACCTCTTCTTAATATCAATTGTTTCTCTTAGTTCCATACAATTTCTGTCCTTCACTGAGCCAATCTTTGCATGAAATGTTACCTTGGTATCTCTAATTTTCTTAAAGAGATGTCTAGCCTTTCCCACTCTATTGTTTTCCTCTATTTGTTTGCATTGATCACTGAGGAAGGCTTTCTTATCTCTCCTTGCTATTCTTTGGAACTCTGCATTCATATGCTTATATCTTTCCTTTTCTCCTTTGCTTTTCACTTCTTTTCTTTTCACAGCTATTGTATGTTAACTTCATATTGCTAACAAGAAAAAGTTGTAATAATATTATCACTAATTCTATGATGAAGAATTTGCTTATTGGCAAAGGGAAAACTGGGAGGCTGAAAAAACCCCAGTAGCTTTTTATGTGAAAGTAGTAGTGTTACCAGCTTGGCATGAATTTTGTCAGGGAAATGAAACTTAGGAGGTCAGTGGCAGACCCTAAGGAGCAATTAAGGCCCTTGCAGAATAGCAAGCAAGAAAATTGCAAACTTCAGGCTTATATACAAAGCAACGTTCATTAAACCATAGATATATTCATAGAGGGAGAGTGGGCTGATTCTGTAAAATGAAACTGACTTTCCCATATAGACTTAAAGATGTTTTTAAGGAGTTGTTCTGCAAGGAGGCAGAGTAGGATCCTGGATGAGCAACAAGGGGTGGAGGCAGGGTGCCATCACGAGTGAGTGACAAGGGATTGCTATTTTATTAACTGCCCAGAGTTATGTAACAAGTTATTATTATTGTGCAGGCCCTCACCCTTTAGTTGCTGAGAAACACCCACCGGGGGGAGGACAAAACCACCTGTAGTTTTTACTATAACGTTGCTATGAGTTTGAGTTTCCCAGAAGTTTCACACCTGTCTAGTATGGGCATGCACAGCCCATGCAAGTTCTCTTATGTTCCTGTGTTGTCTCTTTATCAGGATAAGTTGCTCAGCACATGATCTTAGTTTCGCTGGTTCTGGGTAAGATCAGGGGAGGGTCCTCAGATAGCTGGAGCCTAGCTGGACTGTTCCTCTCTTGATTTTAGCTCGCATCACTTCTTTGCTGCTACTGTCAAGGGAGAATCCCCAGAAGGTTGGAGCTTACCTTGATTATTCCTCTCTGTCTCTCTCTCTTTTTTTTTTTTTTTT
>SJYV01051950.1:299504-318458 GCA_006410875.1 Neotragus pygmaeus | reverse complement strand
TAGACAAAATATTTGAAATAGAGAAAGAATATTGAAATAGAGACGGAATATCTCATGTTTTAGCTTTCTGTAACCAGTTTCTTTAAGTAAAATCTTATATTGTAGGGCTGAACACATCTAGATCACAGGTTCCTTGATAAATTCTCCCCAAAGTAAATTATATTGAGTGGGAAAGTCTATTGAAACCCAACTAACTAGCATTATCAACATATTATAGATATTTTGCCTCATTATATTCTGTTTGGGAAGTTATGAAGTAAATGTTTTTCTAAGTTTAACTACCTCATCTTTAATAAGTATGCTAATATTGCCTCTTTAATTTGAAAACTCTAAACTTTACATCAGAATTTTATGGTGCCATTGTTCCACAGAAAAAGTAATCATTTCTTCCTAAACAACATGCAAATGTTCAATGGTTCTTTGACACCCACAGATATATTTTCTAACTGTTTTACAAGTCATATGGTTTTGAAATAAGTAATAAAATTAACCCATGTTTTAAAATTTCTATAACTCCTTATTCAATAAAATCCTTACCAATATTTGACTAAACACTAAATAGAATAAGTGAATATTATTGTTACATAAAAATGATATTTTTACCTAAGCCGGCAGAATTTTGGAAAGATCTTTTTTTGATTCTGCCAAATTCATCTGGAAGAAAATCAACACACAATTGTGAAACTCATGAAGTCAAGATAAGTGTGAGTTCAAAATAGTCCTTGTTTTTCAGGAATTTGTTTTGAGAACAATTTATTCCATGCCTATGTCTCCCTGTGTCTCCCCTCACTCTTACATTTATCTCCTGCCATGGGAAAAGAAAGCATTTAATGAAAGGCTCTGTCTGAAGCCAAATCTAATTTATTTGGCAAAATGTGAAGTTCAGCCTGTAAATAATTACAGGTGATACTGTAAAAGAGGTATTTATTAAACCAAGGTTTAGATCAGAAGGAAAAAACTCTCAATTTTCAAATAAAATCATCCCTAATATCTAGTTCAAGCAAGGAACAAATTTGCTTTAGAAAAACATGTTTGTTTTTTCTCACCTCTTACAAAACCAGTATTCTTGCCTGGAGAATCCCAGGGACAGAGGAGCCTGGTGGGCTGCCATCTATGGAGTTGCACAGAGCCAGACATGACTGAAGCGACTCAGCAGCAGCAGCAACAAAACCAGGAGAAAAATTTGTTGCTAGAAAATTACTAAATGACAAGGTCTATTTAAAGTTCATGACACAGAATACTAATCACCTCCCCTACATCCATTTCTTCTTTTCCAATCAACTCCAACTGTTGAATTCCTGAATTCCTGAAATGAGTCTAGATCTCAGTGGAAAGGTGACTATATGATTTAGAATAAGCCATGAGCACAATCCATCACAGAAGCTGGGTGATCAAGTCAAGTTTAGTCATTTCAGCTAAGTCAGCATAATTGGAATGACTCTCAGAAAATATGCTCAGAATTCCAAAAGAAAGACTGTCTTTCAGATGAATGTGATCTGTTAGTTACTCAGAATTACAACAGATGTGGTTGAGATATGACATTAAAGGGATGGGATCCATTTTTGGTTGACTAGTATGTTTTCATGGTGGAACTCTAGAGAAGTCAAGTTAACATCAAAGTAAGATGATATGGAGGAAACTTAATGCATATTATTAAGCAAAAGAAGCCGGCCTGAAAAGGCTATATGATATGATTCTAACTATGTGACATCCTGGAAAAGGCAAAGCTATGAAGATAGTAAGAGGATTGGTGGTTGCCAAAGGTTAGGGAAGAGGGATGGATTAATTATTGAAGCACAGAGAATCTTTAAGGCAGTGAAATTATCCTATATGATATTACATAGTGGATACAGGTCATTATACATTTGTTCAAATCCATAGGATGTACAACATAAAAAATGAACATTAAACTATGGACGTTGTTGATAATGATGTGTCAATGTAGGTTCAGTTATTGTAATAAATGTACCACTGTGATGAAGGATATGAATAACAGAAAAATTTCTGGGGGTTGGTCAGGGGAAGATAGGGTTTATAGGAGCTCTATGTATTTTCTGCTCAGTTTTTGTATGAATCTAAAACTACTCTAAAAATAGTTTATTAATTTCAAAAATGCCTTAAGCAGTGATACTTTAAAAGAAATTAAAAGATGCTTGCTCCATGGAAGAAAAGCTATGACAAACCTCAACAGTGTATTAAAAAAGCAGAAACATCGCTCTGCTGACAAATGTCCCTATAGTCAAAGCTATGGTCTTTTCCAGTAGTCATGTCTTAATGTGAGGGTTGGACCATAAAGAAAGCTGAGCACTGAAAAATTGATGCTTTTGAACTATCGTGCTGGAGAAGACTCTTGAGAGTCACTTGGACAACAAGGAGATCAAACCAGTCAGTCCTAAAGGAAATCAACACTGAATACTCATGGTAAGGAGCAATACTCATTGTAAGGTGTTGGTGACGCTCCAAAAATCTGGCGACCTGATGCAAATAGCTGACTCATTGGAAAAGACCCTGATTTGGGGAAAAATTAGGGGCAAGAGGAGAAGGGAGTGACAGAGGATGAGAGGTTGGATGGCATCACTGACTCAGTGGACATGAGTTTGAGCAAATTCAAGGAGACAGTGAAGGACAGCATGCATGCACTACATGCTGGAGTTCATGGGGTCACTAAGAGTTGGACATGACTTAGTGACTGAACAACAACAACTTTATGCTTTAGAGAGATTGTTTCTGTAATACAAGAATATGAAATATTTTTCTGCCTGTGTCATACTAATATCAATATAACTCTTACCTATCATGCATACAATATATATATATTTAGGAGCAGGCCTTAAATTAGTCAGAATGAGTTTTGCCTCTCTTTTTAACTGGGGAAATGTGACAATAGTCTGTGTAATGAAAGCCCCATGCAGAGTATGACATGGTTTTCATTCAACACTGAAAGTAAGGTCATGCATGACAAACGGAACTTCAACAGTATAGTGCTTTCCATAGCACTCTCAAACGAAGGCCACACATTTGCTGAAGCCTCAGAATTTTTAAATTTAAGAAATACTGATGCTATCTTCCTGAGACATTTTCCCAGTGCCTATGAAGCTCTGAAACTCTATACACACTTTCTGTATTGTAATCATCTGCTTACATGTTTTTATGCTTACTAGTTCTTGAATTTATGAGAAACCAAGGTGGCATCTTTTTACCTTCCACCCATAGTTTCTGGAATGTAATAGGTATCAAATCAGTGACTGTCAAGTTAAAGAGCACTTTGGATGTTTCTCCCTCTTCAACCTTCTTGCCAATTTCCAATCTACATGAATCACTCTTCATTCCCTCTTCAAATCTCCAAGTAAGACAGAGAAATCACTTTGTTTCGTTGACTTGCTCTGTGACAAATGTTCTTCAGCTATCATTGTAAATTCAATGACACTCACAAGTCCATATATTATTTTGAGGCATTCAACACTCCATAAGAAACTGGAAATTTTCTCATTAACTACAAAGCCTTGATTGATCCCATCTTGCTTTCTTTATATTCACTTATCATACTTCCGACTTCACAAGGAAATTTGACACACTCCAGTTTGAGCACCAGTTGTCTTCTTAATCTCAAGAAGTAACTACACTTTTAGCTATTCAAATTATATTTATTTTTTTGCATTTATTTCTCCTCCTATACATAGGCTACAGTCTTGGAAAAGAGTAACTACACAATAAATATTCCTTGAAATACTGGTTAAAGTACATGATCCTCTCTTAAATTAATGAGGAATATTTTGTATGTCACACAAATATAGTTCAATGCTATTATATAGATATTGTTTTGGGAGGGGGAGGGTAGGAGCATTGCCAAAGATAAGCTATTTATCTATATGCAAAGCTATTCCTAATGAGAATTTTAAAACACAAATGGGGAAAAATTTTCAACTTCTTTGTGCACACATATACATCTTTGAAGATGGATTAAAAGAAATAAATCACTGGCATTTAATTCAATTTCTTATATACAGTCAAGCCATTGTTTTTCCTGTAGTCATATGTGGATGTGAGAGTTAGACCATAAAGAAGGCTGAGTGCCAAAGAATTGATGCTTTTCAACTGTGGTGCTGGAGAAGACTCTTGAGAGTCACTTGAATAGCAAGGACATCAAACCAATCAATACTAAAGGGCATCAACCCTAAATATTCATTAGAAGGACTGACACTGAAACTGAAGTTCCAATACTTTGGCCATGTGAGGTGAAGAGCCAACTCACTGGGAAAAAAATGATGTTGAGAGAGACTGAGGGCAGGAGGAGAAAGGAGCAACAGAGAATGAGATGGTTAGATGCATCACCAACTCAATGGGCATGAGTTTGAGTAATCTCCAGGTAATAGTGGAAGGACAGGGAAGCTTGGTATGCTGCAGTCCATGGGGTCACAGAGGAGGACACGACTTAGCGACTGAACAACAGAAACAGCTTATTATTATGATACTTCTTTGTTTTGCTGTTTTATGCCTTCCTAACTAGTGGTGTTTAGTGACTGTAAATATCTGGATGCCTTGAAATTTTCCACTTCAGTCAACTGACTTTCTTTCTTTCATTTTTATTAAGAAATTAATATAAATACTTTCTTGCACCTTAAAAACATTTCAGATTTATAGTTAAAACTTGGAGAAATTTCATTAAAAGAACCTTTCTAAATTATTTGCAAACACTATATCTGCTGCTGTGTATGTGTTCTTTGAGTGTCTGACTTTTTGCAGCCCCATGGACTGTAGCCTGCCAGGCTCCTCTGTTCATGGAATTTTCCAGGTAAGATACTGCAGTGGGTTGCCATTTCCTTCTCCATGGGATCTTTTCAATTCAGGGATCAAACTGGCATCACTTACATCTCCTGCATTGGCAGGCAGAATCCTTACCAATAGTGCTACCTGGGAAGCCAAACAGTATACCTAAGACTTTGCATTATTGTATGAAACTATGGTAAAAAATCGGGGATGGCGGGGGACAGGCTATCCGAGGCCAACAGAGGCATCCAAGGCCAACAGAGGCTTCCGCAGCACTGCCGTATCATTCTGCCTGGGCAATAAATAGCCTGCAATACTTTTATAGGCAATATTTTGATAATATATTCTGCCAAAAATGTAAAAATTTCAAACTAGTATACTTTTGTTCAATAAAATTATTTTTTTAAAGATATTTTCTAAGCATATATCTCCTTTAGAAAATTTAGTTTGAGAAACCTGGTGACAGATTGTCTACATGAAAAGAAGCATCCCTGGTTGGAAGTACCTTACTTCCTTTGTTGCCATAGCAATGTGGTTGTCCATCATTTGCAGGAATCTAGTCACACACTGAGAAGACTTTCTGCCAAATAAATGCAATTAATTAATCTTAACATAGTCTATCTAAAAAGAATGATCTGGTGAAGAATTTGCCAATCTATGTTTCCTAAGACACTCTTTAATAATAATAATTCCATTGAAAAAGGAATTCTTTGCAGAAATTCAAATTGTGTATATGCTTAATAAGGATCAAAGTTTTGTGGTAAACAAATATGTAGAACTAGATTAGGGATTTGTCAAAAATATTTTTCTAAAAATCCTTTATTTTTTTTTTAATGAATGATGACCAACATTTCACTGACTGAGGATTCTTTACAATGCATCCTTTATTTTTACTGTGGTTCTACATGGGCTTTTGGTCACAGCAGAATTTTTGTATGTATGACTGTTTATCAAAACAACATTCCCAAAATATGCCAACAACTATAATAAAGTCATAATTTTTAAATGGCATAACCTTTAATGTACTTAAAATCAAAATTAGTAAAGCACAATCAATACATTAAATCACTGTTGTATGTATGAAATTCCACATAAATAATTTATGGATGTATTTCTAAAAGTAAAAGAGCATAACGTATAAAACTTACTTCTAACATTTACTCACTTATATTGTTTGAGAAATACACAATGATGTTATTTTCTATGGTAATGGAAAAGCTTAACACATCACCATGTAGTTTAGATTCACTACAATCTAAATCCAGAGATAGGGCAATATGCTAAGAAACAACCATAATCTCCGGTAAATTTATGCCCACTTATAATAATAATGACAAATTATTACAATTAAAATCAATGAAATGAAGAGAGATGAAGGTCCAAGCCTTTAGGACAAGGATGACTTCCAAACAAAAAGCCAAGGAAGGACTTCCCTGGTGGTCCAGTGGATATGGCTCTGTGCCCCGAGTGCAGGGGCCTCAGGTTAGATCCCTGGACAGGGAACTAAGATCCCACATACTGCAACTAGGCCCAGACACCATAGCTACTGAGCATGCAGAATCTAGAGCCCTAGAGAAGCTCAAGTGCAACAAAGACCCAGTGCAGTTAAAAAAAAAAAAGAATAATAATAATAATACATATTTTGTTTTAAAAGACAAGGGGTGGGCATCTAATTTCATCTCCAACAGTACATAGTTGAAAACTCATCATTCATATCCCCACAGCAAAGAGAAAGTTGAACAATCTGAAAATCAATGACTTTTCTTAAATCCATCAGATAATTGAGGTCACAAAGTAAACAGTTCCATTAGGTCTGGGGAGAGGGAGGATATGGAGAATTAGCTTAACTGAGGCAAAATCTGATAGAACAAGTAACTAGTAGGAACATTTAAACACTAATTCGATGAACTGTTAGATGCTGTAGGTAAATGAGCTTCCGTTAAGTTCAGTGACTCAGTCGAGTCCGACTTTTTGCGACCCCATGAATTGCATCACGCCAGGCTTCCCTGTCCATCATTAACTCCCGGAGTTCACTCAGACTCGCGTCCATCGAGTTGGTGATGCCATCCAGCCGTCTCATCCTCTGTCGTCCCCTTCTCCTCCTGCCCCCAANCACTGGAAAAACCATAGCCTTGATTAGACGGACCTTACTCGGCAAAGTAATGTCTCTTCCTTTGAATATGCTATCTAGGTTGGTCATAACTTTCCTTCCAAGGAGTAAGCATCTTTTAATTTCATCGCTGCAATCACCATCTGCAGTGATTTTGGAGCCCATAAAAATAAAGTCTGACACTGTTTCCACTGTTTCCCCATCTATTTCCCATGAAGTGATGGGACCAGGTGCCATGATCTTCGTTTTCTGAATGTTGAGCTTTAAGTCAACTTTTTCACTCTCCACTTTCACTTTCATCAAGAGGCTTTTTAATTCCTCTTCACTTTCTGCCATAAGGGTGGTGTCATCTGCATATCTGAGGTTATTGAGATTTCTCCCAGCAGTCTTGATTCCAGCTTATGCTTCTTCCTTGAAAGTTAATTCTTGAAGGATCAGTCATAGAAGGAAACCTACACTTTATATACATTCTTTTCTTCCCCCTCTGTGGGGAAGAAATTTTGATAGAGAATATTAGAGTAAAAGTTCCCTCCAGTTTCAGGCACAGAGAGGGAAAACAGTACTAGTTTTGAAAGAGGAGCAGATATTTTTTCCATAAAAATGGCCTGCCTTCTAAAGAAAATCACATTACCAAAGGCTTATGTGATATGGGTAAAAAGCAATGAAAAAACTCCACGCTCATTTTTGTCTCGTGTAAGGGAAGAAGAAAAATACTAACAAAGATTTTTGACATTACAGCCTAGGGATTCAAACAAACTAAAAAAGCTGAGATTTAATTGTAAGATTATAGAATATTTCTCCTCCCTAACACCTTGCCCCCACATCAATAGGGCTCCCGGATAATAACATTGGATTACACATAAAAGAGCTATTAGTTATAAGACATGGACTCAACTCAAGAAAAGGTTCACAGGAAAACACAGAGACAAATATGGGAAGAAAAAAGAGAAAATGAAAGAAAACTATACCCATGGTGGTAACCATAATTTACAACAAACATTAAATAAAGCACAACCCTTACCCAGATGTCTTAGCTGGTTTGGGAAGCTATGGCAAAATACNTTTTTTTGGAACTCTTTGCTTTTTCCATGATCCAGCGAATGTTGGCAGTTTGATCTTGGTTCCTCTGCCTTTTCTAAATACAGCTTGAACATCTGGATGTTCATGGTTCATGTACTGTTGAAGCTTGGCTTGGGGAATTTGAGCATTATTTTGCTAGCATGTGAAATGAGTGCAATTGTGCCGTAGTTGGAACATTCTTTGGCATTGCCTTTCTTTGTGATTGGAATGGAAACTGACATTTTCCAGTCCTGTGGCCACTGCTGAGTTTTCTAAATTTGTTGGCATAGTGAGTGCAGCACTTTCATAGCATCATCTTTTAGGATTTGAAATAGCTCAACTGGAATTCCATTACCTCCACTAGCTTTGTTCATAGTGATGCTTCCTAAGGCACACCTGACTTTGCATTCCAGGATGTCTGGCTCTAGGTGAGTGATTACACCATCATGGTTATCTGGGACATGAAGATCTTTTTTTGGATGATCCAATGGATATTGGCAATTTGATCTCTGGTTCTTCTGCCTTTTCTAAATCCAGCTTTTACATCTGGAAGTTCATGGTTCATGTACTGTGAATTTGTATGGAGACACAAAAGACCCCAAACAGCCAAGGCAATCTTGAAGAATAAAAACAGATAAAGGATTCAGGCTCCTTGAACTCAGACTATACTCAAAGATAGAGTCAACAAACCAGTGTGGTATTGTCATAAAAATAAAAATATAGGCAATAGAATAGGATAGAAAATACAGAAATAAGCCCATGCACCTATGGTCAATTAATCTATGACAAAGAAGTCAAGACTGCACAATGCTGGAAAGATTGTCTCTTCAATGAAAGACAACCCACAGATTGGGAGAAAATATTTGCAAATTGTGTGATTGACAAGGGATTAGTCTCCAAAATTTATAAACGGCTTATGAAGCTTAATAGCATCCAAATAAACCGACTCAGAAAATGGACAGAAGACCTGAATAGACATTTCTCCAAAGAGGGCATTCAGATGGCCAATAGGCACATGCAAATATGTTCAACATCACTAGCTATTTGAGAAACACAAGTCAAAACTACAATGAGAGGACTTCCCAGGTGGTGCAGTGGATAATGCACAGAACATGAATTTAGTCCCTGGTCGGGGATGATCTCACATGCCTTGGATCAATTAAGTCCTTGAGTTGCAACTACTAAAGCCCACATGCTACAACTACTGAAGCTCACTCACCTAGAGCCTGTGCTCTGCAACAAGAGCAATCATCACACAACACACCCACAACAAAAAGTAGCCCTCACTCTCCACAACTAGAGAGAATCCTTGCAAAGAAACAAAGACCTAGTGCAGCCAAAAATTAAATAAATAAAAATAAATAAAGTTTTTTAAAAAAATACAATGAGATATCACCTCACACTGGTCAGAATGTCTGTCATTAAAAATTCTAAAACAACAAATGATGGAGAGTGTCTGGAAAGAAGGAACTCCTCTTTCCCTGTTGGTGGGAATGTGACTTGGTACAGCTTCTATGGAGAACAGTATGATGGTTCCTTAAAAAATCAAAAATAGAGCTACCATATGACCCTGAAATCCCACTCCTGGGCATATATCCAGAGAAGAATGGCCCCAAAGGATACATGCACATAATGTTCTTTGCAGCACTGTTTATAATAGCCTAGAGATGGAAACAACATAAATGTACATCAATAGAGGAATAGATAAAGAAGAGGTAGTACATATATACAATGGAACATTACTCAGCCATTAAAAAGAATGAAATAATGCCATTTGCAGCAACATGCATGGACCTAGAGAAAGTCAAACTGAGTGAAGTAAGTCAGACATAGAAGGAAAAATATGATATGACATCCCTTATATGTGAAATCTAAAAAGAAATGATACAAATGAACTTATAAAACAGAGAGACTTGCAGACTTAGAAAAGAAACTTATGGTTGCTCAGCAGAAGGGATAGTTGTGGAGTTTGGGAAGGTCATTAACACACTGCTGTTTTTTAAAATGGATAACCAACAGTGTATAGCACATGGAACTCTGCTCAATGCTAAGTGCCAGCCTGGATGGGAGGAGGATTTGGGGGAAAATGAGAATGGATACACGTGAATGTATGGCTGAGTCCCTTTGCTGTTCACCCGAAATGACAATGACATTATTAATCAGCTATGCCCTAATACAAAATGTTTTTGATGTTAAAAATAAAACAAAACTCTCAAAAGGGATCAAAAGGAAATTTTAAAACTCAAAAATCATACCGGAAATGAAGAATGTCTTTTATCAATACATAGCACACAGCCTAGTAAATAATGAATTTTAAGATATGTCAATGGAAATTTTTTAAACCAAAATAAAAATAGAAAAAATATATATTTAATTAAAAAAAAACAACTATTCTGTATCGCAATATAGCTGATTAACAAACAATGTTGGCATAGTTTCAGGTAATCAGCAAATGGGCTCAGCCATGCTATATGTATCCATTCTCCACCTACTGCAACCCCCTATTCAGGCTGCCATATAACATTGAGCAGAATTCCATATGTTACACAGTATATCCTTGTTGATTACCCATTTTTAATATAGCAGTATGTACATGCCCATCCCAAGCTTCCTAATTATATCTTCTCCTGACTTTTCCCTCAGGCAATCAGAAAGTTATTTTTTATGAGTACAACAAGCCCCAAGACTATGGAGCAATTCCAAAAGATACACATATGGCATATCAGAAGGAAAAGAAAAAGAAGAGAAATATTTTGAGTGATATGGCTTAGTATTTTCCAAAATTAATAACAGATACAAACCACAAATCCAAGAAGCTTAGAGGATATAAAATTGGATATGTACCAAAATATCTACGCCTCAGCACATATTATCCAAACTACAAAAAACAAAGTCAAAGGTGAAATCTTAAAGGAAGCCAGTGAAGAAAACACCTTCTGTAGAGAGAAATAAGGATAAGAATTACACTGGACTCATAAAATACCATGCAAGAAAGACAGTGAAGTGAAATACATAATCTATTAAAAGGAAGAACAGCAACCTAGAATTCTATATCCTGCAAAATTATCCATTAAAAGTGAATGAGAAATAAAGACTTTCTCAAACAAAAATAGAGTGAATTTATAACTCTGCCTTGCAAAATATGTTAAAAGAAGTTCTTCAATAAAAAGGGAAGCATGTAAATCAGAAACTTAGATATACAAAGGAGCATCAGTTCAGTTCAGTTCAGTTCAGTCCATTCCAGTCACTCAGTCGTGGATCCATGAATCCGTGCAATCCCATGAATCGCAGCACGCCAGGCCTCCCTGTCCATCAACAACTCCTGGAGTTCACTCAGACTCACGTCCATTGAGTCAGTGATGCCATCCAGGCATCTCATCCTCTGTCATCCCCTTCTCCTCCTGCCCCCAATCCCTCTCAGCATCAGAGACTTTTCCAGTGAGTCAACTCTTCGCATGAGGTGGCCAAAGTACCAGAGTTTCAGCTTTAGCATCATTCCTTCCAAAGATATCCCAGGGCTGATCTTCTTCAGAATGGACTGGTTGGATCTCCTTGTAGTCCAAGGGACTCTCAAGAGTCTTCTCCAACACCACAGTTCAAAAGCATCAATTCTTCGGTGCTCAGCTTTCTTCACAGTCCAACTCTTACATCCATACATGACTACAGGAAAAACCATAGCCTTGACTAGATGGACCTTTGTTGGCAAAGTAGTGTCTCTGCTTTTCAACATGCTATCTAGGTTGGTCATAACTTTCCTTTCAAGGAGTAAGCGTCTTTTAATTTCATGGTTGCAATCACAATCTGCAGTGATTTTGAGCCCAAAATGCAAATCAAAATACAATGAGGTACCAGCTCACACCCATCAGAATGGTTATCATTAAAAAAAAAATTATAAAGAACACATGCTAGAAAGGGTGTAGGAAAAAGGGAACCTGCCTATACTCTTAGTAATGAAAATGGCACAGAAACCATGGATAATAGTATGGAGATGCCTTAAAAAAATTAAAAATAGAATTATTACATGATCCAAGAATCTCACCTCTTCATATGTCTAGAAAAGAAGAAAACTAATTCAAAAAGATACTTGCACCCCAATGTTCATAGCAGCACTACTTACAATAGCCAAGACATGAAGGCAACTAAAATGTCCATTGCCGGATGAAAGGATAAAGAAGATATGGTATATATACATAATGGAGTACTGTTCTGTGCTACACAGCCATAAAAAGAGTAGAACAATGTTACTTGCAGTAATATGGATGGATCAGAGATTATCATACTAAGTGACGTAAGTCAGACAAAGACATATACCTTATGAAAGCACTTACATGTGAACTCTAAAAGAAATGATACAAAGGAACCTACTTATAAAACAGAAATAGCCTCACAATATAGAAAAAAACATGATTACCGAAGGTGAAAGGCTGGAGGAATGAATTGGAAATTCAGGATTAACAGGCATACACTGCTATATATAAAATAAGCAACAAGGACCTTCTATAGCACAAGGAATTATATCTAAAATCTTATAATATCCTATTATGGAAAATAACCTGAAAAAGAATATGTGTGTGCATATACATACATACATACATACATACATATATATATATATATATATATATATATAACTTGGGCACTTTACTATATACCTGAAACAATGAAACTGTAATTTATCAAAATCTGTGGGATGTTGTAAAAACAAGGCTTAGAGGGAAATTCATGGCATTGAATGCATATATTTGAAAAATTTCTAAAACTAATAATCTAAGTTTCTGCATTAGGAAAATATAGAAAGAACAACAATTTAAGCAATTTAAGAATAATCTAAAAAAATAATAAAAATCACAACAGAAACCAATGAAACTTAAAACACAAAATAACCAAATCGAGAAAGTAAATTTTTTTTTAAGATCAATAGAATTGTTAAATACCTAGAAAGATTATACATGAAAAAAGGGAGAAACTACAAGCTACTAACAGCAGAAATGAAAGAAGGATCATCACTATCAATCTCATCTATGTTAAAATGATAGCAATGAAATATAATGAATAACTCTGTGTCTACCACTGTGATAACTTAAATGAAATGGACTGATTGCTCAAAAGACACAAACACTTCTATTTCTTCTCCTACTCATCTGGGAGGAATAGATAATCTTAATAGACCTATATTTAAAAAATTGATTATATAACTAATAACCTTGCAAAAAGGAATGCACAAGGGTCATATGGCTCCAAGGGTGAATTCTGTTAAATATTTAAGGAAGAAATTATATCAATTCCCTACAATGTATTCCAGGAAAACCAGAGGATTCACCATATATCCCAACCTATGAGTCCAGCATTACTACTAAAACCAAGGACCATGCAAGAAAGGGAAACTACACTCCAGTATTTCCCATGAATATAAACACAAAAATTCTCACCGAAATACTAGAAAATCAAATCTAATAATGTATAAAATCAATTATATAATATGACCATATGGGATTTATTCCAGGTCGGCAAGTCTCACTTAACATTCAAAAAACTCAGTTAAAGCAATCCATCACATCAACAAAGTAAAGAAGAAAAATCATATCAATCCATGCAGAAAAAGCATGGAATAAACTGAATCCATTCAGAGAAAGCATTGAATAAACTGAACAAGCTTTTGAATAAATTGAATAAATTAAGCATGAATAAATTAAATCCAGGCAGAAAAAGCATGAATAAATAGAACAACAATTCGTAATGAAAAACAAAAAAATAAAAAGTCAAAAAGTAGTCTTCCAGCACATTAAGAGCAGAGGAGAGATTCTCCAACTCAATTAAGGATATCTATAAAAGATATAGAGCTACTATCATATTTAGTGTGACAAACTAATGCTTTCCTTTTGTGATTGAGAACAAGGGAATGATGCTCTCTTACTCAATATCAAACTGAAACACCTCAAATTGAATAAGACAGGAAAAGGAAATAAAATTTATACATATCAAGAAAAAAGATAAAATAATATCATTTTTGTTTTGTTCACAGATATTATTCTTTAAATAGAAAAACCAAAAGAATTTAAACAACATCAACAACAATGCTGACAAATAAGCAATTACAGCAAACTTGGTATAGGACTTAATAAGCAATTATAGCAAGGTTGTTATAGGACTCAAAATTAATATATAAAACTGAATCACTTTTTCACATAATAGTAATTTACAAGTAGAATCTGAAGTTAAAAGCACAATACCATTTAACAAACAAATGAAAATAATAGGGCAAAAAATATAATAAATATATAAAGGTTTTTTGTGGAAAAAAAATCAAAGCAGATATACATAAATGAAAATGTTCCATTATTATGAATAGGAAAATTCAATATTGTTAAAATATCAATTATTTCCAACTTGATCTATAAATTCAATGCAATACAAGTAAAAATCACAGTAAGTTATTTTCTGTCCATCAACAAACTGATCCTAAATTTCATACAGCAAAGGCAAAAATTTCATAATGAACAATAAAATATAGAAGAAGAAAGAAGAGAAAGAGGGGTAGGAGAAGGAGAAGAAATAGAAGGAATAAAAGTAGAAAAAGAACAGCAACTATAAAGTTGGAGGACTGATATCCAACTTCAAGACTCACTACAAAGCTACAGCCGTCAAGACAGTGTGGCATCAGTGAAAGAAAAGACAGAGAGATCAATAAAACAGACTAGAACACTCAGAGATAATCTGTCTCAATTAACATGAACTGATCTCTAACAAAGGAACAAAAACAGTGACATACAGAAAGGATTATTTGTTTGACAAATGGTACTGGAACAAGTAGATATTAAAAAAATTTCAATCTAGTCATAGGCCTTGTACCTTTTACAAAAATTAACTTACAATGAATCATAGACAAATGTAAAATTCAAAATTGTAAAATTTCTAGAAGAAAACATATGAAACATTCTAAATAACCTCTATTTGATAGTGAGACTTTAGTTATAGCAATAAAAATGTGATCCATGAAAGAAAATATTCATAAGATGCATTAAAAAAAATGAAAACTTCTGCTCTGTGAAAGATACTGTTGAAAGAATGGAAAGACAAGGCACACACTGAGAGGAAATAATTACCCAGCACATATCTGATAAAGAACATATCCAAAATATACAAAGAAGTCTTAACATTCAAGAAAGTAAACAAGCTAAGTAAAAAGTAACATTATATGTTACTAGGGAAATGCAAACTAAACAATGAGATACAATTACACAGCTATCAATATAGCTTAAATTAAAAAAAAAAAAGACAATATCTGCTTGTGAGGATGTGGAACAAAAGTAACCCTAATTCACTGCAGGTGGGAATGAAAAATGAAACAGTTTTGGAAGACAGTTTGGCTTTTTTTTTTTTTTTTTACAAAAGTAAGTGTAGATTTATCATACAATCCAGCAATCAGTCTTTTAAGGATGTACTTGAGTTGAAAATATGTCCACATGAAAACCTGCATGTAGATATTTTAGTACTTTTATTCATAATTGCCAAAAACTGGAAGCATCCAAAATATCCATCCATAAGTAAATGGATAAACAGCCAGGATGCATCCGTGCAATATAATATTATTTAGCAATAAAAAGAAATAAGCGTTGAGACACAAAAAGAAAGGAAGAACCCTAAACGTATATTGCTAAGTTTTACAAGCTACATACTATATGGTTTCAACTATATGACATTCTGGAAAAGGATAAAACTAGGAAGCACAAGCTGGAATCAAGATTGCTGGGAGAAATATCAATAACTTCAGATATGCAGATGATAGCACCCTTATGGCAGAAAGTGAAGAGGAACTAAAGAGCCTCTTGATGAAAGTGAAAGAGGAGAGTGAAAAAGTTGGCTTAAAGCTCAACATTCAGCAAATGAAGATCATGGCATCTGGTCCTATCACTTCATGGGAAATAGATGGGGAAACAGTGGAAACAGTGTCAGACTTTATTTTTTGGGGCTACAAAATCACTGCAGATGTTGACTGCAGCCTTGAAATTAGAAGACACCTACTCCTTGGAAGGAAAGTTATGACCAACCTAGATAGCATATTNTTGAAGAGACTATCTTTTCTCCATTGTATATTCTTGCCTTCTTTGACATAGATTAATTGACCATGAGTGTGTAGGCTTATTTCTGGACTTTCTGTCTTGTTCCATTGATCTATGTGCCTGTTTTTGTACCAGTACCATACTGTTTTGATTACTGAATACTTGTAGTATAGTCTGAAGTCAAGGAGCATAATTCCTCCAGCTTCATTTTTCTTTCTCAAGATTGTTTTGACTATTCTGGGTCTTTTGTGTTTCTATANTCCATTGATCTATGTGCCTGTTTTTGTACCAGTACCATACTGTTTTGATTACTGAATACTTGTAGTATAGTCTGAAGTCAAGGAGCATAATTCCTCCAGCTTCATTTTTCTTTCTCAAGATTGTTTTGACTATTCTGGGTCTTTTGTGTTTCTATACAAATTTAAAAAATTTTTGTTTAATTCTGTGAAAATTACTGTTGGTAATTTAATAAGTATTATACTGAATCTGTTGATTACCTTGAGTTGTATGGTCATTTTGACAATATTGATTCTTCCAATCCCAAAACACAATATATCTGTCCATCTGTTTATGTACTCTTAAATGTCTTTCATCATACTCATAGTTTTGAGAGTAATGGTCTTTTTGCCTTCTTAGGTACTTTATTCCTAGATATTATACCCTCTTTGATGCAATGGTAAATGGGATTATTTCCTTAACTTCCCTTTTGATAGTTTGTTGTTAGTGTATAGAAAGGCAACAGATTTCTGTGTGTTAATTTTGTATATTGAAACTTGACTGAATTCATTAATGAACTCTTGTAGTTTTTCGGTAGTGCCTTTAGGATTTTCTATGAATAGTATCATGTCATTCCAGTTTCAATTCCATTTACTTGTTTTTCTTCTCTAATTGCTGTATCTTGAACTTCCCAACCTGTGTTGGATAAAAGTGGCAAAAGTAGGCTGCTGCTGCTGCGAAGTCGCTTCAGTCGTGTCCGACTCTGTGCGACCCCACAGATGGCAGCCCACTGGACTCCATCATCCCTGGGATTCTCCAGGCAAGAACACTGGAGTGGGTTGCCATTGCCTTCTCCAATGCATGAAGGTGAAAAGTGAAAGTGAAGTTGCTCAGTCATGTCTGACTCAGCGACCCCATGGACTGCAGCCTACCAGGCTCCTCCATCCATGGGAGTTTCCAGGCAAGAGTACTGGAGTGGGGTGCCATTGCCTTGTCCGGGCAAAAGTAGGCATCCTTGTCTTATTCCTGATCTTGGAAGGAATGCTTTCAGCACTGATATGATGTTAGCTATGTGATTGTCATATCATGCTTATATTATGTTAAGGGATGTTCCCTCTATGCCCACTTTCTAGAGAGTCTTTTTTTTTAATCATAAATAGATGTTGAATGTATGTGTATTTAGTGTGTTAGTCTACAAGTTGTTGATAATTCACTAGGAATTTTTATTTATTGATATCTGATTAATTCCACTTTGATCTAAGATCATACTTTGTATAGTTTGTGTATTTTTAAATTTGTTAAGGTGTGTACTTCTCAAACATTTCCAAGAAATTAAAGAGAAGACACACAAACTCAATTTTTGAGACTATCATTATGCTGATACTCACACCACAGTAGGACAGTACAAGAAAAAAATATATAGGCCAAATTATCTTATGAACATAAGAAAAAAAAATCCTCAACAAATTAGCAAACTGAATTCAACAGCATACTGAAAGGATAGACATCATAATCAAGAGAGATCTATACCTGAGTTGCAAAAATGACTCGATATATGCAAATCAATACAGTCAATCATGAAACACACTAATTTGAACTGTATCAGTCCACTTATATGTGGGGGTCTTTCCATAAATATATACTACTATACTACACAATTCATGGTTATTTGAATACATAGATGCAAAACTGCAGATACAGAGGGTTGACTAAAGTTATTCACAAATTCCCTTATTCCCACACTGTTCAAGGGTGAACTGTATATGTGACATATCACATTGATAGAATGTAGAACAAAACTCAGACAATCATCTTAAGAGATGTGGGGAAAACACTTGACAAAAAAAAACATTCTTTCATAATAAAATCTGTCAACAAATTAAGTATATAAAAAATTTTCTTAAGAGCATAATAAAGCTATTTTACTCAATGGTGAAAATCTGAAAGTTTTTCCTGAGATCAGAAATAATAGAAGGGTGGCCACTCTCACCTGTTTTATTCAACATGGTACTGGAAGGCTTAGCCAGAGCAATTAGGTAATAAAAAATAAAAATAAAATGCCTCCAAAATGGAAAGGAAGAAATAATTTTTTTTCTGTTTGCAAGTGACTTGATCTTATATATAAAAAACCTAAAAATCTCCATGAAAAAAAAACTGTTGAACTAATAAATGAATATCCATTATACTTCTAGGATACAAAATCAATATTTAACAATCTATTATATTCTTATAAACTAACAATGAACTGTCTGAAAAAGAAAACAATCCCATTCATAATGTCATCAAAAACAATAAAATACTTAAGAATAAATTTAACAAGAAGGTGAAAGATTGTATACTGATGACTATAAAACATTAATGAAAGAAACTGAAGAAGATACAGATAAATGAAAAAAAAAAAATCCTGTGCTCATGAATTGGAAAAATTAACTTGTTAAAATTTTGATACTACCCAAAGTGATCCACAGAATCAGTGTAATTACTATCAATATTCCAAAAACATTTCGCAGAAATAGGAAAAATAATCCTAAATTCATATGGAACTATAAACAACTCCCAACAGTTAAAGCACTATGGAACAAAATGAAAAGTCAGAGGCATCACATATCCTGACTTCAAACTATATTCATTTCAGTTCAGTTCAGTCATTTAGTCATGTCTGACTCTTTGTGACCCCGTGAATCACAGCACGCCAGGCCTCCCTGTCCATCACCAACTCCCGGAGTTCACTCAGACTCACGT
>SJYV01051950.1:280589-298336 GCA_006410875.1 Neotragus pygmaeus | reverse complement strand
CTCCTCTTTCACTTGCATCCAGAGGCAGTTTAGTTCCTCTTCACTTTCTGCCATTAGCATGATGTCATCTGCATATCTGAGGTTACTGAGATTTCTCCCGGCAATCTTGATTCCAGCTTGTGTTTCTTCCAGTCCAGCGTTTCTCATGATGTACTCTGCATAGAAGTTAAATAAGTCAGGGTGACAATATACAGCCTTGACGTATTCCTTTTCCTATTTGGAACCAGTCTGTTGTTCCATGTCCAGTTCTAGCTGTTACGTCCTGGCCTGCATACAGATTTCTCAAGAGGCAAGTTAGGTGGTCTGGTATTCCCATCTCTTTCAGCATTTTCCACAGTTATTGTGTTCCACACAGTCAAAGGCTTTGACATCGTCAATAAAGCAGAAATAGATGTTTTTCTGGAACGCTCTTGCTTTTTCCATGATCCAGCGAATGTTGGAAATTTGATCTCTGGTTCCTCTGCCTTTTCTAAAACCAGCTTGAACATCAGGAAGTTCATGGTTCACGTATTACAATACTACATTAATCAAAACAGTTTTGCGCTGACATAAAAACTTACATGCATGCCAGTGAAACAAAATAAAGAATCCAAAAATAAAACATCACATTTACCATCATCCTATCTTAACAAAGGTGGTCAGACAGTAAAGCATCTGCCTATAATGCAGGAGACCCGGATTCGATCCTGGGTTGGGAAGATCCCCTGGAGAAGGAAATGGCAACCCACTCCAGTACTCTTGCCTGGAAAATCCCATGGATGGAGGACCCTCGTAGGCTACAGTCCATAGGGTCGCAAAGAGTCAGGCGCAACTGAGAAACTTTATCTTAACAAAGGGCTTCCCTCATGGCTCAGATGGTAAAGAATCTTGCCTGCAATGCAGGAGATGTGGCTTCAGTCCCTGGGTTGGGAAGACACTTGGAGAAAGGGAATGGCTACCCACTCCAGTATTCTTGACTGGAGAATTCCATGGACAGAGGAGTCTGGCAGGCTATAGTCCATGGGGTCACAAAGTTAGACACAACTAAGCAACTAACACTTTCACTTACCTTCAACAAATGTGTCAAGAACAAAATAAAAAATAGGGAAATGATAGTCTTTTCAATAAATACGGCTAGGAAAATTGTATATTCATATGCATAAGAAGAAAACTGAGCCCTTAAACCACAAACCAAAACTTAAACATAGTGAATTAAAAAATGCAAGACCTGAAACAGTACCTAACAATCAGTAGAAAACAGGGAAAAGATTTTGGCACTCCTCTAGGCAGTAATCTTTTGGATATGACACCAAGATCACTGGCATCAAAAGCAAAAATAAGAAATGGGACTACATCAAACTTAACAGCTTCCATATAGCTAAGGCAGCAAATCAGCAAATTGAAAAGGCAACCTAGGGGATAGAAGAAAATATGTACAAATTATGTATCCGATAAGGGATTTTTATCCAAAATATATGAAACTCATACAACTCAATGGCAAAAAAGCAAATAACCCACTTAAAAAGTGTACAAAGTACCTGAATAGACATTTCTCTAGAAGAAAAAAGACACATAAATGGCCAAGAAATGTACAAAAAGGTATTCAACATGACTAGTCATCAGAGGAATGCAAATCAAAATCATAATGAACTTTCACCTCTGTGTTATAACAGGCATCACAAAAATAGTAAAATATAACAGATATATCTTTGCAAGAATGTGGAGAAATGGGAATCCTGTAACACTGCTGG
Organism: Neotragus pygmaeus; assembly: GCA_006410875.1. NCBI lineage: Eukaryota > Metazoa > Chordata > Mammalia > Artiodactyla > Bovidae > Neotragus > Neotragus pygmaeus. The sequence continues at coordinate 296,606 of SJYV01051950.1, read as the reverse complement.
TAGGAATTTATATTGGTACAGCTGCTATGGAAAACAGTATAAAATATCTTCCCAAAAAAGTTGAAGATGAAAACTACCATTTGATCCATTAATTCTAGTTCTGGATACGTATCCAAATAAAATAGAATCAGTTTCTCTAAGAGATATTTTGACTTCTAGGTTCGTTAACCAAGCTATAGAAATGATCTAAATGTGCATCGATCAATGAATGGATGTAGATGTGCTTTATGTATATAAAGATTATAAAGTGTTGTTTAACCATAAAATTTAAGAAAATCTTGCCATTTGTGACAACTATCTTGTCCCTTATAACCTTGGTGCCATTTCTTTTACTGATCAATATTCTATAATCATCTAATGCATTGTTAATATTACTAGTATTAATTAAATTAAGAATTTGAAAAATAAAATATTTTATTTTACATTCACTTATTCCTTCTCTGATCTTCACGACCTGGATAATCAAGATGGTGTGATCACTCATCTAAATCTAGGCATACTGGAATATGAAGTCAAGTGGGCACTAGAAAGGATCACTACAAACAAAGCTAGTGGAGGTGATGGAATTCCAGTTGAGCTATTTCAAATCCTGAAAGATGATGCTGTNTGTCTTATCATCTTTTAAAAAATAGAGCAATTTCATTTCCTCTGAAGCCTCACACCCCTCTGCATGCTTATAGATTTGCCAATTGGGCCATTCAGGGGCTATTAGGCTCAGATTCTCATACAAACATAGGAAATAAAACTCTGGCTCTTGATCAAAAATATATTCTCAATGTGCTTATGAAAGAGCATTAAAAAAAAAAAAGAAAAGAAAAGAAACAATCTTCCCAAGAATTGGGCTTGTTATAACATTATTTTCAATTCCATATGTCAAATGGAATCCTAGAGGGATCAGATATAATACTGGAAAGTACATTACACGGGGAGAAAGCTCTCTATTAGTCTGATGATAAAAACTAAGTGAACAACAACCTCTTTTCCTTCTCCAATTTTCTAGTATGGCTTCCTGCCTGCAGGTAAATGTGTAAATTACAAATAGAAGCAACTGAGTATCTATGTATCTGTCTGTTAGTTTATGGCCACCCAGCCAATTTAAAATGAAATGTTCAACTATGTTTCATCTTATTACCTCCAGCAAAAAGGGAAAAAAAATACACAAAAAAATTGTTGGGTATAGATTTTTAAAAGCTACTGAAGTAGTATCATCACAATATTGAAATGCTTTCATTCATAAGAAAATGTATGGTCAATTATCTGGGTGTGTCATCAAAGCAAAATGATTGTTAAAAAAAATGTCCAGGTAAGTGAATGAATTTTTTCAGTTTTGTTGGATGATTGAGTAAAATATAGACTATGCTGAAAATCATTGTTAAAAAGAAATGGTTTATTAATGGTCATGAATTAAAGTCTGGAATATTTTAAGTATAAAGAAGCATAAATGCAAAATTTATTTTCAAGCTTCAGGCTGTGTTAGAAATTTCTAAAGTTGTTTAATTTCAGTTCTTGTGTAAGGTCATGCCTCACACTCAGTCTTGTGAAATGAGACATTCTTAGAAATGGACTTTGTCTAGATAGATATGTTCCATTAGAGCAAATGGTTTTAACCATAGTGAGAGTCAGTCATTTCAGTTCTTAAAACTACTAGTACTTGATTATTAGTTTGGTAAAAAGAAGGATTTTAGAAAATAGGGCTTATCATTATGTGACTTGATGTGCATTTGGTCATTTTAAAATTTTTGTTAAAAAATTATCAGATAATTAGCTGCANCAGTCATTTCAGTTCTTAAAACTACTAGTACTTGATTATTAGTTTGGTAAAAAGAAGGATTTTAGAAAATAGGGCTTATCATTATGTGACTTGATGTGCATTTGGTCATTTTAAAATTTTTGTTAAAAAATTATCAGATAATTAGCTGCATAAATCTGGAAAGGGCTTTGGGAAATGCTCAATCAAAATGTGTCTATAGTAGGTCTCTCTGGCTGTGTTTTGAGGTTGGAAAGACTCTTAAGAGGCACTATAATTATAGTTCCCACAAACTAGACACTATGGTGGGTTGAAACCATGTCTGGTAACCAACAGCTTGAACTGTAATGTCCTAATTCTACTCTATTTATTCTGAGAAACTGCCTAGGGTATTACTGTCCATTATATTTATCTTCTTCCTTGCCATTGTCAGATCCTAGCTACCAAGAGTATGTCTTGCCATCTAGTTTAAATGTAGGTCAGAGGATGCACTCTGATCAAACAGTATTAAGATAATCATACCAGAACTATTTGGCATCCAAGGGTCAAGGGTGGTGAAAGGCAGTGGGCCAGAAGTGTGAAAGAAGTGACAGTTACTAAGTAATGTATGCTCCTTGTGGGCAGCTATCACATCTGTCTTATTCTCTACATCACAAATGCCTAAAACATTAAATAAATGAATAATATTAAGCAGAAGGCAGTCCTGAAGAGAAACAATAGGAGGAAGAAAGGTCATCCTGATTAAATTTTCTCCTCATTAAACCCCTTTCAAAATACATGCCATAACTTTTCTTCTTAGACAGTCAAGGAAAATAATAGTTTATTTTTAATAAAACAACAATTATGTGAATGTATGATAAAGATATAGAATACTATCAATTGCTATTTCCCTGACAAACATTATCCCCTGGTAAATGTGGAATTAGCTTCAGAGTCTTTCTTAACACAGTGTTCCAGTGTGCTAGGGATCCACTACTTGTATTACCACTGCTAAGTGAGAGAAAACCTAGACATTTCCAACATGGAGAAAATAAGTATATTGGTCTTCTGAAAAATTATAGTTTCACAACAAAGACATAAACAACAAAGTAGATAAGTTGGAGTTCCTCAAAGATAAAAAACTTTGTGTTTCAAAAAACATTATCAAGAAAATAAAAATACAACCAATGGACTGAGTGAAAAAATTTGCAAGTCACATATATGAAAGGGGAATTGTATCTAGAATACAAACAATATATATGTTAAAACGTAACAACAAAAAAAATCAGCAGTGCCCACAGGACTGGAAAAGGTCAATTTTCATTCCAATGCCAAAGGCAATGCCAAAGAATGCTCAAACTACCGCACAATTGGACTCATCTCACATGCTAGTAAAGTAATGCNTAAATTGTATGGTATGTGAATTACATCTCAAAAAAAACTTACAAAAAATAATCCCAATGTAAAGGACTACCAGAATCTTTTGTTTTCTACCTCTCAACCAGATAGAACTTTCATTCTCTTTGTGTAATGAAATTAGAAATGTTTAAAGAGGATCACACATATAAACATGTCTATGTATAAACACACATCATACACCCAAATTTGTATATATGCACACAATATAAGAAATAGCCTGAGACACTGTTCAACAGTTTGAGCACTCGCTCTCACTTCAGTCAATCACAGCCACTTTTTCCATACTCTCCCTATGGGTTTTATGACCAGTGCTAATTAGACAGTATTGTTTAATTGGATTGTGAAGGCCTGCCAACAATTTAGTGAATTACACAGCTGTCACATCAGTACATGAGTGATAGTTGGCAGAGAGACAATAACAGTAACAAAAGCACCCAACGTACCAATCACAGGAAAAAGAAGAAGCAAACTGTTCCAAAATACCCGTGGAATCATTATGAAGGCAAAAAAAAAGTATACTTTAATTTCTGGATATTTTGCATATGGAAGCAACTCAAAAATACAACAGGAACGCAGTAAGTGCCTGATCTCACTTCACTCTTCTCAATGCACACACTAGGATCACTTTAAGACTTTATTGGATTTAGCCCATGGTATTATTCTACATATGAAAGAGATGCTTCTTCGGTGGCTCAGACGATAGAGAATCTGCCTGCAGTATAGGAGACTGCGTTCTATCCATGGGTCAACCTCTGGAGAAAGGAATGACTACCCACTCCAGTACTCTTGCCTAGAGAATTGCATGGACAGAGGAGGCTGGCGGGCTACAGTCCATGGAGTTGCAAAGAGTTGGACACGACTGAGCGACTAACGCTTTCATGAAGAGGGGCATTCAGAATCCTGGTTTTGGAAAGTACTATTGGAGACACAAGAACTGAGTAAACCAGGGATGGAAGGCCACTAAAACTCCAATCACTCTGTCCTTTTTTTCAGTGCTTCACATATTGACCAACAGTTTAACTGGCCTAAGACATGGCTCATATCATGCCATTCCTGGTTCACAAACCATCACATACCATGAAAGTCTAAGTTCCTAAAGCTTTCTAAGATTTGGCTATTGGTTCCCTCACTCGTATTAACTGCTGATGAATTCACCCATTAACCAGACAAACCAAACTCCTCATTGTTCTCTCAAATGATTTTTGAAATTTTCTTTCTGCATATGTGTGGGGCCCTAAATGGGAAACCTTAAAAAAGAATGGGCTAGCTTTGTGGTCGGAAACTAAGATGGCGCCTACAGGAAGGAGTGGGGGCGTAGTTTATGTTGTTAAAGTTTTTGATTGATCACTATAGACTTCTGTTACAATGAAGGCACATGATGACTTGACCTTTAGTGTGATTGGTGCAACTGAAGGCTGACCTTTAACGCGACTGGTGCAACTGAAAGCACATAACGACTTGAGATGTGTATAAGAGACAGCTTGAGAGTCCCTTGGACTGCAAGGAGATCCAACCAGTCCATTCTGAAGGAGATCAGCCCTGGGATTTCTTTGGAAGGAATGATGCTAAAGCTGAAACTCCAGTACTTTGGCCACCTCATGCGAAGAGTTGACTCATTGGAAAAGACTCTGATGATGGGAGAGATTGAGGGCAGGAGGAGAAGGGGACAACAGAGGATGAGATGGCTGGATGGCATCACTCACTCGATGGACGTGAGTCTGAGTGAACTCCGGGAGTTGGGGTGGACAGGGAGGCCTGGCATGCTGCAATTCATGGGGTCACAAAGAGTCAGACACTACTGAGTGACTGAACTGAACTGAACAAAAAGCCAAACCACTCAATTTAGAAGTGGGTAGAGGATATGAACATAGATTTCTCCAAATATATATACAAATGACACATGAAAAGTTGTTCAACATTATCATTCCTCAGAGCAATGCAAAGCAAAACCACAGTGTACCACTTCAAGATCATTAAGATGGCTAGAATAAAAAAGATAATAAGTGTTGGTGAGAATATAGAAAATTTGGAACCCTTACACAGTGATAGTGGGAATGCAAAAATAGTGCAGTCAAATTGAAAACAATCTAGCAGCTGCTGTTCATGTTAAGCATAGAGTTATCATATGCTCCAGTAATTTCACTTCTGGTACATACCCAAGAAAAATGTAAACATATGTGCATACAAAAATTTGCACACAAATGTTTAGGAAATAATTATTTCTATTAGCCAAAAGGTGAAAATAGTCCAAATATCCATCAATTCATGAAAGGATAAATAAAATATATGTATACAATGGAATATTTTTCAGCAATCAGAAGAAATGGATACCGATGCATGTTACAGCATGATGAACTTTGAACACACAATGCTAAGAAACTAGTCACAAAAGAAGAACCACAGTATGATTCTATTTATATGAGATGTCCAGAATAGGCAGATCCATAGTAGCTTAGTGATTGCCTGGGGCTGTAGGATGGAAAAATGAGGTACAAGGGCAAAAGCTAATGTGTATAGGATTTCTCTTTGAGCTAATAAAAATACTCTAAAATTGATTACGGTGAGGATAGCACAACTTTGTGAATATACTAAGAGCCATTGAGTTTTATACTTTACATAGATAAATTGTATGGTATGTGAATTACATCTCAAAAAAAACTTACAAAAAATAATCCCAATGTAAAGGACTACCAGAATCTTTTGTTTTCTACCTCTCAACCAGATAGAACTTTCATTCTCTTTGTGTAATGAAATTAGAAATGTTTAAAGAGGATCACACATATAAACATGTCTATGTATAAACACACATCATACACCCAAATTTGTATATATGCACACAATATAAGAAATAGCCTGAGACACTGTTCAACAGTTTGAGCACTCGCTCTCACTTCAGTCAATCACAGCCACTTTTTCCATACTCTCCCTATGGGTTTTATGACCAGTGCTAATTAGACAGTATTGTTTAATTGGATTGTGAAGGCCTGCCAACAATTTAGTGAATTACACAGCTGTCACATCAGTACATGAGTGATAGTTGGCAGAGAGACAATAACAGTAACAAAAGCACCCAACGTACCAATCACAGGAAAAAGAAGAAGCAAACTGTTCCAAAATACCCGTGGAATCATTATGAAGGCAAAAAAAAAGTATACTTTAATTTCTGGATATTTTGCATATGGAAGCAACTCAAAAATACAACAGGAACGCAGTAAGTGCCTGATCTCACTTCACTCTTCTCAATGCACACACTAGGATCACTTTAAGACTTTATTGGATTTAGCCCATGGTATTATTCTACATATGAAAGAGATGCTTCTTCGGTGGCTCAGACGATAGAGAATCTGCCTGCAGTATAGGAGACTGCGTTCTATCCATGGGTCAACCTCTGGAGAAAGGAATGACTACCCACTCCAGTACTCTTGCCTAGAGAATTGCATGGACAGAGGAGGCTGGCGGGCTACAGTCCATGGAGTTGCAAAGAGTTGGACACGACTGAGCGACTAACGCTTTCATGAAGAGGGGCATTCAGAATCCTGGTTTTGGAAAGTACTATTGGAGACACAAGAACTGAGTAAACCAGGGATGGAAGGCCACTAAAACTCCAATCACTCTGTCCTTTTTTTCAGTGCTTCACATATTGACCAACAGTTTAACTGGCCTAAGACATGGCTCATATCATGCCATTCCTGGTTCACAAACCATCACATACCATGAAAGTCTAAGTTCCTAAAGCTTTCTAAGATTTGGCTATTGGTTCCCTCACTCGTATTAACTGCTGATGAATTCACCCATTAACCAGACAAACCAAACTCCTCATTGTTCTCTCAAATGATTTTTGAAATTTTCTTTCTGCATATGTGTGAGGCCCTAAATGGGAAACCTTAAAAAAGAATGGGCTAGCTTTGTGGTCGGAAACTAAGATGGCGCCTACAGGAAGGAGTGGGGGCGTAGTTTATGTTGTTAAAGTTTTTGATTGATCACTATAGACTTCTGTTACAATGAAGGCACATGATGACTTGACCTTTAGTGTGATTGGTGCAACTGAAGGCTGACCTTTAACGCGACTGGTGCAACTGAAAGCACATAACGACTTGACCTTTAACTTGATTGGTAGAACTGTGGAAAGTCCCTCCCTGCTTGCCTATATAAGCTGGGAGCTTTCGGCAATAAAGCGAAACTGCTTTGACAGAACCCCTGTCGCATCTGATTGTCTCTTGCTTGCTGGGGGGCTGGGTTGGTGGACAGCAGGCTCACCTCTCCTCTGGACCCCTTGGCTTTGCTGAGGGAAGTTCCACTGCATCTCTCTTTCTGCGGAGCGCCCCCCATAGAAACTGGCGCCCAATGTGGGGCACGAAGTGGACAGATGGATGTGGTGACACCATGCGGCTCTGAAAGAAGGAGCGACGAAGGACCCTAGGCTGGTCGCAGCAGTATTGCCCGAGGTAATCCGGACTTCAAGGTGGGCCCCCCTCTGCTTTGAGGGAAGTGGCAAAAAACTCTCCTGACTTATTTTCCTCCTTTGCTTTTCTGATCTGTCCTTAATTCCTTTTTCTGGAGTTTCAGTGAACAGGTGAACGGTTGTGGAGGCAATTGATAAGTCCTGGGTAGGGCCACTCTCTGGCGGACTTGGAAGGCCCCACAACAGGTAAGCCTCAGTAACTTAGAGCCGGACTGGGTGAAACTCCCCTTTAATCATTCTTAACTGAGGACGTGGCCTCTAATCTTCCCTGTGGGCATGGGTCAGGCACTTAAAAGCCATTAGGGTGCCTGCCACTTGAAGACTCCCATGACAGGATAAGGGGGTCACGGAATGGGCTAGAAACCTCTAGGGTGCCCGCCCCCAGCAAGAAAATTTCCGTGCAACAACGCAGGCACATAAACAGTTTNAAAAGCCATTAGGGCGCCTGCCACTTGAAGACTCCCATGACAGGATAAGGGGGTCATGGAATGGGCTAGAAACCTCTAGGGTGCCCGCCCCCAGCAAGAAAATTTCCGTGCAACAACGCAGGCACATAAACAGTTTCACAAGCATACCATAAGCCCAACTTTCTGGTTGCCACCACTCCCGGTAGGATTTTTGGTGGTTGTCCTCAGTGACTTTTCTTTCTATTCTTTCTTGGTAACATGGAAATAACATAGGTAAATCTGATGAGCCTGTGCTAAAGGCATTGAGATAAATGCTCAAGAGTAGGGGACTTGAAGTTTCAGATAATCAGGCTACTAAGGTCTGGGAGACTGTTAAACGGTTGGCCCCCTGGGCTGGGACACCATAACACAAGCCCTGCACTGTCCTAGCAATCTTTATCAAGGAGGGAGACCATGCCCTGAACCTGAGAGTAAAATTGTCGAGGCATCTCAGATAGGGGCGAACCATACAAATATCCTCCCTACACAGGTGTGCTGGTCAAGAGGTGGTGTTAAAAATTGTCCAAAGCTATGGAGCAGTATCAGATTTGTGCCGCCTACGGTCATTGAAATTCTTGAGCCGGAGTCAGACCTCCCATGAGACAGCCCTGCAAGAGGGAATCTAAGAAGTGGCTTCTAAGTGTAGGGGTGAAAGACTATGGCCTCTAACCTATCCAAACATTACATCCAACATGAGCTACCTGGAAGGGGCTCTTGACATGGTTTGTATATGCTAATCAATACTGAAAGTCAGCAAACAACCAGTCTGGGTAGGACCTTTGCATCTCATCTGTGGAGGGTGACACCCCTATTATCCTAATAGATTGGAGATCTATTTTTCTGGCGATGAAAAATAAGGCAACCAATGATACTCAGGCCTTTCCCAATCCCAAGCCCAATTGCACAAGCGGGGCCATGGAAAGCCTGACAGACCAATGGCATGTGTATGATAGTACGACCTCACAACCATGAGAGGGAAGGGCCTGCTTCCCAGCTGGCACTTATTTTAGACTTTTCAATTCTAGCCAAATCACCAATGCAGCAATTAATGTTACTAAATGTATAGATTACAACACAACAAAAGACTCCTCCATATATATGGGTTCCAGTCAATCAAAATAGTGAAGTAATCTGGAAAGAGCCCACTGATACTATTTCAGAATTTCATAGAAAGCCTCAAGCAGCTGGATTAATTATTGTCGGGATAGTGTTCCTTTTCTCCCTTACAGGTACTATTGTGATGAAATCTGTACTGAGGATTCAACAAACGCAAAAGATAGAAGTTGTGAACAACATATCTTCCCTATCCTCTCAAGGGTTCCAGACAACATCAAAGCAGTTTGAACACCTTTGATCAGCTATAATAGGACTTCAACAACAGTTGAACTTTTATGCAAGAGCACTAGAGACTTTGTCTTAAGGTTAAATTGTGATGTTAAATATAATAATTTCTGTCTTTTGGCTTTTCCGGTTCTTAGTGAAACGTTAAGGCACAAAATCTTTTGAACAATATGAAAACATGGGATAAGCAAAATGTGTTAACATCTTAAATCTGAATGTATGTAAGGTAAATCAAATTGTATCCCAGACATTTTGGGAACAGGTGGAAAAGGGAGCTATGGATTTGTGGGACTGGACACAAAGTCCATTTACCTGGTTCAAAAATGCCTTCTATTTGCTTGTATTTNAACATCTTAAATCTGAATGTATGTAAGGTAAATCAAATTGTATCCCAGACATTTTGGGAACAGGTGGAAAAGGGAGCTATGGATTTGTGGGACTGGACACAAAGTCCATTTACCTGGTTCAAAAATGCCTTCTATTTGCTTGTATTTGATATTCTGCTTGTTGTAGTGTTAAAGGTAAAAAATCTCACAGCCCTGCAATAGGCACTTACAGCAAAAAAAGTTATGTTTGCCCAGGTCATGGAAGAGGAACCCCACTTTGGGCACCCACAAAAACCCCTGGGTTAATTTAGCCCTTCAAGAGATTAACCGAGACACATAAATAAGAGTTCTAGATGCCCATCTATAAAGAGATTCCGCCTAGCCCTCAAGAGGTGGCTGGATAGCCAATGACGGGTAAGACCCTCAGAGGAGGGCAACCTAAGACAGGCACAGCCGCAAGAGGGGCTGGTGAGGCTGGAGGTTGGCCGCCTTCAGCTTTACGCCTTGCTCTACAGAAAATTAATGCAAATGTCTTGAGGGCTTAAATAAAATAAAAAAGAGGGAGATGTGGGGCCCTAAATGGGAAACCTTAAAAAAGAATGGGCTAGCTTTGTGGTCGGAAACTAAGATGGCGCCTACAGGAAGGAGTGGGGGCGTAGTTTATGTTGTTAAAGTTTTTGATTGATCACTATAGACTTCTGTTACAATGAAGGCATATGATGGCTTGACCTTTAATGTGATTGGTGCAACTGAAGGCTGACCTTTAACGCGACTGGTGCAACTGAAAGCACATAACGACTTGACCTTTAACTTGATTGGTAGAACTGTGGAAAGTCCCTTCCTGCTTGCCTATATAAGCTGGGAGCTTTCGGCAATAAAGCGAAACTGCTTTGACAGAACCCCTGTCGCGTCTAATTGTCTCTTGCTCATCAGGAGGCTGGGTTGGTGGACAGCAGGCTCACCTCTCCTCGGGACCCCTCGGCTTTCCTGAGGGAAGTTCCTCTCTTTCTGCGGAGAGCTCCCTGCACATACGGTAATCCCATTGGCTACTGAAAATGCCTCTCAACTATTTCTGCTTGCAGAAATCCTAAAGATTTTCCACAAACCAGCTCAATAGCCTCAACTCACATAATGAAAAGTTATTTGCAAATATCTACATTATTTAATACACAATAAATTCCTTGTGGTTACAGGAAGTTTAGTTCATTTTTTTATACTTAATAAAATCTGAATTTGTGCCTAAAGATTACAATAATCATAGTAATAATAATGTAATGATATGTGAATATGAATGTAAATACATATATGTATGTATATAAGTATTTCATTTTGCAACCTTCAGATTTAAAATAAGATCACATATTTTCAATATTTAGATCAATATAATCCTCTAACACACTACTGAAAAATTGCTCCTTGTTCCTTTCCTGCTTTCTCCTATTTACTCTGATAGGTTCATAACCCCACATTAACAACTCAGGGCAAGGGCCTAGTCATGGACACAAATGCTTCACGGAGAAAGCACTGAGAAGCTTTCCACTGCCTTAGACATCTCTGCTCTCTAGCATGCTTGTCTTAATGCTGTAAATGGAAAGAAAAGGAGGTCACTCTTCTTGCAGTTCATTTCAGTCACTGTTTCCTTGTATTCTGGTAAAGGAGACTTTGCAAAGCTACATTTTTTTGTGCTTGTTGGAAGAATCTTGAATTCACATACATTTGTATATTTTTTACATTTTTCTCCAAGAGACATTCAGAACACTTGCATTTTCAAGCTTTAGCCTAAAGCAATTGCAGATAAATATAGGTAGTTATTCCCCTAACACAGCTCAGAGACTCAGATATTGACTCCAAGTAATAATCTTGCTCTCTTCTTCTCAAGCTAAGTTTCCCATCAAGGGCCCGTGGTCTCTTTTCCTGCTTGATGGGCTCAGTAAGACCTAAATTAGTGTGTCAGACCCACACTTCTTGCTTTTCAGTCACTCAGTTGTGTCTGACTCTTTGTGACCCCATGGATTGTAGCCCCCCAGGCTCCTCTGTCCATGGGATTTACCAGGCAAGAATACTGGAGTGAGTTTCCATTTCCTTCTCCAGATCATCCCAACCCAGGATCAAACTCCTGTCTCCTGCATCAGCAAGTGGATTCTTTGCCACTGAGTCACTTGGGAAGCCCTACTAGTGTGTCAGAGTTGCCATCTAATAGTTTGAATTTTGAAAGTGAAAAGGTCAAAGAAGTACATTTAAAATTCAAGATTTTCTTGCCTTCATATTATACTTCAATGAATTGGGCTTTGTTTTAAAAAAAAAATAATGAAAGATCAGAATCTTAATGCCTTCTTCCCAAGAGTCTTCCTGGTCTTACTAACAATTTCATCACACCTTTCTCAGTGATCTCAGATCTTGACACTTCAAAAGTTATGAGGAGAGAACCTCCGTTAGGCCAAAGAAATGTCCAGGCCCACTCTTTCCTGACAACACACTGACATGACTAACATCTTTCAAGTTGTATTCTTCCAAAAGAGATTTAATGTCTCTGATGCCAGAAATAAAAGCTAGTAATAAATTGTAAGCAGAAGATTCTCTAAAGCTAACTGAAATAAAGGGGAAAAAAGGAGATAACAGAGATGTCAATCAAATACAACAATTGATCGTAATTTCTAAACTTCCTTAAGTTCTCTTATGTGAAAGACATGGTATTAGGTATGTTTAAGGTAGATTTTCTCTTAATCCTCTCAACTACTCTGTTGTCCTCACTGACTGAGGAGCTGGAGAATCAAGCAATGTAGAAGTGTCCCGTGGGGACTTCCTTGGTGGTCCAGTGACTAAGACTCTGTCCTCCCCATGAGGAGGGTCTGGGTTCCATCTCTGGTTAGGAAACTAGGTCCCACATGCCAAAACTAAGAATTCTAGCGCAGCAACTAAAAGAATCTGTGTGCCACAATGAAGATCGAAGATCCCACATGAGGCAACTAAGACCAAGCATAGCCAAACAAATAAATATTAAAAAGAAAGGTCCTTCAGTTCATCAACAGGGTGAATGTTACACTAAAGAGTAGAACTGAGATCTATCTGATTCCACTACTTACATTATTAGTCACCAAACCCACCTGACCCATTATAGGTGCCCATTTATTAGACTGTTAGTAGAACTACAATAGTTTGGCCACCTGATATGAAGAACTGACTCATTTGAAAAGACCCTGAAGCTGGGAAAGATTGAAGGTGGGAGGAGAAGGAGAAGACAGAGGATGAGATGGTTGGATGGTATCACCAACTCAATGGACATGAGTTTGAGTAAACTCTGGGAATTGGTGATTGACAAGGAAACTGGCGTGCTGCAGTCCATGGGGTCGCAAAGAGTCAGACACGACTGAGCAACTGAACTGAACTGCACTGAAGCAGTTTCACACTTCTTTAAAAAGGTTAAACCGGCTTCATCCAATTTATTATATATTTTTCATATATTGATAAAGATACATGAGACAAATATATATTAAGTCTATTCAGGGTATTCTCCCAGGGTTAATTAAACTGGCTCCTTGCTGTCTTAGCATTTGTGTATGGACATCTATCACATACATGTTTTCTTTCTTTTTATTCCTGTACTGTACCACCAGGGTCTGATGAGGCAGCAGTATTATCTTTTTGCTAAAAGCAATTCCTGTATTATATACTACTGCATCACTGCATTAAAAAAATAACAATTTTCTGCTGTAACATTTTATAGTGGCTGCAGTTGTCATATAGCCATTATAATCACGGTGCATTCTACAGATCTCTTATGCAGCCAGCATTCCTTTCATCCAGTATGTCTCTCTCTCTCTCACTTCATGTATATGACTACCTGGTGAAATTGTATCTGGATTTGGGAACTGTGTTCTTAGACTCAGCCATTTTAAGGAATGAAAAAAAAAATGTATTTTTATCTTCAGCATCGCTAGCAGATCTATCAATCTTTCATTCTTGCCTTGGGAACCTCTCTGGTGTTAGAACAGTGACCAATGAAGTGAATACCTTCTTGCCTATACAAGTACTGAGAACAGTGACCACGTATTGAGAGGCACTCATCCTGGAATAAAACTCCAAGTGTTTTTGATGAGAAAACCTCTTGTACTTTTCCATCATCGGTAGTAAAGCTAAAAAATAATTCTAGGTAATAAAAATCCACACACTATTTCACAAGACTATAACTGTACAAGATCATATATACCAGTATATAAATAAGGAACTGGGAGATAAAGACGATGTGTAAATTATCTTTGTTCATTAGCATGCCTGCTAACAAATCAGGTTCATTTCTTGAGGGTTAGACACTTTCATAAATTTGCTCCTCATCATCATGCCTGCAAAATACATATGTTTATGTTTTCTTTTTTTTTTCTAACAATTTTCCTTTACTAGAGGTTAGCATTATGTTCTTCAGATGGTAAAGATACACATGGAAATATGTATATTTCCAAAATCTGTGGAAAAATGATTTGTGATTTGAACCAGGAGCTGCTGTGTTTCACACACCCACCAATCTCTACTGTTCTTAGAGGAAAGTGAAAAAGTTGGCTTAAAGCTCAACATTCAGAAAATGAAGATCATGGCATTCCCATCACTCCATGGGAAATAGATAGAGAAACAGTGGAAACAGTGTCAGACTTTATTTTTGGGGGNCCTTCATTGGCAGGCACATTACTTACTGAGCCACTTAGGAAGCCAATTAAAAGACTGATGAATGGATATACATTTGAATGTTTTAAATGTAAAAAAAAAAAGTCTCCTTTATACACTCATTTTTATGATTTCCTACTTTAACCAGTTTTTTCATTAACTGACTATGAGAGTCAGGGTTCTTCAGAGAAACAGAACTAATAGGAACTATTTAGGTGTAAAAGAGATAGGCATATGGCATTATTATAGATTATGGATGTATAACACATTATAGATTATATGAAAGGATATAGTGACATTTATTATAGGAATTGGCTCACATGATTGTGGAGCTAAGTCCCATGACCTCCTCTCTACCAACTAGAGAATCAGGAAAACTGGTTTTGTAATTCAATCTCAATTACAGTCCCTGGAACAGGAAATGGCAACTCACTCCACTATTCCTGCCTAGAGAATCCCATGGATATAGGAGCCTAATGGGCTACAGTTCATGGGGTCACAAAGAGTCAGACACAACTGAGAGACTAACACATGCCATTCAAAATGACTGGGAAACTAGTACAGCCACTATGGAAAACAGTGTGGAGATTCCTTAAAAAATTGCAAATAGAACTGCCTTNGATCTTTGTTTTCTGAATGTTGAGCTTTAAGTCAACTTTTTCACTCTCTTCTTTCACTTTCATCAAGAGGGAACATTAAAAATACAAGACAGATAAATTTGTTGAAATTCCAAAGGTACAGATCGCTCTCTCGTGATCTCTTCATTGCCATATGTTTACATGTTTTAAGACTTTGCCATTGCTTCACTGGAGTGATGGGAAAAGGAAATAATAAAAACACATGATTATTCCCGTATCATTAACTCAAAATCTATTCACCACTTTCAAAACTTCCTCACTTTTTCTTTGCTTATTGGTTTTTTAAGAGCTGTTGTTGTTGTTGTTCTGTTGCTAAGTTGTGTCTGACTGTTTGTGACCCCATGGACTGCAGCAATCCAGGCTTTCCTGTCCTTCACCATCTCCTGGAGCCTGCTCAAACTCATGTCCATTGAGTCGGTGATGCCATCCAGCCATCTCATCCTTCNTTGCTAAGTTGTGTCTGACTGTTTGTGACCCCATGGACTGCAGCAATCCAGGCTTTCCTGTCCTTCACCATCTCCTGGAGCCTGCTCAAACTCATGTCCATTGAGTCGGTGATGCCATCCAGCCATCTCATCCTTCGTCGTCCCCTTCTCCTCCTGCCTCCAATCTTTCCCAGCATCAGGGTCTTTTCCAATGAGTCAGCTCTTCACATCAGGTGGCCAAAGTATTGGAGCTTTAGTGTCCAATATTCCAGTGAATATTCAGGATTGATTTCCTTTGGGATTGACTGGCTTGATCTCCTTGCTGTCCAAGGGACTTTCAGGAGTCTTCTCCAACACCACAATTTGAAAACATTATATTCTTCTTAAATCAGTTGTGAAATTTGTATTTTGCTAAAATATACATTTTCTGTAGAATTTCCAATGTATTGTCACTGGGTACCATACAACATTTCTCACAATTAATTTGGCTCTTCCTCATGTCTAGTTATAGTTAAAATTTTGGGGATATGTATGTTCCTTAATTAAGTTTGTGGTGGGTTTTTATTTTTTTTTCTTTA
>SJYV01051950.1:247029-277795 GCA_006410875.1 Neotragus pygmaeus | reverse complement strand
AAAAAAAAAAAAAATCTTCTCAAAGGATGCAAGAAAAAAAAAACCAAAAGGACTGGGAAGCAGAACTATATTTAAGTCCCAGTCCAAGGCCCAAGAATCAGTAGAGCTATCTATATCTGGGGGTGGAAGAAGACTCATGACCCAGGTTAAGAAAGAGAGTAAATTTGCCCTTCCCCCACCCTTTTGTTTCATTCAGGCCCTCGAAAGGATTGGATGACACCTCTCCATATTGGTGAAACTGTCTTCTTTACTAATTCAAATGCTAATCTTTTCCAGAAACAGCTTTACAGACACCCCCAGGAATGATGTTTATCAGCTATCTGGGCATCCCTTAGGCCACTCAAATTGACACATACAATTAATCATCACAGTGCCCATCAAAATAGTCACAGTTTTTACTCTGTTCTTCAAGTATTTTTAAAAATTTATTTTAATTGGAGGCTAATTACTTTACAATATTGTGGTGGTTTTTGCCATACATTCACATGAATCAGCCATGGGTGTACACATGTTCCCCATCCTGACCCTCCCTCTTTATTAAATATTCAAGTGGCTTCCTAAAATATAGGTAAATCAATATTTAGGTTAAAATTTACATTCAACTCTGTTCCAATAACCTTATAACCTAAGTATTTTTCAATGTTATTAAAAGTCTTTGAGATAGTAACTATTTAATAATCGGTTCAATAGGGGCCTTCCCAGTTAGAATAGAATGCTGGGCAACTGAAAGATAAAGATTGCAAGTTTTGGTTTCCCATTCCTGAGGTCTCTTGACCGAATCCTTCTTTCCCCAGCTACCTGTGCTAAGGAGGCAAACACTGAGTGATTTCACAGAGCAGAGACCTACATACACCAAAGAGAAGAAATTTGATTGCTCACTATACTAAGATTATATTCATAGCTAAATTTCTCTTTTACCTATAACTTTTTTTAAAAAACAAGAGGTAGTCCAATCTTCTGGAAAATGGATGGATGTGGTTACATTCAAATGAGTAGTACTGAAATAGCCAATTAATGCCTTGAGGAGAGGTCTGAATGTCAATGTGCTCTTAGGGATACACTAAAGAAAGCTGCTGTTAATGGGCAGAAATTTTGCCCACCACATTCTCTGTGGGTCTCCAGTTTATTGAGTAACTTTCTAATATCCAGACCTACATTCCTCCCATCTCATATCAAAGCATGGAGTGTGTTATCTTCTCTACCTGTGTTACCTCCTCAATCGGTATATTTTTTCCTAGGTTCTTACCTAAAGCAAACAGAAGTGCAAACTGACGTAACTGGCATTTCAAAAAATTAGAGACATCACACTGAGCTGTAATTCCACTATGAGCAATGGAAGCCATCTTAAATGTAGAAACAGATCAGCAATTTTGTCCCTTGCCAAGAGTACTTAGGTTTCAAAATGGAATCTTAAAGACTCCCTTTTTAGTATTTATCACAATTTTAAAAAACATTTATTTTTAACCAGAGGATAATTGCTTTACAATACTGTGTTGGTTTCTGTCATTTATCAACATGAATCAACATATTCCATAGGAATATATATATCCTTTCCATCTTGAACCACCCCCCCGACCCCGCCCGGTCCCTAGCTTGTCACAGAACACTGGATTTGAGCTCCCTGAGTCTTACAGCAAATTTCCACTGGCTATCTAATGTTACACTTTTACCCTGTATGACCTTTCATTTCTAGGGTTGTACTGGCAGATCATTTAAAGCCATCTAGCTAAGCTGTATAGTATTATAATTATACTGTCACATAAGAAGATTTTATATGAAATTAATGAAACACCATTCACTTTAGACAAGAACTGTGAAAGCTTAGAGCATTCTCCTGGGGTGCACTTTTTCCTCTATTAAATCTGTCTTAAGGAGGGGGAAAAAGAAACAAAACCTTCAAATCACAATGCAAATATTTACAATTCAAGAAACTAATTTTGCTAAGTGTTTTTCTATGTTTTGTTTGTTTTCCTTAATTTGAGGATATTAAATTTCCTCTAGTCTCTCAAGAATGTAGAAGTGTTTAATGAAAATCATTAGAAAAAATTTTAAGAGAAAAACAAAAACAAATAAAACATAAAAATGTGATATCTTGGAAATATTCATTACCACTCATTGGTCTCCATGTAATTACCAAGTAGAAAAGCAATTCTCTTGGGGTCTCAAATCTCAAAATGTTCTCTCCAGATATAAAATATAATTTTTTTCTTTTTTTTGTGTGTGTTGCATGTATGAAATTTAAATAACTATATCTGGTTAGGCGATGCAGAGAAATAAAATGCATACCAATGTCAAGCAAGCAGTTAAATTTCAGTAATGATTTTATTCATTTTAATTTGTTGAGATGAGTCCTCTTTTTTATGTTTTAAGAATGCAAAAAAAGTATTTGCCCTTTTTAACTTGTCCAACTCTTTTTGTTTAGTATTGACATTTGTCTCCCACATTCTCCTTTATTTATCAACAAACACTGTTTTCCAATGTTTCCAATCATTCATTTCACTTCAATACATGTTGCATATATGTTATATACTAAATGTCTGGGCCACTATTCTACTCAGTGATGGGATTCATGTATCTATACATATATACATTTATCACTCTCCTTCTTCATGATAGATATATGCTAGGCACTTGAAATGCAAAATTGAACCAAGTCATAATTCAATACCCTCAGAAGCCTGAAGTACAGCACAGTATTTCTCAACATATATTTATTTTTCAGTATAGGAACTGCTTTTAAATATTAAATAATTTTGAGTACCACCCCAGATATCAGAACAGTTATACTCTTAAAATGGAAAAATATAGTGAAAATAAAGCTATTATGCTATGAAATCACTTTAAACATGTTGACATTTACTTCATTTATGTCTTTTTAAACAAGCTGAGATTTACTTATTCATTGTATCTATATATTTGTAAGAGAGAATACTTACATATGTGAGAAGTAATATTCAGTTTTGGATTAAGGGTCTAGAATTCTAGTTAGTAGAGTCTTTTGAATTCGATTCCCAGCTGGTCTTGCTACTTGCCAAGTAGCCTTGGACACGTGCTTTGGCTTCTTAAACTCTCTTCAGTATAGGAAAATGGGCCAAATAGTTTACTTCTTAGTGCTATTGTCAGAATCAAATAAAATCACACGTGTAAGTAACTGGAAGAGTCACTGGTACAGTTGGTTTTGACAACTGATATCTTTTCAAATGTTTATTATTATATCTACAGCAATACCTCAGAAGGATTTCAGAGTCTCATGAATAAGGAATGGGCACCAGCTGAGTCTCAGGGGAGAAGTATGTGTCTGAAAGAAAGATGGCAACCTCTAAAAAGCCTATAATGGATAAAGATTTTGCCAACAAATCACAACCCTCATTGTAAGGATGAACTAACTATAATTCACAGGAGACCATGGACTTTGTGTCTTCACTATTGGCTAAAGCAGTTCTTGGCACACTGTAGATACTTAATGAATACTTACTGCATTCATTAACTATTGCCAAAATTTGAAGATAAGGTTAAGGAAGGAAGAGACACTTAAAAGCTGATATCTATGGGTAAAGAATCTCACAAAACTATTTTATTTAAACCTGGAGAAATATATAAAGGAATCTGATTTTTTCCCATAATTCAAACTACCTGCTGAGAGTGCTTATTTCTCAGCTTTATTCCAAAGTTTTGACTGTGGCACATGTCCCCAAACATAATATTTTAATTCCTGTGCCTTTCTTTTTTTCTGATTTTCACTATTCAGATCACCAGTTTCGTTAAAAAAATGCCACAGGCTTCATTGTAGTAGGGCAATCTTAGAAAACACAACTTTAACAATTGAACAGTTAACACATACACAAAAGAAAAAAAAAAAGCCTGCAATTCAGAGAAGGGTAGATCTGAAAGTTATTGTCAATCTTATAGCTTAAAATATGGATGAATTCATTTTATGAAAAATATATGAATACGGTGAAGTACAGGTAAAATGGGATTCANAACACATACACAAAAGAAAAAAAAAAAAAGCCTGCAATTCAGAGAAGGGTAGATCTGAAAGTTATTGTCAATCTTATAGCTTAAAATATGGATGAATTCATTTTATGAAAAATATATGAATACGGTGAAGTACAGGTAAAATGGGATTCATTTTCAATAACAACACACTGTGACCTGAATGTTCCCATTTCCACTTCACTTTCCTGGAATTCATAACAAATGGCACTTAAAAAGTACATTTAACTCCTCCCTGGAGAGTTTTAAACTTTTAAAGCATTAAAAAGTGCCTGCCAATGGAAAGGAACTCATCTACAACTTGGAGATTAGTAGTTGTCTTCCCAATGAATCCTAAGAAATGAATTTTCACATCTCTTCACTCATACTGCATTCAGCATACCTGTGAATTAATCCAACACAGTGATCTCACATTTAAATTTCTGGTTGGTATGAGATTTTGTCCTTCTGTAATCAGTAATGAGGTGGGTACAGTAAAGATGTCTTTTATTCAACCCAATGGTACAAAGGTCATTATAAAGTCACCTACAGGAACTATGACTAGCAAGAATCTAAAGGGAAAAAAATGAATATTTCTACAGGATCAGCTTCCCAAAATACTGTCAGTGAAAATGGAGATGTTCCTTATATCCCTTTTAGGGACTTCTCAAGGTCATCAGAGTGATAGTAAATTTAACAAATGCTAGCATATACCATCTAGACATGTCTGGAATACATAAAAAGTAAACAAAACTTGTAAGCAAAAGGTTCTGGTCTAGAGTAAGTTAATTGAAGGCGACTTTAGTCTTATGACAAGAATTTTGTAAGGTAGAGGTATACTGATTCAACTGGTCCCTTACTGCCTTATTGACAGGGAATACACTAAACAAATCAGAATCTCTCTGGGAAGAGTCTGGATTAGTATATTCTGGGCAGAGTCTGGATTAGTATATTTTATTGTTATTATTACTAATTTGGCTGTGCCACACAGCATGCAGGGATCTTAATTCCCCAACCAGGGACTGAACCTATGCCCCTTGCAATGGAAGCATGAAGTCTTAATTTCTGGAACATCAGGTAAGCCTCTGATTCAGTATATTTTAAAAGTTCCTAGGAGGTTATAATATCTAAATATCTTTACAAATTGTCAGTAGTGATATCATCAAAGGGAATAATTTATTGAGGTTCTCAATGAAGTAGGCATTATCTTGAGAAATGTATATATATTATATTTATTCTTAAACAAGTCTTAGTTGAGTATCATTTTCTTTATTTTATGAATAAGGAAAACAAGACTCTGAGGGATTGAGTAACTTGCCCAAGATCACAAAAACAGTAAAAGTCTATACTAAAAATCAGATCTAGGAGTGCTTGATTCCAAGTAGGTTTTGGAATTTGTGCAAGTTTGTAATTCTATGAAAATGTCTGTCATTCTTTTTTCTACTTATAGATGGCTAATTAATTTTTTGTTGCAAAATGTGTTGGATAATTGTATTGTCAATTTTGTTAAGTTGGGAACTATGTTTTCCAGAAAACTTTTTCTGTATGATGCTGGTTAGAATTAGCCAAAAGAAGAATCTGCATGAGATTTGGAGAGCAGGGAGGTAATAGAAGCAAAATAGCACAAAACTACTCTCTAATGTCTTAATCAGTAGCTGCAAGTATATGCCCAGCAGATCTAGCTTTCTTTTCTTTCCTCCACACTGCACCCTGCTCTTCTTCTTCAACTGCAGGCTTCACTGACCAAGAGATTGTCCAGCTGACCCATAGAGGCAAGAGATTTCAGAGACTTCTCCAACTTCTCATTCCCATCCATTTCTGCTGTGGCATGAGCCTGGCTTTTCAAATCAAGTGGTTAGTGACCAACCTTGTATAAATTTCAGTTGTTCCATATCCTTGTCAACTTGGAATGTCAGTCTTTTAAACATTAAGTATATTAATTGCATTATAAATCTATCAAATTTTTGTTTTGATTTGCATGTCTATGATAGTTACCATAATTGAGCAATTTTTCCAATATTTATTGGCTTCTTGGATATCCTTATCTATGAAACATCAAATCTTTTGCTCATCATTCTGTTGAATTCTGGCTTTATAACATTGACCTGTAGAAGAACTTATTTTTGAATGCAAGCTCTTTATTGGTTACATGTGCTATAATTATCTTTTCTTCCCTATATAAAGTTGAGTCAACTATGTCAGTCTTTTTCAATATGGTAAGCTTTGCTTTTCTATCTGAAATCATGACTGCATTCCTGACCTTCATGACCTGCATTCATGACCTTCCTGAGCATTTTTTATTCATTTGTTTGTTTTACTTTTTATATTTAAGTCGTCAATACTCTAGAATTGACTTTGGTGTATGATGTAAAGTAGAGATTAATTTTTTCTTATGTGCCACCCTATTTTTCACATACAGACTTGGAGTAGGTAAGCAATTTACCTAAATACTACAAAAAATAAACATTTGGTGAATTTCTATTTCCCAGTATAGCAAACTAAGTAATTTATATCAATACTCTACTGAGCACAAATTAAAAAGCTTGGAAATTAAAAAGTCTGTGAAAACCTCTGCTTAAAGGCACCGATTGCTAAAATTTCAACCAGACTCATTAAGAAAACAACAAAAAAGACCAAAATAAATAATTAATGGGAGAAGAGGAAATTATAACTGATACCACAGAAATATGAAAAATCATGAGACTATTATAAACAATTACTATACATGCCAACAAATTAAACAACCTAGAAGATATAAAGTCCTAAGAAAGTATAATCTTCTAAGGCTGAATCAGGAAAAAAGTAGATAATCTAAAACATATTATCAGTAAAAATTTAGCTTTTCAAACTATCCCCAAAAATTGAAGAAAAAGGAACACTACCAGACTGCTTCTGAGAGTCTAGCATTATCCTGTTACCAAAAATCAGACAAAGACACTACAAAAAAAAAAAGAAAAAAAGAAAAGAAAATCACAAGCCAATATCCCTAATAAACATAAAAATCGTTGACTAAACAGTAGCAAGATTCAGCAATACATTAAAAGGATCATACCCCATGATCAAGTGGGTTCATTCCAGGGATACAAATATGGTACAATATTCACAAATTAACATGATACATGTTAGCAAAAGAAAAAAAAAGGATTAAAATCATATTGTCATCTCAACAGATGTAGAAAATTCATTTGACAAAATTCAAATCCATTAATTTTAAAAACTGAAAAACTGGGTAGTGAACATACCTCAACATAATAGAGATCATATATGACAAAACCACAGCTAACATCATACTCAATAGTTAAAAGTTAAGAGCTTTCCTCTAAGATATTTTTCCCTTGAAGGATAAAAGAAAAGGATGTCCACACTTGCCAATTTTATTCAGTTATAGTATTGGAAGTCCTAGACATAGCAATATGATAAGAAAAATAAAAGAAATTCAGATTGAAAAGTATTAAGTTAAATTGTCACTATTTTCAGATGGCATGGTACCGTATATATAGAACATTCTGAAGAGGCCACCAAATATATTAAAATACATGAATTATGTAAATTTGCAAGATACAAGATTAATGTGCAAAAATATGTTGCATTCCTATACACTAATAATGAACTATTTAAAAATTTAAAACAACCCCATTTACAATTGCATCAAAAAGAATTAAAATACCTATGAATAAATTTAACTTAGAAGGTGAAAGATGTATATTTTGAAAACTATAAGACACTAATGAAATAAATAGAAGATAACTCAAATAAGTGGAAATTATTCTAATAGTTTAGAAGAATTAATATTGTTAAAATGTCCAACTATCCAAAAGCAATCTATAGTTTCATTACAATCCTTATAAAAATATCCATAGCCTTTTCTACAAAGCTAGAATCAATTATTTTGAAATTTATATGGAACCAAACGAAAAAGCAAAGAAGAAAGAAAAGAAAATACAAATAGTCAAAGTAACTTTGAGAAAGAAGAGCAACACTACTTATCATTCTCCCTGACTTCAAACTATACAACAAAGTGATAGTAATCAAAACAAGTAATCAACATGGTATGGACACAGAAACAGACACACAGATAACTGAAACAGTATACAGGACCTAGAAGTAAGTCCCTCCTTATTGGTCAATTAATCTATGATAAAGGAGTCAGGAATATACAGTCTGGAAAGACAGTCTCTTAAATAAATGATGTTGGAAAAGTTTGACAGCTGCATGCAAAAGAGCAAAACTAGACCACGTTCTTATATTTACTATATACAAAAATAAACTCAAATTGAGTTTCAACATAAAACCTGAAATCATAAAATTCCTAGCAGAAACATAGCCAACAAGCACTTTAACATCAATCTTTAGCAATATTTTTTCCAATATGATGGCTCAGGCAAGGACAACAAAAACAAAAATTCAAACATGAAATTACATCAAACAATAAAACTTTTGCACAGCAAAGGAAACCATCAAGAAAATGAAAATAACCTACAAAATAGGAGAAAATACTTGCAAATGGTTTGTTAGATAAGCAGTTAATATCCAAAATATATAAAGATTCATAAAACTCAGTATCACACAAACAATTCATGAAAAAAGTGGACCGGGGATCTAAATAGACAGTTTTCCAAAGAAGCCATACAAATGGCCAACAGGCATATGTAAAGATGCCCATTATAACTAATCATTAGGGAAATGCANAAAGTAGATAATCTAAAACATATTATCAGTAAAAATTTAGCTTTTCAAACTATCCCCAAAAATTGAAGAAAAAGGAACACTACCAGACTGCTTCTGAGAGTCTAGCATTATCCTGTTACCAAAAATCAGACAAAGACACTACAAAAAAAAAAAGAAAAAAAGAAAAGAAAATCACAAGCCAATATCCCTAATAAACATAAAAATCGTTGACTAAACAGTAGCAAGATTCAGCAATACATTAAAAGGATCATACCCCATGATCAAGTGGGTTCATTCCAGGGATACAAATATGGTACAATATTCACAAATTAACATGATACATGTTAGCAAAAGAAAAAAAAAGGATTAAAATCATATTGTCATCTCAACAGATGTAGAAAATTCATTTGACAAAATTCAAATCCATTAATTTTAAAAACTGAAAAACTGGGTAGTGAACATACCTCAACATAATAGAGATCATATATGACAAAACCACAGCTAACATCATACTCAATAGTTAAAAGTTAAGAGCTTTCCTCTAAGATATTTTTCCCTTGAAGGATAAAAGAAAAGGATGTCCACACTTGCCAATTTTATTCAGTTATAGTATTGGAAGTCCTAGACATAGCAATATGATAAGAAAAATAAAAGAAATTCAGATTGAAAAGTATTAAGTTAAATTGTCACTATTTTCAGATGGCATGGTACCGTATATATAGAACATTCTGAAGAGGCCACCAAATATATTAAAATACATGAATTATGTAAATTTGCAAGATACAAGATTAATGTGCAAAAATATGTTGCATTCCTATACACTAATAATGAACTATTTAAAAATTTAAAACAACCCCATTTACAATTGCATCAAAAAGAATTAAAATACCTATGAATAAATTTAACTTAGAAGGTGAAAGATGTATATTTTGAAAACTATAAGACACTAATGAAATAAATAGAAGATAACTCAAATAAGTGGAAATTATTCTAATAGTTTAGAAGAATTAATATTGTTAAAATGTCCAACTATCCAAAAGCAATCTATAGTTTCATTACAATCCTTATAAAAATATCCATAGCCTTTTCTACAAGGCTAGAATCAATTATTTTGAAATTTATATGGAACCAAACGAAAAAGCAAAGAAGAAAGAAAAGAAAATACAAATAGTCAAAGTAACTTTGAGAAAGAAGAGCAACACTACTTATCATTCTCCCTGACTTCAAACTATACAACAAAGTGATAGTAATCAAAACAAGTAATCAACATGGTATGGACACAGAAACAGACACACAGATAACTGAAACAGTATACAGGACCTAGAAGTAAGTCCCTCCTTATTGGTCAATTAATCTATGATAAAGGAGTCAGGAATATACAGTCTGGAAAGACAGTCTCTTAAATAAATGATGTTGGAAAAGTTTGACAGCTGCATGCAAAAGAGCAAAACTAGACCACGTTCTTATATTTACTATATACAAAAATAAACTCAAATTGAGTTTCAACATAAAACCTGAAATCATAAAATTCCTAGCAGAAACATAGCCAACAAGCACTTTAACATCAATCTTTAGCAATATTTTTTCCAATATGATGGCTCAGGCAAGGACAACAAAAACAAAAATTCAAACATGAAATTACATCAAACAATAAAACTTTTGCACAGCAAAGGAAACCATCAAGAAAATGAAAATAACCTACAAAATAGGAGAAAATACTTGCAAATGGTTTGTTAGATAAGCAGTTAATATCCAAAATATATAAAGATTCATAAAACTCAGTATCACACAAACAATTCATGAAAAAAGTGGACCGGGGATCTAAATAGACAGTTTTCCAAAGAAGCCATACAAATGGCCAACAGGCATATGTAAAGATGCCCATTATAACTAATCATTAGGGAAATGCAAGTCAAAACCACAGTGAGATATCATCTCACATTTGTCTGAATGGCTATTTAAAAAAAAGAGAGAAAGAAAAAGAAATAACCAGTGTTGGTGAGGACTTGGAGAAAAGGGGACCCTTGTGCATTGACAGAGGATGAGATGGCTGGATGGCATCACCGACTTGATGGACGTGAGTTTGAGTGAAGTCCAGGAGATGGTGATGGACAGGGAGGCCTGGCGAGCTGCGATTCATGGGGTCGCAGAGAGTCGGACACGACTGAGCGACTGAACTGAACTGAACTGTGCATTGTTGGTGGCAATGCAAATTGGTGCAGCCAGTATGGAAAACAGTAGGGAAGTTCCTCAGACAATTACAAATAGAACTACCATACAGTTCAGTATCCAAAGAAAAATTTAATTAAAAATGATATATGCACCTTAACGCCCACTGAGGCATTATTTACAATAGCCAAAATATGGAAAAAACCTAAGTATCTAGCAAAAGAACAATAGATAAGCAAGATGTGATTAAATATATACACACATGCATACATGCATATATATGTGGAATAATGAAATACTAGCATAAAAAGAATGAAATCTTGCCATTTATGATATATAGAAGGACTTTGAGGGTATTTTGCTAAATGAAATAAGTCAGGCTGAAAAAGACAAGTGCTGCATGATTGCACTTAAATGTTAAATCTGAAAAAAAAAAAAGTCAACAAAAATAACAAAGTAGAAACAGAACTGAAGATACAGAGAAAAGCCGATGGTTGTGAGAGTGGAGGTGGGTAGTGTGAGAAACAGGAGCAGGAGTACTTGAGAGGTACAAACTTCCAGTTACAATATTAATTTGCAAAGTTGCAATGTACAGCATATAGTCAATAAAGAATAGCACTGAAAATAAAATGCAGTTTATATGAGCATATATTCCAGCTGTGAACAACAGAATTTAGTATCAAATATATGTGAACTTTATTCAACTTGTCCTGTATGATTCAGTGATCATTATGTGCCCCAAAGACCCAATTAGAATACCAACTACTCCTGTATAAAAATACAAACATAAAATTAAGATTTTATGCTGAAGGTGTCCAAGTGGTTTATCAAAACTTATCTTGCTCATTTTATCCTGAGAAAGTAGAGGCTGTAGTCCATTCAGGGAAATAGGTGGATGAGCTTAGATATTGAGCTGTGTGTTTTAGAGGATGTAAGATATGCGGAAAGTCACTGAATCTTAAAAAAAAATCAGCTAGTTTGCTTTTCTTTTGTTTCTTCCTCATAAAAGTCACGCACAATATGAAAACAAATAGGTATGAAAGCATATCCATTAAGTAAGAATGGGGCTTAATTAACTTCAAAACCTCTGAGTGTGTGGTATGGGTTAACAAAGATTATTCAAATTGAAATGATGGCTAAAAGCATTCTCAAACAAAGAAAATGTTCTCTGTTTAATACATTCTTAGCTGTGAAGTTACAACAATTTGTAGGGCCTCAGAATGAAGCTAAAAATAAGGCTTTCTGATGGAGCAATTAAATTGCAACCAGAATAGTGATGATCAGACATTTATAATGTTCCATTTGCTAAGACAACCTGGTTATCTCAAGGCAGGTAAATTCAGCTCATATCCTTTCAGAATGAAANATGGAACCAAACGAAAAAGCAAAGAAGAAAGAAAAGAAAATACAAATAGTCAAAGTAACTTTGAGAAAGAAGAGCAACACTACTTATCATTCTCCCTGACTTCAAACTATACAACAAAGTGATAGTAATCAAAACAAGTAATCAACATGGTATGGACACAGAAACAGACACACAGATAACTGGAACAGTATACAGGACCTAGAAGTAAGTCCCTCCTTATTGGTCAATTAATCTATGATAAAGGAGTCAGGAATATACAGTCTGGAAAGACAGTCTCTTAAATAAATGATGTTGGAAAAGTTTGACAGCTGCATGCAAAAGAGCAAAACTAGACCACGTTCTTATATTTACTATATACAAAAATAAACTCAAATTGAGTTTCAACATAAAACCTGAAATCATAAAATTCCTAGCAGAAACATAGCCAACAAGCACTTTAACATCAATCTTTAGCAATATTTTTTCCAATATGATGGCTCAGGCAAGGACAACAAAAACAAAAATTCAAACATGAAATTACATCAAACAATAAAACTTTTGCACAGCAAAGGAAACCATCAAGAAAATGAAAATAACCTACAAAATAGGAGAAAATACTTGCAAATGGTTTGTTAGATAAGCAGTTAATATCCAAAATATATAAAGATTCATAAAACTCAGTATCACACAAACAATTCATGAAAAAAGTGGACCGGGGATCTAAATAGACAGTTTTCCAAAGAAGCCATACAAATGGCCAACAGGCATATGTAAAGATGCCCATTATAACTAATCATTAGGGAAATGCAAGTCAAAACCACAGTGAGATATCATCTCACATTTGTCTGAATGGCTATTTAAAAAAAAGAGAGAAAGAAAAAGAAATAACCAGTGTTGGTGAGGACTTGGGGAAAAGGGGACCCTTGTGCATTGACAGAGGATGAGATGGCTGGATGGCATCACCGACTTGATGGACGTGAGTTTGAGTGAAGTCCAGGAGATGGTGATGGACAGGGAGGCCTGGCGAGCTGCGATTCATGGGGTCGCAGAGAGTCGGACACGACTGAGCGACTGAACTGAACTGAACTGTGCATTGTTGGTGGCAATGCAAATTGGTGCACCCAGTATGGAAAACAGTAGGGAAGTTCCTCAGACAATTACAAATAGAACTACCATACAGTTCAGTATCCAAAGAAAAATTTAATTAAAAATGATATATGCACCTTAACGCCCACTGAGGCATTATTTACAATAGCCAAAATATGGAAAAAACCTAAGTATCTAGCAAAAGAGCAATAGATAAGCAAGATGTGATTAAATATATACACACATGCATACATGCATATATATGTGGAATAATGAAATACTAGCATAAAAAGAATGAAATCTTGCCATTTATGATATATAGAAGGACTTTGAGGGTATTTTGCTAAATGAAATAAGTCAGGCTGAAAAAGACAAGTGCTGCATGATTGCACTTAAATGTTAAATCTGAAAAAAAAAAAAGTCAACAAAAATAACAAAGTAGAAACAGAACTGAAGATACAGAGAAAAGCCGATGGTTGTGAGAGTGGAGGTGGGTAGTGTGAGAAACAGGAGCAGGAGTACTTGAGAGGTACAAACTTCCAGTTACAATATTAATTTGCAAAGTTGCAATGTACAGCATATAGTCAATAAAGAATAGCACTGAAAATAAAATGCAGTTTATATGAGCATATATTCCAGCTGTGAACAACAGAATTTAGTATCAAATATATGTGAACTTTATTCAACTTGTCCTGTATGATTCAGTGATCATTATGTGCCCCAAAGACCCAATTAGAATACCAACTACTCCTGTATAAAAATACAAACATAAAATTAAGATTTTATGCTGAAGGTGTCCAAGTGGTTTATCAAAACTTATCTTGCTCATTTTATCCTGAGAAAGTAGAGGCTGTAGTCCATTCAGGGAAATAGGTGGATGAGCTTAGATATTGAGCTGTGTGTTTTAGAGGATGTAAGATATGCGGAAAGTCACTGAATCTTAAAAAAAAATCAGCTAGTTTGCTTTTCTTTTGTTTCTTCCTCATAAAAGTCACGCACAATATGAAAACAAATAGGTATGAAAGCATATCCATTAAGTAAGAATGGGGCTTAATTAACTTCAAAACCTCTGAGTGTGTGGTATGGGTTAACAAAGATTATTCAAATTGAAATGATGGCTAAAAGCATTCTCAAACAAAGAAAATGTTCTCTGTTTAATACATTCTTAGCTGTGAAGTTACAACAATTTGTAGGGCCTCAGAATGAAGCTAAAAATAAGGCTTTCTGATGGAGCAATTAAATTGCAACCAGAATAGTGATGATCAGACATTTATAATGTTCCATTTGCTAAGACAACCTGGTTATCTCAAGGCAGGTAAATTCAGCTCATATCCTTTCAGAATGAAACGACAGAATGAATGAACTGTCCTTCACGCCTGGTGGCTCAGGATCCTCACTTTCTTGATCTTTCACCTCCCCTCCAGGCCTGAGCACCAGAGAACCCTCATGATTTCATTATAGTAAATTAGATGTCACAAGCTGCTGTGATCTGTCAGCCAAGTTTAACAGTGACACTGTGAGTCTTCTTGCTACTCTCCAAGAAATCAATATTGCCTTCCTGTGCAGCAGGGTCCTGAGCTCCGAGCACTCTGTCACATTTCAAAGCAAATGACACAACATGTGGAAATGGGTAACAGAGAAAAAAAAACAAAAAGTACTGAACAGAAGTACTAAAAGTGCTCAATTCAGGGAGGAAAAATTAAGACCTTGTAAAGGAGTTTCTAATTATATTCTGTCTTGTGTGTTCTGCTTGCTCAGTCACATCCAACACTTTGTGACCCCATGGACTGTATCCCGACAGGCTTCTCTGTCCATGGAATTTTCCAGGCAAGAATACTGAAGTGGTTGCCATTTCCTACTCCAGGGCATCTTCCTGACCCTGGGGTTGAACCCTGTCACCTGCATCTCCTGCAGTGGCAGGCTGATTCTTTACCACTGCGCTACCTGGTGTCTTTCAAATGGGTGTTTAGAGTCTCTTATGTTTTTAAAAATCAGAAGACAGCACCTTCAGAATTTCAAACTAGCAAATTTCTGATGAAGGGCACTTATTTGAAATAGTAGAATCTGCTTGTGAAGAGGTAAATAAATAAACTGAATGACCTTGTGGCCCAGGGAAGGATTTCAGAAGATAAGGAAACCATTCTCTATTGTCCTATAAATTATGATTACATAATAACTGTTGCTATTATAGTTACAGATTTTACTTATTTTGATTTCTAATTCACAATTGAGATTAGGTACAACAAGAGCAAAGCCTTAGGTACAAAGAGCAAAGTCTTCTTGAAAAAAATTTTTATTTTGAGATGAGAGGATTTGACTCACCTCCATTCTTCACCTTTACCTTGAAAGAAATTAACCTCTGTGGAGGTGAAAAGAAACAATGTAAATTATGTGTCAGCCAACTATAGACCACAGATTAAATATGGCTCACAGTCTGTTTTGGAAATAAAGTTTTATTGGAACACAGGCATACTCATTAGTTGACATGTTTCTTAGGGTTACTTTCCTGCTACAACTGCAAAGTCAGGTAGCTCAGATAAAGTGTATGAGCTACAAAGCCTAAAATATGCTATCAACCTCTTCACAGAGAAAGTTTGTTGCCTGTGGTCAAAGTGATGCTGAGTCTCTCTCTCTCTCCATTTCTGCAAATTAAAATAACAAAATTCTAATCAAGTAGTGAGACTAAATTCAATCTTAGGGCAGATTTTGCAAGAGCAGTAACTGCTGGAGATTAGAAGAGAACCCAGAAACATAGAAGGAAATGATGTGGAAAGTAGAAACAAAATATATTTTTATATCAATTATTTGCCAAGCACTGTGTTAGGCTCTTTACATATTGTAATAGTTTCCAATGGTCGCTGTAATGAATTAGTACACACGGCAACTTAAAACACAAATTTATTATCTTATAGCTCTGGAGGTTGGAAATCTAAAATGTGCCTCACTGTATTAAAATCAAGGGATGATTTGAGAGGATAGCATTGAAACATGTATATTATCACATGGGAAACTGATGGCCAGTCCAGGTTCAAGGCATGAGACAGGGTACTGAGGGCTGGTGCACTGGGATGACCCTGAGGGATGGGATGGGGAGCAAGCTGGGAGTGGGGTTCAGGATGAGGAACACATGTACACCCATGGATGATTCATGTCAGTGTATGGCAAAACCGCCACAATACTGTAAAGTAATTAGCCTCCAACTAAAATAAATAAAATTTAAAAAAAAATCAAGGTATTGGGTCTCCCAAGCTCTTTCTGGAGATTCTATGAGGATTCTGTGCTTCCCCTCCACTGCCCCCCGCTGGCCCCTTGGCCAGATTGTAGAGGCTGCCTGCATTCCTTGGTTGGCTTTCACCTTCAAAGTCAACAAGGGCCTGTCAAGTCTTTTCCATGAGACTTGCTCCTTCCATATTCAAGGGCCCTGTGATTACCCTGGGGATTCCCCAGTGGTTCAGCGGTGAAAAATCTGCCTGCAATGCAGGAGATGTGGGTTCTTTCCCTGGGTCGGAAAAACCCCCTACAGGAGGAAATGGCAACCTCCTCCAGTATTTCTTGCCAGGACAATCACATAGATAGAGGAGCCCCGAGAGCTACAGCTCATGGGATCACAAGGAGTCAGACATGACTGTGCAACTGAATACACATGCATGTGATGACCCTGCTCATTGACTCAGTGATGCCATCCAACCACCTCATCCTCTACACCCCCATCACCTCTTTCTTACCTTCAGTCTTTCTCAGTATCAGGGTCTTTTTTAATGAGTCAGATGTTCACATCAGGTGGTCAAAGTATTGGAACTTCAGCATCAGTCCCTTCAATGAATATTCAGGACTGATTTCCTTTAGGATTGACTGGTTGGATCTCCTTGCAGTCCAAGGAAGTCTTAAGAGTCCTCTCCAATACCACAGTTCAAAAGCATCAATTCTTTGGCATTCACCTCTCTTTACGGTCCAACTCTCACATCCATACATGACTACTGGAAAACCATAGCCTTGACTATGTGGACCTTTGTCGGTAAAATAATGTTTCTGCTTTTACTACACTGTCTAGGTTGGTCACAGCTTTTCTTTCAAGGAGCAAGCATCTTTTAATTTCATGGCTGAAGTCACCATCCACAGAGATTTTGGAGCCCAAGAAGATAAAGTCTGTCATTGTTTCCATTTTCCCCCCTCTCTTTGCCATGATGTGATGGCACCAGATGTCATGATCTTCATTTTTGAATGTTGAGTTTTATGCCAGGTTTCTCACTCTTCTCTTTCACCTTCATCAAGAGGCTCTTTAGTTCCCCTTCACCTTCTGCCATTAGCGTGGTGTTATTTGCATACTTGAAGTTATTGATATCTTGATTCTAGCTTGTGCTTCATCCAGCCCATATTTCACATGATATACTCTGCACATAGATTAAATAAGCAGAGTGACAATATACAGCCTTGACATACTCCTTCCCAATTTGGAACCAGTCCATTGTTCCATTCTTGACCTGCCCACAGATTTCTCAGGAGGCAGGTGAGGCGGTGTGGTATTCACATCTCTTGAAGAATTTTCCACAGTTTATTGTGATCCACACAGTCAAAGGCTTTAGTGTAATCAATGAAGCAGATGTTTTTCTGAAATTCTCTTGCTTTTTATGATCCAATGGATGCTGGCAATTTGATCTCTGGTTCCTCTTCCTTTGCTAAATCCAGTTTGAACAGTTGGAAGTTATTGGTTCATGTACTGTTGAAGCCTAGCTTGGAGAATTTTGAGCATTACTGTGCTAGCTTGTGAAATGATTGCAATTATGCAGTAGCTTGAACTATCTTTGGCACTGCCTTTCTTTGGGATTAGAATAAAAAACTGACCTTTTCCAGCCCTGTGACTACTGCTGAATTTTCCAGATTTGTCAGCATATTGAGTGCAGCACTTTCACAGCATCATCTTTTAGGATTTGAAATACCTCAGCTGGAATTTCATCAGCTCCACCAGCTTTGTTTGTAGTAATGCTTCCTAAGGCCCACTTAACTTTTCACATCAGGATATCTGGCTCTAGGTGAGTGATTACACAATTGTGGTTATCTGGATCATTAAAAACTTTTTTGTATAATTCTTCTGTGTTTTCTTGCCTCATCTTCATTTTCTGCTTTTGTCAGGTTCATACTGCTTTTGTTCTTTATTGTGCCCATCTTTGCATGAAATGTTCCCTTGCTAGCTCTAATTTTCTTGAAGAGATCTCTAGTCTTTCCCATCTATTGCTAGCTATCTTTCAATAATAAATATAACTATTAATTATCTTTCATTTATTTCATAATGTTATTTCAGACCTTCTCAATAACTGTTTTTATTATTAAGGATAAAATAATACTTATCTATATAGAGAGAAATTTAGTCTTTACACATACATGTACATGCCTGTATCATGTATGCACATATATAATGCATCTATATCTCACTCTATATATCCATGCACATATAATATATATACAAAGAAAGACATACACACATAGAGCAGGGGGTTCTTTCTAACCTTCCCTGTTTCCTTACTTTCCTTACTTCCCTCCTTTGAATGAGACATCCACATCTAAGTATTAACAATATATGTACCTATTTGTTCAGTTTTAATAATACAAAGTAGATTCATAATCAGCTATACTCCAATATAAAATAAAAAGTTAAAAATATAGTTTCAGAATTGGCATCCATAGCTCTATGAAAAATGAATTTAATATTTGTATAGTATTTGTATAATATACTTATGACATATTGATGCACAGTTATTTTGTGAGTATAAAAGCATTATGTTTGCTCACAGTTTTTTTTTGAATCTTTAGCCTCAAATTATATAATTAAAATGCTGTCCTAAAGTAACTTAGGTTGGTTATTTTTTTCCCACAGTGTTTAGTGTGGTCATTAATTTCATTTGTAGTACTTGATCAGATTTAATGTGTTACTCTTCATATTTTGTCTTTGGTTCCACCTCAATTAAAAGTCTACTGAATTTTAATTATTTATGTTTAGGGATATGTGAAGAATTACCATTACTTAAAGCAACAGAACTTTTATTTTTAACGTGTATTTATGCCTCCCTCATCTTTTGTGCCTCATTCTCACTCACCATTCTTTCCACACAGTTTCCACTCAGCCTCTGTAGATAATGCATTAATGTCTGGTTGCTCTTTGTATTTTGTATAAATGACCCAATACACACACACGCACACACACATTTCTTCTATATCTTTTTTAAAAAAATATAAATAGTACCACACTATGGACACTCTTTTGCACTAAGGCCACACCCACAGTGTTCTTTCCCAAAGATTTCTCATCTTTTACAACATAGGCTAAAAGTTTTTTAAATATTTACATTATTTTTCAATTTCATTTTCAAATCATTTCTCTCTTCTTGCAATTTACTCTAAGCAGTCAGGAGACTTTACCTCAATACTTTGCTTAGATGCAATTTTAATACTTGCTAGAAATTTCTTCAGCTAAATATCCAGTTTCATCATTCACAAGTTCCACTCCCCATTAAACACTAGGACATTAACAAGATTCAGCCAATTTATTTGTCACTTTATAATAAGGATGGCCTTTCCTCCACTCTCCAGTAACATGTTCATCATTTCTGTCTGAGACCACATCAGAGTGGGTTTTACTGTCCTTATTGCTACCAATATTCTGTTGAGGCAGAATGCCGAAGCATTCTCTACCATGAGACTTTCTCTACAACTCTCCTCTTCCTGAGCTCTCATCAGAGTTGTTCTAACAGTCCCTCTTTTTCACCTTCTTCTTAAAACCCAGTTCCAAAGCCACTTCCACAATTTTCAGGTATTTGTTAAAGCAGCACCCTAGTTCTCAGCACCAAATTCTGTCTGTCTATTCTGACTCTTAATGCCACAGCATGGTAGGCTTATAAGCAACAGAAATTTATTTCTCAGTTTTGGAATCTTGGAAGTCCGAGTTTAAGGTATCTGCAGTTTAGCATCTATGGAAGGTCCAGGTTCTGATTCATAGGTAGCTATCTTCTTGCTGTCTCCTTGCTTGGCAAATGGGACAAGGTCACTTTCTTGAGGTCTTTTTTATAATGGTGCTACATGCCTCTTGAGAAACTTGTATGCAGGTCAAGAAACAGTAGAACCAGACATGGAACCACAGACTGGCTGCAATGTGGGAGACCTGGGTTCGATCCCTGGGTTGGGAAGATCCCCTGGAGAAGGGAAAGGCTACCCACTCCAGCATTCTGGCCTGGAGAATTCCATGGACTGTATAGTCCATGGAGTCGCAAAGAGGCAGACACGACCTAGTGGCATTCACTTTTACTTTCAAACATTGTTATTTATTTAATGGACATTTTTCTATACATGTGTAATATTTTGGGAATTGTCTGGTAACATTTTTCTCTTTTTCCAGTGGGTTTGGATTTTTGTCCCTCAGTTTTATAGCATTCTTTATATATTAGTAGATTAGCCCTTTTCCTCAATTAAGTAGAAAATATCTTCTCAGTCAGTTGGTCAGTATTCTTTGACTATTTTTAAAATTAATTTATTTAATTGGAGGCTAATTACTTTACAATATTGTGGTGGTTTTTGCCATATATTGACATGAATCTGCCATGGGCGTACATGTGTTCTTCATCCTGAACCCCCCTCCCACCTCCCTCCCTATCCCACCCCTCAGGGTCATCCCAGTGCATCAGCCCTGAGCACCCTGTCTCATGCACTGAACCTGGACTGGTGATCTATTTCACATATGATAATATCATGTTTCAATGCTATTCTCTCAAAGTTTCCCCCTCATCGTTAGATAGTGTTTCCCTTAATTTTGCGGTGAAAATATTTTGTATTTTTGTAGTTAAATTTTTCAATCTTTATTTTACTGCCTTTTAATTTTGAAACATGGAAAATCTTTCCCAGACAAAAGTTAAAAAGGAATTGACTCATCTTTTCTTCTAAAATTTGTGTGATTACATATTTTATATTTAAATCTCTGATCCAATTGAAGTGTCTTCCTGTGAATGGTATGTATCTAATGTTATTACCTTCTAGGGGCTATCCATTTTCCACCACCATTTCCTTGAGTCCATCATTATCCCAGTGAATAGAGATGCCACTTCCATAACTTACTACATTTTCATATACATAAAAGTTTCAAAACTTTAAATCCTATTTCACTGGCCCCTTTGTCTATTAGTCTGCCGGTATCACCTTGATTTCATTTTGTACCTTAATACTATACAGCAGAAACTAATACAACATTGTAAACAATTATCCTCCAAATTAAAAAAACTTAAAACATCAAAATTGTTTCACGGAAATAAAACAGAAATGCACACAAGAAATAGTATATTTCAATGTCTGGTGAGGCTAAGCGTACTCCTAGTTTTGCTTTTATAATCTTGTCTTATCTACTCTTTTGTGTTGATTTTTCCTTATGATTTTAACATTCTTTTGTTGCCATAAAGGTTACTGGTAACCTTTACTGGTAAATATGAAGGTTACCTCTCCCTTAATATTTCTCCTTTGCATATTTGTTCCTTCTCCTTTTCTTTATCAAGTTATCTAGTAACATGTATATTTTTTAAATTAAAATAATATTTTTGATTAACTAAATAGATCAACCATTTTTTCTGTTCTCTACCTCCTTAAATTCTGCTTTCATACTTATTGCTTCCTTTCTTATATTTTTAGTTTGCTTTGTTATTCTTTTTCTTTTTGAGCTGGATATTTAATTTTTCATACTTGATTTTTACTAATAAAATTGTTTAGTAAGATGCATTTCCTCAAATTACTATTAATTTCTCAGGTATGTAGTGGTTCATTTTTTAAAAAATTCTGTCACTTCAGCTCATGACTCCCTTTCAACTAATGATCCCTTATTTAAAAATTTTAAGTGGGAGAGCCTTTATCTATTTTGCTTCTTAAAAATTTATAATTTTATTACATTATGATACAAGTGTAGTCTTTTTTAATATAAATTTATTTATTTAAATTGGAGGTTAATTACTTTACAATATTGTATTTGTTTTGCCATACATCAACATGAATCCACCACAGGTATACACGTGTTTCCTATCCTGAACCCCCTCCCAATTGCCTCCCCATACTGTCCCTCTGGGTCATCTCAGTGTGTAGTCTTTATGATATTTCTACTTAAAATTTTATTTATTTATTTTATTTTTGGCTGTGCTAGATCTTCATTGCTTTGTGTGGACTTTCTCTTCCTATGGCAAGCAAGGGCTACTCTTTGTGGTTTGTGGGCTTCTCATTGTGGGTAGCTTCTCTTGTTGTGAAACACAGGCTCTAGGTATGAGGGCTTCAGTAGTTGCAGCATGCCAGTTTTAGAGTGTGGGCTCTGTAGTTGTGGTGCACAGGCTTAGTTGCTTTGCAGCATGTGGAAGCTTCCTGCACCAGGGGCTTAAACATATCCACTGACTGGGGTTTCCCTGATAGCTCAGTTTGTAAAGAATCTGCCTGCAATGCAACAGACCTGGTTGGATTCTTGGGTCAGAAAGATCCACTGGATGAATGATAGGCTACCCACTCCAGTATTCTTGAGGTTCCCTTGTGGCTCAGCTGGTAAAGAATTCGCCTGCAATGTGGGAGACCTGGGATCAGTCCCTGGGTTGGGAGGATCCCCTAGAGAAGGGAACGACTATCCATTCCAGTATTCTGGCCTGGAGAATTCCATGGACTGTAGAGTACATGGGTCCCAAAGGGTTGGACACGAGTGAGTGACTTTCAGTTTCCTATCCACTGTACCACTAGAGAAGCCCCTATAATATTTCTACTTTATGGAATGCACTGATAATTTCTTTGTGACCTAATATATCCTTAATTTTTTCACAAGTATTTTACAAGATAAAATGTTTATGGGTTAGTCTTTCTCCCTCATTCTCATCTCTTCCTATAGTCTTAGATCTTTTTTTTGTTGTTGTTTATAAAAACATGCTCACCAACAGAACTTTTGCTGTTTTTGCAGCCAACTCTGACCGAATATATCGTTTCCTTTATTAGATCCCTCAAGAAAGACTAATGGGGAAAATTTTTCCTACATTCTCATATGTTAAAATTGTTTTTCTATATCTGTGACATTTTAAGTACACTTTGACAGGACACAAAATCCAGGGTTCATCTTTTCCACTCTTTTCTTTTTTACCAACATTAATATTAAAACTTGGGCATCATCTGTATTTAAATTATGCTGAGCACATGCAAGGAAATCCAATCAGTCCATTGTGAAGGAGATCAGCCCTAGGATTTCTTTGGAAGGAATGATGGTAAAGCTGAAACTCCAGTACTTTGGCCACCTCATGGGAAGAGTTGACTGATTGGAAAAGACTTTCATGCTGGGAGGGATTGGAGGCAGGAGAAGGGGATGACAGAGGATGAGATGGCTGGATGGCATCACAGACTCGATGAACGTGAGTTTGAGTGAAGTCCAGGAGTTGGTGATGGACAAGGAGGCCTGGCATGCTGCGATTCATGGGGTCGCAAAGAGTCAGACATGACTAAGTGACTGAACTGAACTGAGTGCATGTTTTGTGTAATTATTCATTTTTGTAATTCTGTATTATTTGGGGAGTAAATATTAGGATATATAGACCTATGCAGCCATCATCGTCTTGAGATATTGGAAGGCTCTTCTTGCAATATTCTATGTCATCCATTAGTCCTTTCCACCTTGCTTCAGTAGCATTAGAACTTTGTCAAATTCCTCTACATTATGGCAGATAAAGACAAACAGCCTACAAACAGTATATAGTTTGTTCTTACTTCCCTAGAGCTGAACATCATGGGAGGGTTCCTAATATGCCTTTTCATGTTATTTTTATATACTGCAAGGCAGAGTTGGTTAACAGTCTTGGGGCAAGAATGAGACTAATATGTTCAATCAGACAGGTCATAAACACTTACATGCTGCTGCTGCTGCTGCTAAGTCGCTTCAGTCGTGTCTGACTCTGTGTGACCCCACAGATGGCAGCCCATTGGGCTCTGCCATCCCTGGGATTCTCCAGGCAAGAACACTGGAGTGGGTTGCCATTTCCTTCTCCAATGCATGAAAGTGAAAAGTGAAAGTGAAGTCGCTCAGTCGTGTCTGACTCAGCGACCCCATGGACTGCAGCCTA
This sequence comes from Neotragus pygmaeus, assembly GCA_006410875.1. Taxonomy (NCBI): domain Eukaryota; kingdom Metazoa; phylum Chordata; class Mammalia; order Artiodactyla; family Bovidae; genus Neotragus; species Neotragus pygmaeus. The sequence goes on along the minus strand of SJYV01051950.1, from coordinate 253,450 downwards.
CCAGGCTCCTCCGTCCATCGGAGTTTCCAGGCAAGAGTACTGGAGTGGGATGCCATTGCCTTCTCCAAACACTTACATAGCTAATGCCAAATTACTCAGTGTCTAGTTCTAACTAGATGTGAATGCTTTCATTGCCATGTTGAAAGTTCTTTCAATTGTCCATAGCTAATTACAGTATGCCTTAGGTTTCCCATAATGTTTTTGCTATTGAAAGAGAATCCTTCATGTCTAAACACAAAAATAAATTAAATCAGATTAGTCTACAGAATAGCCAAAATCCTGAAAGATACACTACACAACAAATACTGGTTCCCATTGCCTCTACATCCAGAACCCTCTACAAATCTCTGTGGTTGATACACACTTTGCAAATCCATGTCTGCTTAAAGTATGGAAATGTGCAAAAAGAAATATTAACGTTAGATTGATAACCTACATTAATGCTTAGGAAACACAATGTAAATAAAGGAAAGTTTATAAAGGAAGTATGTAACTTGCTATGTGCTACATTTGGAAACTTTGGTTCCAAAACTTCTGTTTTACCAAATAATGAACAAATGTTCAATATTCAAACAATTCTTCTCAAGTTATTTGTTAAATAAAGAAGTAAAGAAATTACAGCAGAAAGCTTTGAAAGAAGGAAATTCAATATTGTAATGTGTTACTACTACAACTAATAAATAACCAAGAATTTGATTATAAGCTTTATAGAAACAATTAATTTATAATATGCACTTTTAAAAGCTAGTTTCTTGAACATGCATATGTTGGGAAAATTTTTTATTACTGATAGCTGCCCAAAACCTATACATCAATCTTTACACATGTTCTTTTTTCAACCCGGTAAATTAAAAATCACATACACACACACACACACACACACGAAAGACCTCAAAAATCATTAGATTCATGCAGTTATCTGAAATGCTTTCTAATCTGGGTATCTGCAAAAGTGCATTTAAATTGTCATAAAATAATGATTTCTTGGGATTTATAGGTTACATTGCGGCATTCAAATTCTTACACTGGCCCTCATTATAGGAAACCAGGATGTGCCAAGAAAACTATTCTTAGCCTGGTTTCCCAGGGAACCAAGGTGCACAAATTGGTCTATGTGTCAGTCTCTTTCTATCAAACTATTTGATCTCATGAGCATAAAGAAAGTTAGTTAAAATCTGAAAGAGAAAATGCACACTAACCAGTGTTTCAGTAACTTAAAGCATCCAATGGTCATTAGGTGGTATCAGAGAGTAGCACTCTATTTTCATGTCTTAAAATTATTTATTGTTTAAGCTTCAGGCCAGAATTACTACATAAAGCCACACTCATTGTATACTGCACGCTTCTGAGAGGGGTACAAACATAGATTATAGGTACGTGGTACCTATGGAATTGTGCAGTACACAACCTACCCAACCCTAAGTACACTGAGCCTACAACCTAACACCATCCAGCATACTTAAAGTGTGCAGAGACAACTGCCACAACATCACCAGAAGGTCAGTTCATCCAAAAACTAAGAAAAACTGAAAAACGAATCCAGTTAATTTCAGATACCAAATATTCAGTACTAAAAAACCAAATATTCAATACTAAGAATATGCACTTTGAAAATAGCTAGACAGGTAACAAAGTTGCCCTTATAACTTGCTTTATATTGGGGATATTTATTAAGCAACTAATTAATTACTTTAAATATTAATTGCAACTGGTTTTCAAAATGAACTGGTTTCCACAACTGGTTCATTTGTGGATTTACTTAATACATATTTGCCAAGTCTTTACATATGTACTAATATCTGTAATAAGCACGATCAGAAATAAACCTTATTTCACATGGCATTCTGCCTCCCTATACTGCAGACTGAGAATACTAAATGTTCTTATTCCAACACTAAAATAGTCACACTTGATTCTATAAGTATCTAAGTAATTAAATACCCACAGGATACAATGGGAAATTAACTTGACCTAAAACATGGAAGGAATTTTATGTAGGTTTTTGTTGTTGGTATTGTTACAGTTGCTGTTGTCATATAAATAGAACTTACTCAACACTAATACAGGCAATAAACATGTATCTCTGCAAAATAGGATATTGAGAACTGTTACAGAATAAGAGGGACTAAATGAGCAAAAAGATAAGCAGTAAAATTGTTTAAGACAGGTAATGAAGATAGAGGTGGCCTGTAAGGAAAAATTCTTAACCAGAGGCCTGAAGTGGAAATTCCTTTGTGAAAAAATTGGTAGAGATAAAGTTTAACACCATCTTAAGATACACTATAAATCTGAAGTATCAGAATTCACATAGAATTTAAACAGACACTGTGGTTTACTGAAGGGAAACAATATATGAAATTACAAGACAGTTGAAGGTAATTGGCTGTCTGATTAGAGACCTGCAGGATCAAAGGAACAAATGAAATTTTGGGTAATTGATAGGACATATCATAATATATGGGCCTGATATGGCTGATTAAAAGTTGAAAGGAAAGTCTGATTACTGTTGGAACTATACGAGATGCCTCTGGAGATTTGTGTAAATAAAATTCAAGAGACCATTTCTCTCCATGCACAAATGAATAAGTATAAGGTGACTGAAGCATGTCATAAAAGCTCATCACAGAACTGCAGCCTCTTTCCAGAAAGCCATTGAAATGGACAAGACTGAAGAATAAGAGCACATGGGAGACATTTTCACCAGCTACTCAAAAAGATGATAACTCTACAATCAGTACTGGGACTCATCAAAGGACTATGATGGCTTAATCCATGGAAAACTACAAAAAATCTCATGCTATCTCTCTCGGAAGAAATTCTTAAAGGGGAGGCTTCAGCTCTGACACAAAAGGAGTCTTAAGAGAGGTTCTCTTGAGGTTCCCATCACTTCATGGCACTTCATGGCAAATAGATAGGGAAACAATGGAAACAGTGACAGACTTTATTTTCTTGGGCTCCAAAATNTAAAGGGGAGGCTTCAGCTCTGACACAAAAGGAGTCTTAAGAGAGGTTCTCTTGAGGTTCCCATCACTTCATGGCACTTCATGGCAAATAGATAGGGAAACAATGGAAACAGTGACAGACTTTATTTTCTTGGGCTCCAAAATCACTAAGGACAGTGACTGCAGCCATGAAATTAAAAGAGGCTTGCTTCTTGGAAGAAAAGCTATGATAATCCTAGACAGCATATTAAAAAGCAGAGATATCACTTTGCTGACAAAGGTACATTGAGTCCAAACTATGGTTTTTCCAGTAGTCATGTATGGATGTGAGGTTTGAACCAGAAACGGGTGAGTACTGAAGAACTGATGCTTTTAAACTGTGTTGTTGAAGAAGACTCGAGAGTCCTTGGACTGCAAGGAGATCAGATCAGTCCATTCTAAAGGAAATCAGTCCTGAATATTCATTGGAAGGACTGATGCTGAAACTCCGATATATTGGCTACCTGATACAAAGAACTGACTCCTTGGAAAAGACCCTGATGCTGGGAAAGATAGAAGGTGGGAAGAAAAGGGGATGACAGAGGATGAAATGGTTGGATGACATCACTGACTCGATGGATACAAGTTTGAGCAAGCTCCGGGAGTTGGTGATGGATAGGGAAGCCTGGCATGTTGCAGTCCATGGGGTCACAAAGAGTTAGATATGACTGAGAGACTGAACTGAATTCCTGAGGTTATCACATTCCTACCAGTGTATGTGAATACCCCTAAGGAAATCTGATGGATTCCTGGACATCCCATAAAAATAGCATAAAACCTAGACAGCCCTTTACCACCACAGAAACAGAGAAATCTTTCCTCTACTTCAACATAAAGGGGTAAATGTGGGTCCCATACATGGTTTTTCAAGGACTACAGTAGCTTTGGTCCTAGAGGGCAGGGAGTGGGAGTAAATAAAGTATTACAACTCACACAAAATCTGCTCTTCTACTTTGGGACTTGGAACAAAAGTCAATATTACTTTATAATAATAAATTCATTTGAATTATGTATGCTTGTGAATCATTGGTTCCGACTTATATAAGCAGAACAAATTTGTGCTTGTGTTTATAATAGCTAGGACATGGAAACAACCTAGATGTCCATCAGCAGATGAATGGATAAGAAATCAGTGGTACATATACACAATGGAGTATTACTCTGCCATTAAAAAGAATACATTTGAATAAGTCCTAATGAGATGGATGAAACTGGAGCCTATTATACAGAGTGAAGTAAGCCAGAAAGAAAAACACCAATATAGTATACTGACACATATATATGGATTTAAGAAAGATAGTAATGATGACCCTGTATGTGAGACAACAAAAGAGACACAGACATATAGAACGGACTTTTGGCCTCTGAGGGAGAGGGAGAGGGTGGGATGATTTGGGAGAATGGCACTGAAGCATGTGTACTATCATGTAAGAAACGAGGCGCCGACTATGTTCGATGCAGGATGCAGGATGCTTGGGGCTGGTGCACGGGGATGATCCAGAGAGACGTTGTGGGGTGGGAGGTGGGAAGGGGATTCAGGATTGGGAGCTTGTGTACACCTGTGGTGGATTCATGTTGATGTATGGCAAAGCCAATAGAGTATTGTAAAGTAAAATAAAGTAAAAAAAAAATAATAATTAGGTTGTATTTCTCTCCTCTCCCCTGCCCAAATCTGTTCTTACCAGAGAAATACTCAAATGTAAATCTCTAAATTGCTTTGTAGTGCCTTTTATTGTTATATATTCCTTTGCTTAGCAAAAGTAACAAGTTACTTCATTTTATGTTTCCTCAAATTGTGTGGATATCATATAAATTAGGATTCTGTTGAACAATAATAGAACCAACTTCTACTGGTTTAAAGAAGTAGCAACAGAATGATGCAAAAGGAAAACGAATAGAAATAAAAGCATTGGGAGTATATTATTATCAATATAAGGCAGTCATCATTTATAAAGAAATATTGGACTCTCAGGTAACCCAAAGTTCAGTTTCTATCTGGACTATAGGAAGGGGAAAAGAATGAAACAAAACAAGAAATAGAACACTCTAGAAATCCAGGGAATATTTTTCTCCATCTCTCATTTTTGTTCTCTCTGTAGATCTTCATTGTACATGAAAATAAACAGCTTCATCACTGCTCCTGAGCTTTTGTGTGTGTGTGTGTTCAGTTGCTCAGTCATGTCCAACTCTTTGTGATCCCATGGACTGTAGCCTGCTAGGTTACATCTGCTCTAGTCAATTAATTCCAGAATCATGGGAATGAATATTTGATCAGTCTGTTTGATCAGGTTTGCATTCTTCATAAGTAAGCTGAAGTCAGATGAAACAAGGTTGCCTTTGAGCCTACACTTATAAAAGTGTGGGCAGTAGGCAGGAAAGAGAAATTGAACACAAAACCCAGTGGTGTCCACCACAATTTATAGTTTGATCTACTTCTTTATGTCGTATTTCGGAGAAGGCAATGGCACCCCACTCCAGTACTCTTGCTGGAAAATCCCATGGATGGAGGAGCCTGGTAGGCTGCAGTTCATAGGGTCGCTAAGTTGGACACAACTGAGCGACTTCACTTTCACTTTTCACTTTCATGCATTGGAGAAGGCAATGGCAACCCACTCTGGTGTGTTCTTGCCTGGAGAATCCCAGGGACAGGGGAGCCTGGTGGGCTGCCGTCTACGGGGTCACACAGTGATGGACACAACTGAAGTGACTTAGCAGTAGCTAATCAGATCTAACAACCATAGCTTATTAGTATAGAAAACAATAACTCTTTCCCCTTAATGTATAAGCTAGAGTCTAGCTGATTAAAACTAAATAAAAATCATTTAAAGTTTTATAATACTTTTAATAAATACATTTTTCCTCAAGCATGCTAACAAGAATACTAATCAAAGTGCCAACATTTAAGGACACTGACTTTTTATCCCTAACATAAAGGATATATTCACAAGGATGTAGGTTTAATATATGCTTAAGAAAAATAATAGAATATTGAAACACTTACTCTGGCTGATACACGGCCAGATTAACTGTTTTTTAATTCAGGCATCTGAGTATCTGTCCTCATGTTTCCAAATTCTGAAATATTCTGAAATACCTGAATATTCAACTGTAATACTCTGTTTTCATATAATATTTCAAACATGAATGAAAACTCTATGTCATATTCTTGCCTGGAGAATTCCATGGACGGAGAAGTCTGGCAGACTATAGTCCATGGGGGTCACAAAGAGTAAGACGACCTGAGAGACCATCTCATTTCATTATCTTCTGATATTTCTAATTTATCACCAAATATCAGACATCTATAGAGGACTGACAGAAGTGAAGTGAGAAGAATGGAAAAAAAGCTGAGATTCTCAGGCCACAATACAGAACCTGTGATGTCAGTTACTTCACTGTGAGCCTCACCGAACTGCTGAGTCAAAGACCGACTTTAAATC
>SJYV01051950.1:212893-244241 GCA_006410875.1 Neotragus pygmaeus | reverse complement strand
TTTTTTTTTTTTTTTTTAATGTGAGTATCTAGTTGTTCCAGTATCATTGGGTGAAAACTCCAACTTATCTCTTCAAATTCCCTTGGAATTTTGTTGAAAATCCTTTGGCCATATTTAGGTACAGGAATAGCCTTTAGCCAAACACCACTGTGATTCTTGACAAAACTCTCAGTGAAGTATGAAAAGAGAAATTAGTCTGACATTAATATAGCTTTTGCAGTTCTTTTTAAAAGTAAGTACTTGATATCATTTTCATACATTTACCTACAGATGTCTTGTATTAAAGTGGGTTTCTTGTGAATAATACATAGTTGGTTCTTGCTTTTTAATCCAAACTAATTATCCCTATATTTTGATTAAAGTGCTGAAACTATTTACATATTAATTAGTTATTTATATGTTTGAGGTCAAAATTATAATTTTTATATTATTTTCTATTTTTACCATTGTTCATTTTTACTCATTTTCTCACTGCTTGATTTCTTTTATGTTAATTATGTAGATTTTAGCTATTTCATTTTATTTTTCTATTATTACCTATAGTTGTTGCTCAGTCACTCAGTCATGTCCTACTCTTTGCGATCCCATGGACTGCAACACACCAGGTTTCCCTGTCCTTCACCATCTCAAGGAGCTTGCTCAAATTCACCTTAAGTCAGTAATGCCATCCAACCATCTCATCCTCTGTCATCCCCTTCTGCCTTCTATATTCCCCAGAATCAGCATCTTTCCTAATGAGTTGGCTCTTCACATTAGGTGGCCAAAATACTGCAGCTTCACCATCAGTCCTTCCAATGAATATTTAGGACTGATTTCCTTTAGGATTGACAGGTTTGATCTCCTTGCAGTCCAAGGGACTCTCAAGAGTCTTCTCCAACACCACAGTTCAAGAGCATCAATTCCTCAGCACTCACCCCTCTTTATGGTCCAACTCTCACATCCATACATGACTACTGGAAAAACTCTCACATCCATACATGACTACTTGAAAAACTATAGCTTTGATTGACTATGAGGACCTTTGTTGGCAAAGTAATATCTCTTTTTTAACAGACTGTCCAGGTTAGTCATAGATTTTCTTCCAAAGAGCAAACATCTTTTAATTTATGGATGCGGTCACCACCTACAGTGATTTTGGAGCCCAAGAAAATAAAGTCTGTCACTGTTTTCACTGTTTCCCCATCTATTTGTCATGAAATGATGGGACCGGATGCTATGATCTTCATTTTTTGAATGTTGAGTTTTATGCCAGCTTTTTTAATCTCCTCTTTCACCTTCATCAAGAGGCTCTTTAGTTCCTCTTCACTTTCTGCCATTAGGGTGGTATCATCTGCATATCTGAAGACTTTGATATTTATCCCAGAAATCTTGATTCCAGCTTGTGCTACATCCAGCCTGGTATTTCAAATGATGTACTGTGCACATAAGTTAAATAAGCAGGGTGACAGCACACAGCCTTGACGTACTCTTTTCCCAGTTTGGAGCCAGTCCGTTGTTCCACGTCTAGTTTTAACTGTTGCTTCTTAACCTGCATACAGGTTTCTCAAGAGGCAGGTAAGGTGGTCTGGTATTCACATCTCTTGAACAATTTTCCACAGCTTGTTGTGTATCACAGACAAAAGCTTTAGCATGGTCAATGAAACAGAAGTAGATATTTTTGGGGGGATTCACTTGCTTTTTCTCATCCAATGAATGTTGCCAATTTGATCTCTGGTTCCTCTGCCTTTTCTAAATCCAGGTTGAACATCTGGAATTTCTGAGTTCATGTACTGTTGAAGGCTGGCTTGGAGAATTTTGAGAATTGCTTTGCTTGGATATGAAATGAGTGCAATTATGTAGTATTTGAACATTCGTTGGCATTGCCCTTTTTTGGGGACTGGAATGAAAACTTACCTTTTCCAGTCCTGTGGCCACTGCTGAGTTTTCCAAATTTGCTGGCATATTGAGTGCAGCACTTTAACAGCATCATCTTTTAGAATTTGAAATAGCTCAGCTGAAATTCTATCACCTCCCCTAGCTTTACCTTTTCCTGGTGGCTCAGACTGTAAAGAGTCTTCCTGCCATACAGGGGATCTGGATTCCATCCCTGAGTCAGGAAGATCCTCTGGAGAAGGAAATGGCAACCCACCTCAGCATTCTTGCCGGGAAAATCCCATGGATGGAGGAGCCAGGTTGGCCACAGTCCATGGGATCATGAGGACATGACTGAGTGACTAACTCACTTTTCCACTAGCTTTGTTCACTGTGGTGTTTCCTATGGCACACTTGACTTTATACTCCAAGATGTCTTGCTTTAGGTGAGTGATCACACCATCATGTTTACCTGAGACATTAAGATCTTTTTTTCTTACTTTTTTTGTGTATTCTTGGCACCTCTTCTTAATATCTTCTGCTTTTGTTAGGTCCATACCATTTCTGTCCTTTCTTGAGCCCATCTTTGCATGAAATGTTCCCTTGGTATCTCTAATTTTCTTAGAGATATCTAGTCTTTCCCATTCTGTTCTTTCCCTCTATTTATTTGCATTGTTCACTTAGAAAGGCTTTCTTATCTCTCCTTGCTATTCTTTGGAACTCTGTATTCAAATGGGTATATCTTTCCTTTTCTCCTTTGCCTTTCACTTTTCTTTTCACAGCTATTTGTAAGGCCTCCCCAGACAACCATTTTGCTTTTTAGCATTCGTTTTTCTTGGGTATAGTCTTGATCACTGCCTCTTGTACAATGTCACAAACCTCCATCCATAGTTATTCAGGCACTCTGTTTATCAGATCTAATCTCTTGAATCTATTTGTCACTTCCACTCTATAACTCTAAGGGGCTTGATTTAGGTAATACCTGAATGGTCTAGTGGTTTTCTCTACTTTCTTAAATTTAAGTCTAAATTTGTCAATAAGGAATTCATGGTCTGAGCCACAGTCAACTCCCGGTCTTGTTTTTACTGACTGTATAGAGCTTCTCCATCTTTGGCTATAAAGAATATAATCAATCTGATTTCAGTGCTGACCATCTGGTGATGTCCATGTGTAGAATCTTCTCTTGTGTTGTTGAAAAAGGGTGTTAATGACCAGTGCGTTCTCTTTCAAATATTAGCCTTTGCCCTGCTTCATTTTGTACTCCAAGACCAAACGTGCCTTTTCATCCAGGTATCTCTTGATTTCCTACGATTGCATTTCAGTCCCCTTTGATGAAAAGGACATCTTTTTTTGTGTGTTAGTTCTAGAAGGTCTTGTAGGTCTTCATAGAATCATTCAACTTCAGCTTCTTTGGCATTAGTGGTCGGGGCATAGACTTGGAGTACTGTGGTATTGAATGGTTTGCCTTGGAAGCAAACAGAGATCGTTCTGTCCTTTTTTGACTGCACCTAAGTACTGCATTTTGGATTCTTCTGTTGGTTATGTGGGCTACTGCATTTCTTCTAAGGGATTCCTGCCCAGAGCAGTAGATATAAGGGTCATCTGAATTAAATTCACCCATTCCAGTCCAATTTTAGTTCATGATTCCTAAAATGTTGATGTTCACTCTTGCCATCTCCTGTTTGACCACTTCCAATCTGCCTTGATTCATGGACCTAACATTCCAGGTTTGTAAGCAATATGGTTCTTAAAAAAAAAATATATATATATAAATAAATAAATAAATTTTATTGATTTTAATTGGAGGCTAATTACCTTACAATATTGATTGGTTTTGTCATACATAAACATGAATCTGCCATGGGTGTACATGTGTTCCCCATCCTGAACCCCCCTCCCACCTCCCTACCCATACCATCCCTCTGGGTTATCCCAGTGCACTAGCCCCGAGCATCCTGTATCATGCATCGAACCTGGACTGGTGATTTGTTTCACATATGATATTATACATGTTTCAGTGCGATTATTCCAAATCATCACACCTTTGCCCTCTCCCACAGAGTCCAAAAGACTGTTCTATACATCTGTGTCTCTTTTGCTGCCTCTCATACAGGGTTATCGTTAAACCATCTTTCTAAATTCCATATGCATGCATTAGTATACTGTATTGGTGTTTTTCTTTCTGGCTTACTTCATTCTGTATAATAGGCAATATTGTCCTTTACAGCATTGTACTCCAAAATCACTGCAGATAGTGATTGCAGCCATGAAATTAAAAGATGTTTACCCCTTGGAAGGAAAATTATGACCAACCTAGGCAGCATATTAAAAAGCAGAGACATTACTTTGCCAACAAAGGTCCATCTAGTCAAGGCTATGTATTTTCCAGTGGTCATGTATGGATGTGAGAGTTGGACTATAAAGAAGGAAGGGAGGTTCAGGATGGGGAACAAGTGTATACCTGTGATGGATACATGTTGATGTATGGCAAAACCAATACAATATTGTAAAGTAATTAACCCCCAATTAAAATAAATAAATTTATATTTAAAAAAAAGAAAGCCGAATTCAGAAGAATTGATGCTTTTGAACTGTGGTTTAGAGAAGATGCTTGGGAGTCCCTTGGACTGCAAGGAGATCCAACCAGTCCATCCTAAAGGAAGTCAGTCCTGGGTGTCCATTGGAAGAACTGATGTTGAAGCTGAAACTCTAATATTTTGGCCACCTGATGCGAAGAGCTGGCTCATTTGAAATGACCCTGATGTTGGGAAAGATTGAAGGCAGGAGAAGAAGGGGATGACAGGATGAGATGGTTAGATGGCATCACCGACTCAATGGACATGAGTTTGGGTAAACTCTGGGAGTTGGTGATGGACAGGGAGGCCTGGCGTGCTGCAGTTCATGGCATCACAGAGTCAGATATGACTGAGTGACTGAACCGAACTGAAATTTACTTTTACCAGCAGACACATCCACATCTGGATGCTGTTTTTTCCTTTGGCTCAGCCTCTTAATTTCTTCTGGATTCTGACTAGCATAGATTTTGATGAGAAATTTGGATAATTCTTGCTTGTTTCTAAATGGAATTAATCAGTATTTGTGAAGCAAGAAAAGGCATTCATTTTTAGCAATTTTAATTATGATGTGTTTTAGAGTATTTGTTGATTTATATTACATCAGGTTCACAGAGCTTCATGAATCTGTGGTTTTGTTCTGGTCAAATTTGAGAATTTTCAGTTAATAGTTTTCTTAAACTTTTATATCCCTATGTCTCCATGTTACACTGACTAATGTTGTCCTGAATGTCACCAAGGAGCTGTTCTTTTTCATTTCTTTTTGTTTCAGTTTCAATGGTTTTATAAAATCAAGTTCACTAATTTTTTTGTGTGTGCCTANTAGAGGAGGTGGTGGTTTAGTCACTCAGTGATGTCCGACTCTTGTGACCCCATGGACTGTAGCTCTCCAGGCTCCTCCGTCCATAGGATTCTCCAGGCAAGAATACTGGAGTGGGTTGTCATTTCCTTCTCCACACGTAGGGTAGAGTGGAATGTAAATAAGATGATTGAGGGTGGGTCAGTATGATTACAGATGCTGGATGTAACTTCTTCGTGTCTAATGGATTCTGAAACTCACAGTCAAGGCTTTCAACTTGGCAATATGGACATCATGTGAATTAAGTGATTAGAAAGGATTCATAACATGGAATGTCATTACTACAGTTAATTATCATAAATAAAATTCATGCCTCCATCTTAGGCAGGCCTATATGTCTGGCGTTGGAGTCATACTTTTTCTGCATTCCTGCTCCTTTCCAAGATGTTTTGTTTTGTTTTCCTCTCAGGGTCAGGTCTTGGGCAGGAAAGAGTTTCCTAACCATCTCCCAGTAGTAACTGAACTGTGCTGTGTCAGTCCAGCAACCAGGGTCCAGGAGCTTTTCTTTCACCTTTCCCAAACACAGAAGTCTTTTAATGCTACACTTCACCCAGGAGAAGAGGATTTTTCCCCCCCCCTGGGTCCCAGGACTTGGAGAGTTTCCTATTTTTCCTTGGGAATAGATAGTTTTCACATCGCCAGTTTCACATAAACAGAGGACCTTTCTCTGGGCCCTAGAGTCAGAGAGGGCACTACCCCTCCCCTAGTTGGCTTAAGAGCTGTGTTTTACATGAGACATGTTTCCAGCCAAGTGAGAGGTAATTTGCAGCTTTGTTCCAATGACAAGCAATCACTAACCAATCACCTGCACGCTAGTTTCACTGAGGGGGAGTCTCTGTGCTATCTTCAGGCCTGCACCGGTCTTACACAGGAACACTTCTAGTGGCCTGGACACAGGGGAGTTCATGCTAACACACAAGTTCCATTCCACAGGCCAGGTTCTTACAGTCATTCCAAACTGATAAGCTATCCTACACACTGATTTTCAGCATTTGGTAGCTGATTTCCTCTTCCACTGCTTTGGTGAGAGCAAAATCGTCCTCTACTGTTCTGTCAAAGATAAAATGATTCCTTAGTCTCATCTCTTCTCAGAGGTGTATGCCATTCATTGAAATTCGGTTGCTTTGCCTTGAAGTCACAACTCTCGGGGGACTTTGTAATTTCCTCGGTTCTGTCTTGTCACAACCAAAATTTGAAGCAATGGCCGGACCACTGTTACAGCCCTGTGTAATTTCCTCGGATAGGCCAGTGTTACAGCTCCTCGTTAAGGCTCAGTTTTATTTAGAAAACAAAGGAAAATACATCCTCGAGGCGTGAGGGAAGGTCAAGCCAAAAGATGCGGAGAGAAGAGCCGCCTCCAGATCAGTTTTGGCTCCTCTATGTTTTTCCTCCTCTCCCCAAGCCTGCCCTGTGTGAACTGGGCGGCCCGGAGGGCTGTTTGTTTCCCCTCACTCCAGTCCTTGGACCTGCCTTTGTTCTATTTTTGTGGGTTTTCCCCTTCTTTGTCTTTTAGCCACAGCCATTCTGGACCCCTTTTTCCTATTCTAACTACCTAACAGTTTCAAGAAAATTTACGATCTTGTAAATCACCTAACTTTTTCTTATTGTTGAGGCAGCACTGACATTTGCTTGCCACTTCCTACATCCTAAGCAGAAATGGAAACGCTTGTCCGCTAGTTTTCGCATCATTTGATGGCTTATCTGAAACTGTCACTCCTATTGTAAATTTTTCTAAGTTCATCATCCCTTTCACATTTATTAATTGACATTTGAGAACTTGTGTTTTGGAGAAAAAACAGGTGGAAAAGGGTTGTTGAGTGTCAGTGAGTAACAAGGAGGGCACCCCACATTAAGTTACCTGAGATACATGAACTATGAAGAAAAAATATGTACCGGTGGTAGTAAAGTTTAGGGATCTTGGAAACACCATTGATTCCTGGTTAGGTTCTGTTCATCTCAGTTTAGTTTTGCATCTGAAAAATAGGCAAATAGTACCTGTACAATTAAGTGATTAAAACAAAGTACAGGGCTTCCCTGGTGGCTCGGTGGTAAAGAATCGGCCTGCCAATGCAGGAGACGCAGGTCTGATCCCTCGTCCAGAACGATCCCACACGCCGCGGAGCAGCGTATGGCCATGTGCCAGAGCTAGTGAGCCTGTGCTCTAGAGCTTGAGAGTCAGAACTACTGAGCCCACAGGCTGCCACCACTGACGTCTGCACACCCCAGAGCCCACGCTCCATAACAAGAGCAGCCCCCGCGACAAGGGGCCCACACACGGCAACTAGAGAGGAGCCCCCCACCTCCACAACTAGAGAAAAGCCTGTGTGGCAGTGCTGACCCAGCATGGCCGAAAACAAATACGTAAATAAAATAAAGCTATTGAAAAAATGAGGCACAGAACATTTTAAAAATCGAGTATCGTATCTGACGGAACAATGGTCAATAACCCTTAGTTTCCTTTCCATTTCCCTTTCCAGCAAGGATCTTGATTTATTGCAAGTGAAATATGTTTTAAGAGTAGCAGTGCTAAGAGATGTGTGAAGTTGCTGTCCTAACACCAAGGAGTTATTTCTTCCCAACTGGGGAGAAGGTTGGAGAAAGCTACACAGAACAAATGAGGCTGCAGTACTAGAAAAGCACCACCTAATCTGTCTGTCTGAAACGAGGAATAAAAATCACATTCTCACGCTGGCTTCCTTTTCGTTCACATTCGCAGATGTAGCTGCTATAGAAGCTACATAATAATTTTAAAAAGCATTAGACCCTTGAAACAAATCCTTCTTCATGAACAAATTCTTATTTGTCCTGACTCTGGACTCTGCTGTTACGGTTAACACTGAGACGATCACTCCCAGGTCCACTCCAAATGTCCACTCTTACGAAACCAATAGGTGGGATTCATGACCTTTTAGGTATTTTATGTTCTGCAAAACATCTAAAAGTCTGTCACTTGTCTTCCTCTTCTGTACAGTTTATTTTTTTCTAGTAACATTCACTGGTATACCAGACACTAAGAAAGACACTGGGAATACAGCGGCAAGTGGGAATATATATCCCGCTCCAGGGGAAGAGTACAGATTAGGGAGAAGTCAGACTAATGAACTGGTCTTCCCCTGTGGCTCAGTGGTAAAGATTCTGCCTGCAATGCAGGAGCTGCCTCTTGCTCAGGAGACTTGGGTTTGATCCCTGGGTTGGGATGATTCCCTGGAGAAGGAAGTGGCAACCCACTCCAGTCCTGGAAAATCCCATGGACAGAGGAACCTGATGGTGTACAGTCCACAGGATCACAAGAGTTGGACGTGACTTAGCAATAAACAACAGGTAAATGAATAGATCTTCTTTCAGTGCGCTATGGATTCCAGGCCCTTCTTCTTCCATACTCCCACCTCTGAACAAACACCACCAATAAAACATGAGCAAACCTCAAATTTCAGTCACATTTGACAACATGTATGAAATTCTTATAAAAAAAAAAAAAAAAAAAAAGGACACCATCACAGTGAAATTATCTCTCTTATCTGTCAGTAAAAAAAAATCCTGGTTCTGGTTCAAGAAAAAACTGCAGAACTGGAAAAGTCAACGTGACTAATCCTGCAGAGAAAGAGACAGAACTCGGAGGCAGAAGAGCGAAAAGCTGACTGGTGCAAAATCAGTTTAGATGGCACTCTAAACCAATTGATATAATGTGGACCTCAGGCCAACATATTTCCTGTTCTCATGATTATATGAAGTATCCTCCCTGGTGTAGATGAAACGATTGCTTTATTTTGTTTTCTGAGGCACTCCCACGACTCTGCTGACTGAATCCCTAAGGAATCACATTCATCAGCTGGACTTCTTAAGTAGTGGCTGTTTCACAAATTCAGTGGAACTATTAATACTTCAGTCGTGCTTGACTCAAGCATACTCTTTTCATTCTGTACTCAAAGAGAGGTGGAAATATCTTGGCACTTTGCTGTCAGTGAGAAATAAAGTTGGGGAGGAAAGCTATTCCTAACTTCAAATATTCTTCATTTCTCACTCATGAAAAGTGAGAATCAGTAGGATCCAAGATCAATGGTTTTCCCATTTGGTAGTCTGGTGATTAAATACATTCACAAGGTGGCCAGCCAAATTTAGCAGTTCATTCTGTGACCTCAGATTAGTTTCCCTTTTTATGCATAGCAACAGGACTTCTGCAGACACCAGACTTAGAAAGCATCATGTCTTTACTGGACAGGATCATAATTAACTATCCAGGGCCCTGAATTACATAATTTATCTCCACAGGTTTGAAATCAGGAATTATGTAAGCCCTCCAATTTGTCAAAAGAAAAATTAAGTTTTTAAAAAATAAAGTTTTGTGTCAGAGGGAAGGTACTGATGCTTTAAGGAGAAGACCGTAATTGAATCAACTCAAGACTTTTCAAGCAGATGCAGAAAAAAATAGGTAGGTTTCATAACCCATGCCTCCATGGATCTCAGAGCCAAATTTAATTTATTCCTTAAAATTGTATGAAGCTGGTACATGGAGAGAACAGAGTTACAGCTTCAACAAAACAGACTTCTGAAGACACCAAGTGGGGAAAAACTAAAAAGTTAATTTTAGGATTTTAATTTAAAAAATAATGGAAATAAATGTCTTTGTCATGATGTATGGATGTACGTATAGTAGTAGGGAAGTACTGAAGTCCAAGGCTACAAGGTTTATTCTCTTAATCTCCAAGAGTGGTTATAGGAAGTCTATTGATTTCTTCACAATTCCTTGCTAGGAGAGATTGCAAGCAAATATGATAAACATGATAAAAGTACATCCAACCTCTGACTAAACTAAAGTTTTACTAAAGAGTTTCGCTTTGGGACTCTATGGACCTTTGAGGCCCCATCCTAATTATTTCATCAGTCTCAAGCATGACTTAGTAAAAGTCACACTAAAAGTCATTTTATTCAAGAAAAAATATATGAAATCTGGACCTTGTACAAGGTATTATATTAGACTTTATTTGAGAGAGAGATAGAAATTAAATATATTTATATATAGCAGGTACAGATAGGGGAAGTGGTGGAGAGGAAGAAATTCACAGAAATGATGGAGAAGAAGAAATCTGATCATTGCTGCCAGTGGAGCTGGATAAAGAAGAACCTCAGAATGTGTACTGGCTCTTGAAGGATGGGCAAGATTTGAACCTGAAGAGAGAGAGCAGGACATTCTGAACATAGGGAAGAATATGAGTAATAGCATGGCTCAGAGGCTGAGGCATATTTGAAAGAAAATATTTATCGGCATGTTTGGAAAGGAGGATTGGGGTCCAAGAATACTGAGCAAAGGTCAGGAATTTCACCACCAATGAGAACTGGAGTTATGCTCATTATAGAACCGTTTGACTCTATAAAACAGGATATACTTCTTTGAGTTTCTTCTTGATGAAATAAAAATTCATATTTTAAGGTAAGACAAGAAAAAATTAAACATGAAATTTTCTCTGCCTGTCTGAAACTCCTCCCTCCCCACTAGTCTGCATTATCCATCTCCATAAAGCATTAACCAGGCCTCCTCAATGGCAGATATACTTGCTCAAGCATAAAGATCAATTTTTCCTCTTCTGACACCATCCACGTAACTCCTTAAAAGATAACATTTCTTTCTCAATCCTATAAGTAGTCACAGCGATCCGTCACTCATCTGGTACGTGCAGACATCTTTGGTAAACTTTATGTACAATGCCAACAGATCATTTCTCTTGAAGACAGCAATCGGAGTCGAACAGACTGGTCAGACAACTCGAGAAGATCCAGGCTGCGTCTAATGAAAGTTCTTAGTTTAAATACTCACATGTGGTCTTTTGTTGCTAGGTATATTACTTGTATTCTTTTATTTTATTTTACTTTTTAAATTAACTAATTTATTTTAATTGGAAGACAATTACTTTACAGTGTTGTGATGGGTTTTGCCATCCATCAGCCTGAATCAGCTATAGGCATACATGTGTCCCCTCCCATCTTGAAACCCCTTCCCTGATCTCTCCCCATCCAACCCCTCTAGGTTGTCCCAGAGCACCAGCTTTGCGTGCCCTGCTTCACGCATCCAGCTTGCCCTGGTCATCTACCTTACATATGGTCCCATATATGTTTCAATGCTATTCTGCCTATTTTATAAGATTATTGTTGCCCACGTTGCCAAATGTGTGCCTGAGCCTCAGAAAAAATTAATGATGGTTGGATACTTTAAATGACTGAACAAATACAGTTCTATAAGATCAATAATTGTAATAGTGTAACTCTAAGAGGGTCGCTAAGAGTCGGACACGACTGAGCGACTTCATTTTCACTTTCACTTTTCACTTTCATGCATTGGAGAAGGAAATGGCAACCCACTCCAGTGTTCCTACCTGGAGAATCCCAGGGACGGGGGAGCCTGGTGGGCTGCCGTCTATGGAGTTGCACAGAGTTGGACACGAATGAATCAACTTAGTAGCAGCAGCAACTCTAAGATAATGGAAAAAGAATAAGATGGAGTCACTTTCTGGACTATAACAGACCAGTGAGACCAGTGATCCAAAGGCTTTGAGTTCCTGTAACAGGACATCATCCAACAGTAGTAAACTGAGTAACATATTAATGAAATTGTCTCCCAATCTAGGAATGAGCATTCTTGGGGACAAACTGATCATGAAATGCCTGCCAACTCTGGGTCAAAATGAAGACTGAAAGGGAGAGAATTATAAAATAACAAAGGCTGACACCGTCCGGTTCTATAAGAACCAAGCCACCAACCACTGCCGTCACTGACACTCCAATCTGAAGGGAAATTCAGAGTAAAATCGAGATGAGACCCCTGTGTTCTGAGAAACTGAAAGATTTGGCTCTCTGACAGCTGGATGTTTTCAGGGGAAATTTTTATGAGCCTAATTTCCTGCATCTTCCCATATTCAGAAAAATAAGATATCTGTTCCTCATCAAAGTTCTACTGGATAGTGCCACTCAAAACAGCCAACATTGGATATTATAAATCTTTTATATTGGGGGCAATAAAATAAATTTAATAAGGCCTCATCTTAAGTTTTATGCTTTAATTCAAGTTGTAACCATTTAAAAATTGTTATTGATTATATTTCTTTTAGTAAATGGTTGTTCACAGTCATTCTCCATTTTTCTATAGGATTGTCTTTTACATTAATATGCAAAATAGTTATTGAATGACAGTATATCAGAGCAAGAGTGATTTAAACAATATTATAGTGACATTATTTGTCCCATAAAAGCATTTTGCTTCATAAGTTGTAAAATATATATACTTATCAAAGTAATTTTCTATAAGATCTTAGATCAAGACTTGATTAATAGACTTATGGTTATGAATAGAATCTCAATTGTTTTTCTTAAAGAACTAAATAACTTAACTTTATTCCCAGTTTTCCATAACTACAGAGGTTTTATTGAATTGAAAGACCGAGAAACTATATAAGTCCTCAAATATCTGGAAAAGTATCCTACCAAAAAAAAAAAAAAAAAAAGATGTTGTAAAACCTTCTCCTTCAGAATATAAGTAAATGTGTAACTTTTAGAAGTACAGAAAAGATCAAAATGTGAATAAGATTTTTGATGCGTTAGTTTTATTTGGGGGGATTTTTGTAGTTTTCCTTTTGGCTGCACAGCATGTGGGAATCTTACTTCCCCAACCAGGTATTGAACCCACACCTACTGAGTTGGAAGCACAGGGTCTTAACCACTGGACATCCAGGGAAGTCCCAGTGTTTTAGGTATAATAATCAGAATTTTTCGATAAGAGTTACTAACAGCTAAGCAGAAGACAGAAGCAATAATAATTTCAACATTTCTACAGCACTTTATAATTTTCAAAGAATTTCACATAAATCACTCTTGAGCCAGATTAGACTTAGGACAACAATTCAAGTTTTGGGAAAGCTTGACAGTGCAGAGTGAGAAGGTTGAAACTTTGAGTCACAGAAACTAGAAAAGCCTTCCTTGAAATCTTATCTGAGCCAGTGTGCGAGAAACAGAGACCTGTTCTGATGGGTCCTGACCGGTACCCAACAGGGCCACCATCATCCAGGATGTCAAGGAGCAACAGAACCGTCTATGGGTTGGCCAAAAAGTTCCTTCAGTTTTAAAAGTAAAAATAAAAGATACATTTTTCATTTTCTGCAAGAACTTTGTTGAATCCCATTTTCAACGTTTTGTTCCACTACCTTCTGCCATTTTTCAGGCAACTTCATAATTCCATCTACCATAAACTTTTAATCTTTTTGAGCAAAGAACGATTCCAGGTGCCTTTTTAAAGACTTCCAGGGAATTGAAATTTTTTCATGAAGAGAATTTTGTAAAGATCTAAATAAATAGACATCTAAAGGTGCAATGTCTGGTGAATACAGCAGATAAATCAGAACTTCCCAGCCAAGCTATTAACAGCTTTCACCTGGTTGGCAAAGAAACATGTGGTCTTGCATTATCCTGTTGGTAGATGACACATTTCCTGTTGACTAATTCCAGACACTTTTCTCGAGCGGTATCTTCAGTTGGCCTAATTGGAGCTGTACTCGTTGGAATTTATCATTTCGTTTCCTGGGAGGAACTCATAATAGAAGATTCCCTCCTAACTCCACCACACACATATCACCTCTGAATGAAGATGGCCTCTGGTGTGGTTGCTTGCGGTTCATTCCACTTGCCCCACAGTCTCTTTGATTCAACATTGTGTATCATGTGTTCATTCATGTCCGACTCTTTGAGACCTGCCAGGCTCCTCTCTCCATGGAATTTCCCAGACAGGAATACTGGACTGGGTTGCCATTTCCTACTCCAGGGGATCTTCCCAACCCAGGGACTGAACCCGCATTTCCTGTGTCTGCTGCACTTCAGGTGGATTCTTTACCCACTGGGCCACTGGGGAAGTGTTAGCCACTCATCGTGTCTGACTCTTGGTGGCCCCGTGGACTGCAGCCCGTCAGGCTCTCTGTCCATGGAATTCTCCAGGCAAGAATACTGGAGTGGGTAGCCCTTTACTCCTCCAGGGGATCTTCCCAATCCAGGGATTGAATCTGGGTCTCCTGCACTACAAGTAGACTCTTTACTGTCTGAGCCACCAGGAAAGCCCACTCAATACGATTACTGTACAATATTCACTTTTCATTGCCTGTCACAATTTGTTTTAAAAATGAAATGTTTTCTTTACATTTAAGTAGAGAATCACATGTGGAAATAGGTCCAAAAGGATTTTTTTTTTCCTAACCAGTCCATTCTGAAGGAGATCAGCCCTGGGATTTCTTTGGAAGGAATGATGCTAAAGCTGAAACTCCAGTACTTTGGCCACCTCATGTGAAGAGTTGACTCATTGGAAAAGACTCTGATGCTGGGAGGGATTGGGGGCAGGAGGAGAAGAGGACGACAGAGAATGACATGGCTGGATGGCATCACGGACTCCATGAACGTGAGTCTAAGTGAACTCTGGGAGATGGTGATGGACAGGGAGGCCTGGCATGCTGCGATTCATGGGGTGGCAAAGAGTCGGACACAACTGAGCGACTGAACTGAACTGAACTGAACTTCTATGGAACCCAAACATAAAGTGATTAACATAACCAAGCTGGTGCAATGATTTTTAATGCTTGATTTGGATATTTTGAGTATTTCAGCTATCTCTCATGTGGTATAACATTTATTGTTCTCAATTAATGTCTTGATTTGATCACCATCAAGTTCAACTATTGTGTTTGATTATGGAGCATTGTCCAGTGAGAAACTTTCAGACAAAACTTCACAAACCACTTTTGACACATTTGATCAGTTACTGCACTTTCTCCATACAATGCTCTTTGCATTTCAGCTTCATTTTTACCTTTCTTGAACTAATAAAATATAATATGATGAAAGTGTTGCTTTTTTCTTCCACTCTCAATCTAAAATTGGCTACACAACAATTTACCAATTTTGGTAAATTGGTTAATTTTTTATTAAATGCACATTGATATGATAGCTGGTGACTAAAATAACATAATAGCTGTCACAATACAATCTAACAAAAATGTTTCAAATGGAATTAAAGACAGCTAAGCGCTACTAGAGCTACTGTACAGAAAAAGAATGAACAAACTTTTTGGCCATCCTAATAGTTCCAAAGGCTAGACAAGCATCAGGTGAAATGAAGTTGAGGGAGATGAGAAATGAGCCACAGTTGAAGAAATGTTCAAGCCTGCGGTCAGAAAGAATGGACATTATAACCCAACATGGAAGTTGTTAAGATTTTTAGTCCTATAAAATATTAATGATGGTGATGATGATGATGATGAGAGCTTCCTATGCTGGCCAGCCACACTTAATATTCACAATTTTATGAAAAATAGAATAGTTTTCTCATTATATAAAAGCTAGCTTGTTGTTGTTGTTCAGTTGCCAAGTTGTGTTCGAGTCTTTGCAACCCCACGATGCCAGGCCTCTCTGTCCCTCACCATCTCTGGGAATTTGCGGAAGTTCATGTCTATTGATTGGCCACCCAATCACCCAGCTGGAGGAGGGAATGGCAAACCGCTTCAGTATTCTTGCTGAGAACCCCATGAACTGTATATATATATATATATATATACATATATATATAAAGGTGGCTCAGAGTTAGCCAAAATTTAATCCGGAGCAGACTGGTGATTGTAATGAAAACCTTTTAGCTTGAAGTTCTATGCCCATAACAAGTACTCTCCTGCCTCTGGAGGAGTAAAGTAGGTTGGCATAACTTAATACTAATATCCTTAGGCACAACTGAAATGCATTACATGTCTGCCCTTTAATAAGTGAATATGCAGAGTTTCAACTCCAAGATTTCAGATGGTGTGGGGAAGCAGCTTTGAACACTCTTCAGTAGACTGAAAAAAACCCCGTGGGTTCTGCAGAGGAGAAGGGGAAAGACCATGCATTCCAGGCTAGGTCCCCTGGAGAGGGGGAAACCTCCTTCAATTAGGAGTCCTTCAGAGGCAGAAGGTGTGGTGCTTTCTGTAAGAAAAGGAAGCTTCTGTTTAGGGTGATCTTCCCAGTGTGAAGTGTTAAAGCTAAGGTTATTCTCAGCCTCTCCATTAAATTCATGCCTCCTCTTTGCCTTTGCTCCCCTCACATCAAGTACCTCAGCAGTGCCCGGTCCTGCACTTAAAAATGCATATATCGACTTATTTATTCATGGCTGCGCTGAGCCTCCTTGTTGCTCATGGCTTTCTAGTTGCGGCGAGTGAGGCATCCTCCTCACCGCAGTGCACGGCTTCTCCTTGCGGTGCTCCTCTTGCTGTGGAGCAGAGACTCTAGGCACGTGGGCTGCAGTAGCTGCGGTGTTCAGGCTCAGCACTTGCGGCTTGCAGGCTTAGTTGCTCCCCTGTAGGTGGAATCTTCCCAGACCAGGGATCCATCCCGTTCACCTGCTTTGGCAGGTAGATTCTCATTCGCTATACCACCAGGGGAGTCCGGTCCTGTGTTCTTTTCATTCTTCTGGTTTCCACCAAAATGTCAAGGGGCATTTGAGGACATATGAAGGAGGAAGAATAACTTAATTCCACCTAAGGAGCACTAGCTGAGGATGCCCATTCTGGTAACAACAAGGAAGGAAGACTTGAAACAAGGAATTCCTCCTCACCTGACACCTGTACTTGGGAGGGGATGAGTCTGTTCTCACGGTCAGAGGGATTACTAACTAGTGTTGCTTGATATCCTTGCTAACAGCTTGGTAGGTTAGTCCCTGATGTGAACTAAGACTTTATTGTCTTTGAATTCCCTCAGATACAAATCTGAGATATGTATCCAGTTGGAGCTTTTCATGGATTAAACATAATGATTCAGTTCAGTTCAGTTCAGTTCAGTCACTCAGTCGTGTCCGACTCTTTGTGACCCCATAAATCACAGCATGCCAGGCCTCNCAAAGGGAAAAACTCAAGTAAAGTGGGCTTAAAAGGAAAGGAAGAGTAGTTGGTTATATAAATGAGAAACTCAAGAACACTTTCTAATAAAGCTGGGACCAGATGCTCAATACTGATACCCACTGTCCCTCTCTGTCCATCACTGAGCACTACTCTTACATGTTCCCCAAAGCCACCCTGGAAACTTCAGATCATCCTCAACTTTAATAGACAGAGGGCTTCCCCTTCACCTGAGATTCATTACATTTGAACCCACATTAAGCCTCCTTAGTTTGACCCATGACTGAGTCAGTCACAGTGTACAGGAAGACGGAATGTGCTGAGTAGTTAGTCTTTGAAAAGAAAGTAGCATGAGCCTACCTGAACCACCTAGATGGGTTGTGGAAGAAGGGTAGTGTTCCTAATGAGAACAGTTTCCATCATCAAGAGAAGTGGCAGTGACGCTGGAAAAGTAACAACTCAAGCAAAATCTGCATTGCCATTGGTCATCTAATTGTCCAGAGCTTGTCCTTTAAGTCACTCCTCATCCTTAAATGAGAGTGGTAGGGGTACACTCATGAAAGTCAGAAATGGCCACAGGCCAATGCAAGAAGCAAATGTGTCAGTTCTGCTTTCTCCACTCATGGCTCTAAAGAAGGACCGTCTTTCATTCAGGGGTCCTCAGGGTACCTGGGTACCACTTGTCATAAGAGAAGCAGCTGATGAATTAACTGCCTTTCTCTTTACAGTAAGTCCTAGCTTCTTGCTGGGTCAGCTACTTCCTGCATATTTGTTCCCTGGGCACTCAGTTCATACCTCTATTAATTCATTTGCAATGTGACACCACAATTTATCTGCTCTATGTACTTTTTGTGCTCCTCAAGGGCAGATGCATGCTTACTTATCTCTATAACATTAACACCTCAGTGCTTGGCACATTCCAAATGCTGAATAGAGATGGATTTATTATTGTTGCAGTCATGACTTAAGATATGAATCCCAAAACCAGTTCCTCAAACACTATCCTGTCAACTAGTCTATCAAGAAAGGATGCATGGTCAAACAAATTTTAGAGGTATTGTATACTATAAGCCATTTCAGAAATTCATGATTAGAGTATATAAGATCCTTTGATGTGTCCTTTGAGAGAGAGACTTTGTTTAAAATTGTTTGCAATATTCATAATTTATTTTAGCTTATATACTAATACTCAATAAGATCAATATTTCATGAACAGTATTGAGAGAAACACCACTTTTTTACACCTTTTGGGGGAGTGTGTTGTTTTGCAGAAGCAAATTGCAAAAGATAACATTTAACTGAGGAAAACAGCTTTCCCACTCACTCACTCATTCAGCCAGCCCGCATTTTCTGTATGCCTACTCCACTTCCCCTCCAGGAAGGGGTCTTGCCTTTTCAGAGTTTATAATCTAGTAAGTGGAAATAGGCACATTCATTTCTTAACACCAAATCATCTTATTCTTATTAGAACTTGAGTGATTTCTTGAGCAAAACAGAGTAGGGTGAAAGTCAGCTTTAAAGTTCTGGGCATGCATTGCCACAGAAACCAAGTGATTGGTTGACAGAAGTGACTGGTGATTGGTTGTCAGGAATGTTCACAGAAGTTGTCCAGTTGGTGTCAGGAAGTAAAAAAGAGGGGAGGTGAAGGGAGGGAGAGTCAGGGGGAGGCAGAGGAGGAGTAGAAGAGAGGAAGGAAGGAAGGAAATTACAATTAGCAATTCACACATGTAACCAAAGCTGCGTGATACTGTGGGGTTTTTTTTGCTCTTTCTGCCCTGCAAGATGGCCTCTTTCCATTCTGCACTGAAAACTCAGAACTCTAACTTAGAGACCCAGAACCTGAATAGCACTTGGAAACACTGTAAGAATCCAAAGGAAGAAACACGGATTTCAAGCAGTCCTGTTATTTAAAAAGGTAGCTATTTTCTGTTCCCTCTCAGACTCTTAATCTAATTGGTAGTGGAGTGTACATCTGTAGATTTGGTTCATAAAATATTTTGCTATGGTATAAGAGACTTGGTCACTTAGGGGTTTGGTGTTATAAAACTATATAAAGCTCAGTATCATTTTCTTCAATTTGTCTGAAAAAGTGTGAGTGTGTGTGTCTGTCTGTTACGTGCTAAGGTGCATTAGTCATGTCTGAATCTGTGCAACCCCACGGACTGTAGCCCAACAGGCCCCTCTGTCCATGTGAGTCTCCAGGCAAGAATCCTGGAGTGGGTTGCCATATCTTACTCTAGGGGATCTTCCCACCCCAGGGATATAACCCTTCTCTTTTGTCTCCTGCATTGGCAGGCGGGTTCTTTTGCCACTAGTGCCACCTGGGAAGCTGGTGTGTGTATACATATATTGAAATTAAAGCCATGTTGCTTTCTCAGATTAAAAAAAAATTTTTTTTTAACCTAAATTACTTAACATATCTGTTGATTTAGTGCAAGTGTTGATGACAGGTGCTCTGCTGATTCCTAATTTGAGATGGTTTAAACTCATTTTCTTATGCATTTGGTGCTTTCACTCAAATGCACTCCCTACATTCTTATGCAGAGCCAGTAGCACCTTCTGGGGTTAGAAAAGAATGATGCAGTCTTGGGCCCAGTCTCTGTCCACACCTCACAGTCAGGTGGCAGACACTCATCATCATAAATAGAAGTTGGACTTTTACATGCCTAGAAATAACCACAAATCTTGGTGAGTCAGAAAAATCTCAAAAAAGGAGAAACATTGAGACCAAATTTGGAAGGTTAAGGAATAGTTTAAACATTTTTAATGTTATAGAAACGTCATCTTTGACTACAACTATGGTAAATCTTTCCCAAGGAGCTACTTTAGCATGAATCCCTGCTTTACTTTTTACTCCATTATGAATGTATTTAATTTTCTTACATTCCCATGTCACCTCAGGAACTGTTCTATGTGGCATTTAGGCATCCATGTCTAACTTGGGCATTTAGTTAATTTCATTCTATTTTGACTTCACTTTTGTTGAACACCATGTGGCTCCAGTAAACAAATAAAACTCCTTAAGTGTTTCTGACAGGTTTGGTGTGATTAAATCAACTTATGGAAATGCCTTAAGACAAGTTATAGGCTTTTTCTTAAGAAAGTTTCAGGTTTTATAAGTTGAGAAAGAAAATGCTGTGAAAAAGAAACCTAATACAAGATTGGATTCTGTATTCTCTAAGGGAAAATGTAAATGGATAAAATTACAATGATTCTTTAAAGTCTATAGAATAATTATATTAAGTATCTGGTACATATAATAGAGCTTTAATAAATTATAATCATATAAGTACTAAATTCTTTTAGTATAGTTTAAAACAAATACAGGTAAATAAAAGAATAAGAATTTAAAATCACCAAAATTTCAGTGCTCAGAGATAACCACCATTAACATTTTGAAAGTATATTTCCAGACTTTTTCAATACATTTACTTACTTATATAGCATATTTTAATAATAATGGTTTATATTATGTTTATTATGTAAACTGTTTTGTAACCAAAGAGTGGATCATGAACATTTTTCACTATCAAATGTATTAGTTATTTTAACAAAACAGTAATACAGAAGTTTGCAATTAGAAATCACACTTAACAAACGTTATTATGAAAGCATGTTTGCATATAGTCTCAACTACCTAATTGATGTACATTACTAATAAAGATGTTCAGTCAAATGAAATACACATTTATAAGAATTTTTTTGAGGTATGGTGCTTACTTTTCTTCAGAAAGTTTCTATCAGTGTAAATACTCATCAATAGGATATAATCTTGCCCATTTTCCACTTTTGCCATTACTCAATACTAGCTGCTTTTGTTTGTAATTTGCCAAGGTGACACACAACAATGCTTCTTCTAATCTGGATTTCTTTGATCACTAGTAAAGTTGAACAGTTGTGTTTGTCAGATTTTTTTAGTTTGCTACATTTTTTATTTTGTGAGTTGTTTATTTATGTTCTTTAGAAACATCCTATATTAAGTTATATACTTGTTTATAAATTTCAACAAAATATTGTGCCAAAGAGGTTAAGCAATTGCGTTCATGTGTACTTTTTCTTAGATAAAATGAATGATGGGCTTTTTTTTTTTCATTGCTTCCTTAGTGTCACTGGAGGGGAAGAAGAGAGAGGATTGTTTTTCTGTATTTCCTTGACATTCTTTGACATTAGTGATCTAGAAACTTCTGAGATTTAGCTGCCAGAAATCTTCAATCTGGATTTGTCTGACTTTTTCTGCACAGATACACTCAGGTTATGCATTTTTGGCAGGGATATCACAAAAGTGATGCTGCATTCTTGCATCATATCAGGTGATACATAGTTTTGATTTTTTCCAAGACTAATAAACCTGACTTGATTAAGGCAGTGTCAGCCTGGCTTCTCCAATGAAAACTTACTCCTTTGAAGCTAAAAAGTATTTGTCAATGAGGTCCTTTAAGAATATGTAAATATTATGCCTCTCAAATTATTTTGTTTAAATTTTTTGTGACTATGTGGTCTCATGGATCCCTATCTTATTCAAGGGACGTGGTTCATCATTGTGATTATTTAATTCTCAAATTTCTTGGATTTAACTAGTAAGAATCCTTTTAACTTGACTATCGTGTCCTAGAATGTTTTGAGCATTTTCTTTGAGGTGATGTTCCAGGTTTATCTTGTAGTTTCCTTGCCTGAACTTGGAATTATCCATTCTTCAAAGAGCTTTAAGTTTTTCTGGTGGAGAGTGGTTATTAGAAGACAAGATATGGGGGCTAAGTGTGCTCATTGCTATTGGGGTATTGCTACCAGATGCTTTCAGTGAAAAGAATTGGTGAATATGTGTTGAACATAGACACACACCCCTAAACTTATATGCATTTCTGTATCTATAAATACACACTGAAAACCACAAGTTCACACTGATATCTTCAATTCCAAACCAACACCACATAATTTTTTTCTCATTTTCTCCCTTTCAATAATGGTAATGATCTTTTTCAAAAGTAAAAAGCCTGCTTCCGAAATTCTTATCCATTTAATGGTTTTACCAATCTCCTTTACGTAATCTATCTCCTATAATTACTGCCACCCTTTCCTCAGGTAGATGCCCTCATCACCCAACTCAGGCAATTACCCAGCTCAGGCTTCAATACTCCACATATGGTTGTCCTTCCACAAGACATTCTCGGCCTGCTCAGACTCTGACAGCCTTCTCCAGGCTTACCCAATCCATGGACATCCTTCTCACTCCTTTCAGGTTTCAATAAGATACCCTTCCTATGGATGTTCTTATTGAGCTTTTGGGGCTTCACTCCCTTTGACAGAGAAACTTTTCTCATTCAACTAAGGTGCCAGCACCCTCAGTCAGGTGCATCTTTCACAGGGAGAACTTTCTCATCCAGCTTGAGCTCTAACATTGTGAGCCAGGCTGCCTCTTGGGATATTTTGCTCACTTCATTCAAACTCTAGCACCCAGACACCCTACATGAGTCAGACATCACTGGGATTCTTACACAGATGCCTCTTAGACTTCTCTTTACACATTTTTCTATACTCTATGTTAGGTTACTGCTTCCAGGCATGGACACCTCCTTACATGTCTTGGGTCTCCTGCATCTCTCCAAGATGTGGACCTTCATATTACTTGACCCCTTCTAATTGTTTTGGACTAAATTGTGCAGTGAGGAAATAAAGAGATAGACAGGAGGAGAAAAGGAAGAGTAATGATTATGTTTTCATGAAAATGAATTTCTAGAATTCTTACCCTGATGTTTTATCACTTATAAATGGACTTCCTTACACAGTGGAAATATTCTTAATATCATTAATCAAAAGAAAATTATGTTTATTCTTCCTTTTTTTTTTTAAAAAATGAGATAGTTGAATGTGCAGTTCAGTTGCTCAGTCGTGTCCGACTCTTTGCAACCCCATGAATCGCAGCACGCCAGGCCTCCCTGTCCATCACCAACTCCTGGAGTTCACTCAGACTCACATCTATCGAGTCAGTGATGCCATCCAGCCATCTCATCCTCTGTCATCCCCGTCTCCTCCTGGTCCCAATCCTTCCCAGCATCAAAGTCCTTTCCAATGAGTCAACACTTCACATAGGTGGCCAAAGTACTGGAGTTTCAGCTTTAGCATCATTCCTTCCAAAGAAATCCCAGGGCTGATCTTCAGAATGGACTGATTGTATCTCCTTCCAGTCCAAGGGACTCTCAAGAGTCTTCTCCAACACCAAAGTTGAACATTAAAAGTGATCAAACTTTAGTCACTGAGGGAATGGAGAACTCAAGTATTTGTCTATGCAGGACAAATAGATTATATTGGAAACAGATATTTTGTGTCTGGAGCCAATTTAGTAAATATTTCTAATTCTAAGAAGTGTCCGCATTATGCAGTTATTCATATTTCTTAGCCTTTTTCTGGGTCACTTGTTCCCTTTTGAGAATCTAATGAAAATTACAGCTCTTCTCAAGTAAAGCATATATACTGATGCAGATACACAGGTATGCATAAGTACACACAACTTTGCAGCCAGACCAACTTAAGCTTAAAAACAAACTATCATGAACTTGATTTACACTTTGGTGTTAACATCCTTGAATCTTATTTATTAAATGGATATAATAACTGTTAGGTTGCAGCCCTGGTGGCTCAGAGGATAAAGACTCTGCCTGCAATGAAGAAGNTGCATTAAAATTCACAGTGTTAACATTCTTTTCTATAAAGTATTTAACTTCTAGGTCAATGACAGACATAAGTCTTTCAGATTATTGAAAGACTTATATATATATGTCTTTCAATATATATCATACTATAATATAAACATAACATCAGCATCCAGTCTTTGCAGCCAGACCAACTTAAGCTTAAAAACAAACTATCATGAACTTGATTTACACTTTGGTGTTAACATCCTTGAATCTTATTTATTAAATGGATATAATAACTGTTAGGTTGCAGCCCTGGTGGCTCAGAGGATAAAGACTCTGCCTGCAATGAAGAAGACCAAAGTTTGATCCCTGAGTCTAGAAGAGGCCCTGGAGAAGGGAGTGGCTACCCACTCCAGTACTCTTGCCTGGAGAATTCCATGGACAGAGGAGCCTCATGGGAAATAGTCCATAGGGTTGCAAAGAGTTGAACACAACTGAGTGACTAGCATTATAATAACTATCTTTGGGCTTCTGTGAGAATTTGAGTTTACGTAGAAGACAGTATTTCTACATGAACTCATACTGGTTTCTTCAGATGAGTTAATTTTTACTATATGACTATTTGGGACCATCTGAACATTTTATAAAATGCTTTAGCTTCTCGTTAGATGCTTGGTGCCATCTTGGAAAAAGGGTTTTGGAAATCCAAGTTCTTTCAGTTTCTATGCTTTGGTACTGTTGTGAAAGATATTTGCTGAGTGACAGTTCTTGAGGTGTAAAGGAGCCTATAACACCTACTATATTAATTCTTCCATAAAAGTCAGAAATTCCAATTTAAAAATGCCTTCAGAGTTTCTCTGGGAGAGTCAGGCAGGTCAGAGGGAAGTAACAAGTGAAGGCAGCAGAAATTCCCCTAAAAGTAGCAGTTATTTCTCAGCTCAGACCAGTGCTTCAATAGAGAAATGTGGGCCTAGGTTGCTAGAGTGTAGAAGTTTTTCAGATAAGTAAGTCATTTGAAGTTTTATAAGAAATTCCCCAATTTTAACATATTGTATGTTCAATTTGCAAACTCTGCTTTTAATGGAGATGTGTTCCCTATCCTGAATACCCCCTCTCACCTCATCTCATTCCTCTGGGTCATCCCAGTAAACCCATGGCCGATTCATGTCAATGTATGGCAAAAACCACTACAATATTGTAAAGCAATTAGCCTCTAATTAAAATAAATAAATTATAAAAAAATTAAATGGAGATGTGTCTATGTGTCAATATTGCTCTATTTTTTGGATAAAAAGAAGGAAATGTATAACTATATAAAAACATATGTCAAGATTAGCAAAAGATTTTATCTGTAATCATAAGCCTATTTAAAATAGTAAAAAGAGTAAGAAGAACCTGCTTAGGCTTCTCAACAATTATACAAATGTCCCTAAAATCTAAAAAAGAGAGATAATATTATTTTATTATTATAACTTGAAAATGGCATTGATGGCATTATGCATATTTGATTACTATAATCCTATAATTGTAAAATATTTAAAATTGATGTGATCATAAGATACTTTGAATAAATAACCCGAACTCAAACTTCAACAAGTTTATTTATAAATTCTAGAAAGCCAATGTGGCATCTGCTCTATATAAATTGTTTTTGTGTTTTCCAAATGGTGATTAATTTATCAAAAGGACCAAACTTTTATTTGAATATCCTCATTTAAGTGCAGCAGTTCAAACTAGTTATTATCAAGCAAGATTGAAACAAAACAATACAATATTTTCCTGAAAAGAACTGTTAACTTTGAATCTTACTCTAAATTAAGAAAATGTGTTTCCCTGAGTCCATAAATTATTTTCTTCCAAAAAGTATGCTTTGGGACCGCTTATTGCACTGAGATCATTTCCTTCACGTGGTCCTAGGGAACTAGGACGTAAACAAGTAATCAATTACACAACAGTGACTGCAAACACTCTTCAAGAAACCAATGAAACACACAAAACCATTAAGCTAATCTTCAACAGAAAATGAAATATTTAAAAAGCCAATTGACCCATATAAGGAAACTTTTTTCCTAGTAAACTTTGTCTCCCTTAACAAAATCAGGTTTATTGCAGTTTCACCAGTATTGAATGTGCAGGGATCCCCACACTTTTGCCTATTCCACTTCTTGTTAATACACAAACAAGCCCCAGAGAAAACTAGTTACAAGAAAATGCTTTTTCAGAATCTTTAAAATGTCTTTTAGGAAGTAAATCTGTATCCTCTCTGGTTGCTCTCAGAATTGAATTATGAGAAACATCTTCCTGCCTCAAGGTGCCATGACAAATATATGAAACATGTCCAAAGGAGTCATCAAACTAGCTAGTTAACTCAGCAGATAGAGTAAATAAATTCCTGAGGGGTAAATAAATAAATAAATAAATATATATCTCAACCAAAGAAATAGAAAAATTAATACATTTCATTACATAGTCCTTCAAAAAGCAAGGATTGATTATTTTCAATCACAGAAATCATTAACGTCTAAGAGAGAAAGTTCTAGTACTTAAAAAGAAGAAATTTTTTTTCTTTTCATGCAAATATGCCGAGTCCCAAGGAGCAGGACTGTAGGATGTCAGGGTTGGAGTTGTGGCAGTAGAGGAGATCTGTACAGAAGTTCCTGGCTGAAACTCCACAGGC
Organism: Neotragus pygmaeus; assembly: GCA_006410875.1. Classification (NCBI taxonomy): domain Eukaryota; kingdom Metazoa; phylum Chordata; class Mammalia; order Artiodactyla; family Bovidae; genus Neotragus; species Neotragus pygmaeus. The sequence continues at coordinate 217,761 of SJYV01051950.1, read as the reverse complement.
TGAATGCCCCAGCAGTCACTCTCATGCTGTGGCCGCATTAGAGGAGGACACGCATGGCTTATCCTGGTTAGGAGACTTGAGACAGCTTCCAAAAACCCTCTGCTTTTCCAGGTAATGGCAGAATATTTAGAACTTCCTTCGCTTCCAAAAGGTCACCAGAAGTGTGTGTCTGTGTATTGTGTGAGAGAGAGAGAGTAAGAGAAAGAGTGAAAGAGAACACTGCAAAGGCTTCTGAGACGAGGAAAGGAATGGAGAAAGTAAAACAGTGAAATAATGACTGGAGACAGATGAGAATGTGTTATTCTAGCACATATTCTGGGAGGGGAAAAAAAAGATGTGATCAACAAGAGGGACTAGGAAGCAGGATTCAGCAGCTAATGCTAACAAAGAGAAGAGCCAGGACAATACAGCCTCCTTTCTTGACAGACTGATGACTCATAATCTCTTTGTAACATTTAGAAGGATCAAAGGTAAGTGGAAAAATGCTGGATGACTTAAAGAACATCTGTATTAACTATGATAAACCCAAACAAAGTGAGCAATTAATCGATCACAGTTATACTGGCAATAGAGGTACTGGAACTCCAGGTATAAATAAGTTCAATGATTTGTTACAACAGAGAAAATTGGTATTTTTCAATATTGTGAATTACGTAGATTAAAAATTCATATTGATACAATTATTATTATCAAGACTCATTCAGCAAAATGTTCTAGTCTATTCTTTCAGGATCTTCCCAATCCAGTGATCAAACCTAGGTCTCCCACATTGCAGGCAGATTCTTTACCCAGCTGAACCACAAGGGAAGCTCAAATTACTGGAGTGAGTAGTCAGTCTATCCCTTCTCCAGGGGATCTTTAAAACCCAGGAATCAAACCGGGGTCTCCTACATTGCAGGCAGATTCTTTACCAACTGAGCTATCAGGGACCTTTCCTTTTCCCATGCAAATATTATATTTAATGCTTTGGGTGGAAGTGATTCACAAAAATCAGCTCATATTGTCAAATAGTTTTCACTTACCCAGTATAATAACAATACTAATAATGAGCAATAATAACACTTAGTAGTTGCTCTATGTCAGGAATTGCTCTAAGGGCATTAAATATATGAATTCACTTAAGTTTCACAACTACCTAATGAAGTAGGTTTCCTTGTTATTCCATTTTACCAGATGAAAAGATCCAGGCACAGAGAGTAAGACACACATCAGGAAGTGGCAGAACCAGATCAAAACTCAAGTGAGCTCTATAGTTCATGCTTCTAAACATCGTGTCTCCTTAATCAGTCTCTGAAAGCATGCTTCCAAAGGCTTCACACACTATCTGGCACAAGACCATTAAAAAATTACTCATGGAGTAAATAGATGATGTATGGTGCTGTAATATTCTAAAATTATTCATGTCTCATCATTAATATTTAAACTAGCAGATCAAAGGTCTTAAAAAATTCTATGAGGACCATTTTTACATACAGATCTTTTTTCCCCCTTCTGACCTATAACAGGATAAGATGGTTGGATGGCATCACTGGCTATATAGACATGAGTTTGAGCAAACTTAGGGAGATATAGAGGGACAGGGAAGCCTGGCATGCTGCAGTTCATGGGGCCTCAGAGAGTTGGGAATGACTAAACAACAGCAATGTAAGCTAAATACATAAGAGGGAATTATTAAGCCAAAGAGTATAAATGCTGTGAATCTTCTTGCAAATAACACCAATTTGTTTTCCAGAAAATTCATACCAATCTAACTGCTACCAACAATGTATGGTTTCACCTCATCAGGGCCAAGCATTGGATAACTAAGTTTTTTCCTATTAATGTAATAGCAAACCATAGCATCTGAATATTGTTTGACACTGCATTTCTTCGATGACCAGTGAAGTTAAATTAGGTAGGTATTTTAATATTTATTGGTCATTTGTATTTGTTTTTGTTTCACTGCTTTTCTAAGTCTAAATCTAACTCTCATTTAACCATTTGTTTTTCTTATACATATTTTTTCCATTTCTGACTTTGTGAAATTTTCTGTTGGCCTAGAAACTATAGTGCTATTATTATTTGTAATAAGCCACTTATAACTGTCCTCCATTCAGGACAAGTGGGAGAGCAAAGGAACCAGATGGTAATTGTAAGAAAATCTGATCTGTAGGAGGAGTGTTTAATTTCATGTTTAACCCTTCTCTTCCCAAATAAACAAATAAATGGGGCATAAAGCTAAATATGTATAATTGAAAGTTAAAAGACATAAAGTACAAATTGAGCAAATAGCTTCAAGGGAAATGTATTTATTCATGACCATTAGTGTTCCAAACCATAAATCTACTTAATTAGATTTAATTACGGTACTGCTCAAGAAAACACAAAATTATAAAATAAAATCAGAGAGTTACATTTTACATATTGCTAGAAGGAGTGTCTGTTTATGTAAATAATGGACATATCTTCACTCAAAAGGACTAACAGAATCAATTAAAACTATGTGGCTAAAGACACAGAGGAAACTTAATTTCCTATCACTAAGTAGAAGAAGCCAATCAAAAAGGCCTACATACTTCATGATCTGAACCGTATGACATTCTGGAAAGAACAAAACTATGAAGAAAATAAAAGATCAATTGTTACCAGGGGTTAGGGAGGACAGAGGGAAGAATAGGCAGAATACAGATTTTTATAACTACTCTGTATGATGATGGATGGATGTCATTATTATATAAGCTTGTCCAAACCCACAGAGGGTACAACATCAATAGCAAGACATAATGTAAAGGAAGGCTTCCCTGGTGGCTCAGAGGTTAAAGCATCTGCCTGCAATGCAGGGTCTGCCTGGGTTGGGAAGATCCCCTGGAGAAGAAAATGGCAACTCACTCCAGTATTCTTGCCTGGAGAATCTCATGGACGGAGGAGCCTGGTGGGCTACAGTCCACGGGGTCGCAAAGAGTTGGACACGACTGAGCAATTTCACTGTCACTTTTCAATGTAAAGGATGACTATAATGTGTCAATGTAGGTTCATCAATTGTAACTAATATACCCTCTGGTGGAGGATATTGATAATAAGGGAGGCTATGTATATGTGGGCTAAGATGGTAAAGAATCTTCCTGCAGTGCAGGAGACCTGGCTTCATTCCCTGGGTTTGGAAGATCCCCTGGTGAAGGAAATGGCAACCTGCTCCAGTATTCTTGCTTGGAAAACCCCAGGGGCAGAGGAGCCTAGTAGGCTATAGTCCATGGGGTTGCAAAGAGTCAGACATAACTGAGCAACTGACATATATGTGGAGGGCTTCAAGGTCGCACTAATGCTAAAGAACCCATCTGCCAGTGCAGGAGACATAAGACATGTGGGTTAGATACAGGGATCAGGAAGATACCCTGGAGGAGACCAAGGCAACCCACTCAAGTATTCTTGCCTGGAGAATCCTATGGACAGAGGAGCCTGATAGAGTTGCAATGAGTTGGACATGACTGAAGCAACTTAGCGTGCATACATGCGTGGAGGCAAGTGGTATAAGGAAAATCTCCATGCTCTCCAGATGATTTTTCTATGAAGCCTAAACTGCTCTAAAAATAAAGTTTATAACTTAAAAAAGACCATGTGAGTAATAAGGGGCGTGAAAAATTTAAAAATAACAACAACAAAAATAGTTCTGAATTCTCCCGATTTCAAAGATCTTAACCACTTTTTTTCTACTGGGACATTTGACTCATCAGGCAAAGTACAGTACAATAATGTAGCATTGAGTAAATACTGAAGACACTCATATTTCTGAAACATGTTAACTACTATTTTTCTAGTTGATTTTACTGTATTTATTTGCCTATTGCATTATAATGTATCTATTTACAGGTTCCCCCCTCCCCCTGCAAAGCTGTGAGTTCATTAAAGGCCAGGGCTGTGTCTGGTTCATCATCTTATTCCTTGTGTCTGTAACAATCCCTGCCACATGAGAGACATTCAGGAAATGTGTTGAATATAGGAATAAATTGACACAAGGAAAACAAATGGAGAAGGCAATGGCAACCCCCTCCAGTACTCTTGCCTGGAAAATCCCATGGACGGAGGAGCCTGGTAGGCTGCAGTCCATGGGGTCGCAGAGTGGGACACAACTGAGCAACTTCACTTTCACTTTTCACTTTCATGCATTGGAGAAGGAAATGGCAACCCACTTTAGTGTTCTTGCCCAGAGAATCCCAGGGACAGGGGAGCCTTGTGGGCTGCCATCTCTGGGGTGACACAGAGTCGGACACTACTGAAACAACTTAGCAGCAGCAGCAGGAAAACAAAATGCCAGTGATAAGAGGTTTCATTTTGGTTATCACTTCTAACTTTAAAAAACAGTTCACCAGCTGTATATTTGCATCACATCATCTTTATCCATTCCTCTACTGACAGACATTTAGGTTGCTTACATGTCCTGGCTATTGTAAATAGTGTTGCAATGAATGTTGGGGTTCAGGTATCCAATGGGACATTACTCAGCCAAAAAAAAAAAAAAAGAATGAAATAATATCATTTGCAGCAACATAGATGGACCAAGAGATCTCATATTGAGTAAAATAAGACAGAGAAAGACAAATGTCATGTGATTTCACTTACGTGTGGTATCTAAAAAGGCTACAAATGAACTTACCTACAAAACAGAAATAAAGAAACAGATGTAAAAAATAAGCTTATGGTTAGGGGGGTTTAGAGGAAGAGGAATAATTTTGAAAATGGGATTGATACATACACAGTACTATGTATAAAACAGGCAACTAGTTAGCATATTGAAAAGTAGAGACATTATTTTGCCAACAAAGGTCTGTCTAGTCAAGGCTATGGTTTTTCCTGTGGTCATGTATGGATGTGAGAGTTGGACTGTGAAGAAG
>SJYV01051950.1:130452-212198 GCA_006410875.1 Neotragus pygmaeus | reverse complement strand
GGATGAGATGGCTGGATAGCATCACTGACTCGATGGATGTGAGTTTGAGTGAACTCTGGGAGTTGGTGATGCACAGGGAGGCCTGGCGTGCTGCAATTCGTGGAGTCGCAAAGAGTCAGACACAACTGAGCGACTGAACTGAACTGAATAGGGACCTCTTGTATTGCACAAGGAAGTCTAATACCATGTAATGGCCTATATGGTAAAAGAATCTAAAATAGAGTAGACATATGTATATTTATAACTGATTCACTTTGCTGTATACCTGAAACATAATATTGTAAATCAGCTATATCCCAATTAAAAGAAAACCAGTTCGTTCCTTTACTCATCTGTTCTCAAATTAAAACCTACCCTTGATGATTTCAGTATATATCCCTTGTACTGATGATAGCCCACATAGTTTCTTTAAGCTGTCAGAGTTAATTGACCATGATCCATGAAAGAGGAGATCTTCGGGGATCAAGAAGCTAGCATTGAATAAAATATCAGATGCAGGTACACAGAGTCACCATGAGACACTCAATCTCCAGCCACCACCACTTGTTACTATTATGAGGAATAAGCAAGAGACCTTGTCTGTGTGTGCTAGGTGATGTGACATCTGGAAAATATTGACTAGTTTTCCTCTTAGCAAACTGGATTCTCTAAACAGTCACCTTGAGAAAGGTATAAGCAAATTCCCTCAAACCTTTTGTCAATTCCAGTCTGCTCCACAGTGTACACACCTAGCAGTACCCCCAAAGATGTACCTAGTTCATCAGACCTCCCATTGCTCTATCATAGCTGCCCCTTCTTGTGTTCAGATCATCATTGAACACTTGAAATTCCAGCCCTGTGGTAACCACAGGTTAATGTCATTTCTAAGTGTGCAAAGTGATGCTGCAGAACCAAGAGACAAGGGTCATGGGCCAAGAGTCCTCAAGCTTTTGCACCTCGTAGCACATGTAAAAAAAGCAGCTATCAACCAGAGGTCTGTCAGGCTGCTCCAACTGGCTCTCCTGACCCTGGCGAGCTGTGCCTAGGCCCCAGGAACTAGGCACACCTGTGTAACTCTGTAGTGGGCAGAAGCAACTTCACAGCACAAACTTTAGACTGAACCTAACATCGATCCCAAGGTCCCATTTGTCTAGCTGTCAGGCAAACTTAGTCAAAATCAGTGATGCCTGAGTTTGGAATAAAACACAGTCACTTTTTTTTTTTTTTCCTTTTTAACTTTTTTTCCCTTTCCTCTCCTTCACCTTCAGGCTTAATTGCTCCTAGATTATCAGTGAGAATATAAGGATAAATAAAAATTAAAGCAAGAGGCTTAATTCTCCCTACTAAAATTAAGGCAGGAGATATTCCCCTCCTTTAGAACATTTTAACTTTCAAACTTGTAGTTACATTTAAAAAAAATCTCTTACAAATTTACAAACCGAGAATGTCTTTTTCAAGTGGCTGGGAGCCTTTCCTTTGAAATATAACCATCAAATTACATTGTCCAATATCTCCTCATCTCTGTCGGAGGGAAGAGGTCAAACTTTCACAGANAAAAAATCTCTTACAAATTTACAAACCGAGAATGTCTTTTTCAAGTGGCTGGGAGCCTTTCCTTTGAAATATAACCATCAAATTACATTGTCCAATATCTCCTCATCTCTGTCAGAGGGAAGAGGTCAAACTTTCACAGATATCTGGCTCCAAAATGCAAAATCTTCTATCATAGAGATATGAAAAATGCAAATTTTTATTTTGCAAAGCTAAGTAACTAACACAGATGATGACCTCCAGTTAAGTTCAGTTGCTCAGTCATGTCTGACTCTTTGCAACCCCATGAATCACGGCATGCCAGGCCTCCGTGTCCATCATCAACTCCAGGAGTCCTCCCAAACCCATATCCACTGAGTCAGTGATGCCATCCAACCATCTCATCCTCTGTCATCCCCTTCTCTTCTTGCCCTTAATCTTTCTCAGCATCAGGGTCTTTTCCAATGAGTCAGCTCTTCACATCAGGTGGCCAAANGACAAAGGAGGCAAAAATATACAATGGAGTAAAGACAATCTCTTTAATAAGTGGTGCTGGGAAAACTGGTCAACCACTTGTAAAAGAATGAAACTAGATCACTTTCTAACACCACACACAAAAATAAACTCAAAATGGATTAAAGATCTAAATGTAAGACCAGAAATATCTTCTTTTAGAGTGTGGCTAGTCTCTTCATTTTTTAGTGGTCTTAGTTGAGGAAAAGAAATTTTAACTGTAATTGAATTTATTAATGTTACTGTTTTTGATTTTGAGAGATTTTAGAAATCTCTGCCTAATTCAAGACTGTAAAGTCTAGCTCTTATACTTTCTTCCAAGAGATTTAAATTTTGTTTTTTATACTTATGTCTTTAATCTACTTGAAATTTATCTGTGTGTTGTGAAGTAGGGGGCTTTGTTTTTCTCATGTAGATAACTGTCTCCGTATAATTTTTTACATAGTTTATTCTTCCCTCTGACCTAAAATTCAACCTCTTTTATGTATATAATTTTTATATATGTCTGGGTCTCTTTCAGTGATGTCTACTTGGAACTACTAATCATTTTCCAGTTGAGACTATGAGACACTCCAGTATCTTAATTACTACAAATTTGGTACCTGGTGAGTCAAGTCCTCTTATTTGTTTTCAAAATTGTCTTGACTATTCTCAGTCTTTCAACCTTTCACAGAAATTTTAGAATCAACTCAGCATTGACCTCCTTTAAAAACTCTGATTATTTTTCTTTTCTCACATTCTCTTATTTCATTAGTTTTCCAATAGTACAAGCCAACATCAGATTGTCCACTTTGTGCTCCCCCCTCCAATTCCTGAGTCTCCCTTAAGCTGGTTGTAAGTTTCTCTTTTTTTTTTTTCTTTTCTTTTTTGCACTCTATAGATCAAGCTGAAGTGACTAGAAAAACAGCAAAATAGAAAGGCTAACATTATCTAGTGAATTAGCAGCAAGTAGTTTATCAAAACAGAGATCCATAAACTGAAGATATCAAAAGAGCTTTTGGCTTTCAGAACTGCTTTGGGCATAAGACAGAGGCAATTCACTGCCACAGAGTTAGAGTAACTGATCTCATCAGTGCAATGCCCTGCGAGGTTTCCTAGCCCTAATAACATTGTGCAGCTTCCCAAAGGGTCCATGGGTGGTCAGTTGGTTTCTCTAAGATGGGAACCCAATGCTCTCTGCATCTGGGACACTTTTATCCACCTGGGAAATTTTTAGTTTTACCTCATATTCTGCCAGAGGAGAAAGCTTTCCCCAAAGCTTCTGATCTTAAGACCCAGACTTTCCCCATATCCACAAACAGAATGAGACAGAGAGAATAGAGTTATTTTTATGTTCTCTCTTTCTGAGAGCTCACAGGTGTCCACCTGCAAAAATTCCAAACCTAGAGTTGATTATAAATGTTGTGTCATGTCAGCAAAGAGTTAAACATAAGTCAATAATCTTGCCAATCCTTCACTTTTCACTTATTTTCCAGCTCTAGCATCATGAGGATTTTCCATAAGTTCTGGTACAGTTTCTATCTAGGTATTTATGAAGTTGGTGAAAAAGTTTGTTATGGGGAGTTTTCCATAAGATATGAGGGAAATGAACAAACTTACTGGCCAAACCAATAATTTATTGATTTGGTGTTAACTTTATTTTTTAACTTAAAAAAAAGTCTATACAGGACATATGTGCAAGAGAAGCACAGTGTATACTCATATACCCTTTTTTTTAAACCATTAATATTGATCATATTTACATTTCATAGATATCTGTGAAAAGAGAAATGAACAGACAGATACATACTTTTGTTGATGCTACTGAACTTTCTGAAAGTAAGGTTTAGCCATAATGATATTTCATTCCTCAAAACTTGAATGTGTAGCTCCTGAGAATTGGGGCATCCTCCTAAATAACTATAATATCTATATCAATTTAGAAAATACATTTTATATAAGATACTATCTTATAGCTGTTGTTTGAATTTACCAATTATGCCATACAGGCTATTACAACTATTTTAATTTTTATTCAGGATCCAGTTTTGATAGCTTAGATACATATTCAAATTTATTCACCTTCCCCTCTCTTGTATTTGGCTCTGGCCACATGACTCTCTACAACCAGTGAACTGTTAGAAGATTTGAAGTAATCAGAGCCTTGACAAGTCCTGGCCTTGTCAGCATGTGTATGCTTGTATGGCCTTGTATGCTTCTATCATTGTCATGAAAAGAACTACTCTGGCAAGGAACTGGCTTCCCTGGTGGCTCAGACAGTAAAGAATTGGCCTGCAATGCAAGAGACCCAGGTTCGATACCTGGGTCAAGAAGATACCCCTGGAGGAAGAAATGGAAACCCACTCCAGTGTTCTTACCTAGAGAATCCCATGGACAGAGGAGCCTGGTGCACTATAGTCCATTGGGTTGCAAAGAGTCAGTATCTTCAATTAGCATCTGAAATAAGCACAAATGGAGCAGAGCTACCCAGTTAGCTGAACTGGAAATGCACGAGTGAAAAATATCCAGAAACCCATGAGTAAAATCCATGCACTTCATTGGATGTCACTGAGATTTTATACTTGGCTGCTATTGTTCATTTGCTCAGTGCTGTCCAACCCTTTGCAGCCCCATGGACTGCAGCATGCCAGGCTTCCCTGTCCTTCACTATCTCTCAGAGTTTGCTCAAACTCATATCCATTGAGTACAGGTGCTGTCATCTAACCATATTGTCTTCTGTCATGCTTGTCTCCTCCTGCTTTCGATCTCTTCCAGCATAAGGGTCTTTTCCAAGGAGTTTGATCTTCACACAGGTGGCCAATGTTTTTGAGTTTCAGCCTCAGCATCAGTCCTTCCAATGAATATTCAAGGTTGATTCCCTTTAGGATTGATTGGTCTGATCTCCTTGCAGTCCAAGGGACTCTCAAGAGTCTTCTCCAACAACACAATTCAAAGCATAAAAATCTTCGGTGCTCAGTTTTCTTTATAGTCCAGCTCTCATATTCATATATGACTACTGGAAAAACCATAGCTATGACTAGATGGACCTTTGTCAACAAAGTAATGCCTCTGCTTTTTAATATGCTATCTAGGTTTGTCATAGCTTTTCTTCCAAGGAGCAATCATCTTTTAATTTCATGGCTGCAGTCATTGTCTGCAGTGATTTTGGAGCCCAAGAAAATAGTCTCTCACAGGTTGTTAAGCCAGAAAAGGGATACATCAATAAAAGATCCATATGCATGCACATGTATGTGGGTGTGTTTATGTACCATGTCTTTTTGGTGTCTTTTAATCTGGAATAGTTCTCCTTGTCCCCCTACCTCCACACACACACTCCCTCTCACTTTCATAAAATTGTAGTCACTGATTTTTTTTTGAGAGTTATTGTGTAAAACATCCACAATTTGGAAATGTGTGATAGTTTCTACATAAGTAGATTCAAGTTCAGTGTTTGGGCAAGAATACTGTATTAGTGAGGGCTTCCCAGGTGGCTTAGTGGTAAAAATTCTACCTGCCAATTAGGAGACATAGGTCTAATCCCTGGGTTGGGAAAATCCCCTCAAGAAGGCAATGGCAACCCACTGCAGTACTCTTGCCTGGGAAATCCCATGGACACAGGAACATGGTGGGCTATAGTCCATGGGGTAGTAAAACAGTCAGACATGACTTATTGACTAAACAACAACTCCATTAGTGAGGTGAATTTCCACGGCACTGCATGTTACCACATAGTAAGCCATCTAATATCAGTTTGTTCAACTTGTAGTAATGCTGAGTTTTGTCACTTGGGTTAGGAAATGTCTACAGTTTTTCCATTTGAGGGGCATTTCTTTCCTTTTGTATTTAATACATAATCTGTGGGGTGATACTTTGAAGCAAAGTGGTTATATTTTTCCCAAGAACTTTTTACACAATGCCTTTAACAATCATTAATGGGCCTTACCTAAACCGATGTTTGCATTTATTGGTTATTTTAAAATGGTGATTTAAAAAATCTATAATTATTTCTATAATTCTTAACTGAAATTCTTCTGTAAAGAATGCTCCCACCATTTATATTCTATTATTTAAAAAATGGACTCATGGATTAATCTATGTCAATTGGCTATTATCCATTTATATCTTTATTTGGGGGAGGAGCTGCTCATAATGTTCCAAATTTGACCTGCTGAAATTTTGCCAAAATTCAGTATCTACTTACCAATTTCCTATAGGTGAACATGACCAGTGTGTCTAAATTCACCTATTAAAAACAACACTGCAACAGCTTCAAGTATTGCACCCTCATAGAAGCAGTGTTGCAAAGTATAATGATAAATAAAAATGTAGTTTTGCTAGATATTTCTCAATTGTCCTCGTTAGGGGTTGAGTCAATCAAAGTTAAATGAGGATACAGAAACTCCACAGTAATTTGAACATAGAAAGTTTAATATATAGAATTATTAACTAATGATAGATGACTCGCTACTAAGGTGTAAAGAAGCTCTAAAGAACATAGACATGTAAGATACAGGGATAATTACTATCCTGAAGTTGAAGAAAAATACCAAAAGAAGAAAAATTTTGAGATAAACTCCACCTCCATGAAAAAGCTAAGATTTAGATCTCACTGGAGCAGAAAATGTTACTTCCCTGAATAGCAAAGAAGTTTGCTGAGGGATTTTATGCCAAAGCTGGCAAACAGGAAACCACCCACTGGGATGCAGATGACACTTGATTGGAAGCTGCCTATGGAGATGGGTGAGGGGCAGGCACTAGCTAAGGGGCTGAAAGGGATATTTGCTAGGAGGATAATAGGAATTATCTCACTGGAGAGATGTTAAAGTTTCTGGGAAACCAGCTAGGTTACCTGTGGAACTCACCTGAAACCTGCCTGTGGGCCTGCGATGGAATCTTGCAACTCACAGGAGGTGGGCTCTACTGAGTATCCCACATTCCAGCCAAGCAGAAGCAAGAAGAAACGAAAGCATAATGGAAACACACAGAGAGCTTCTTCCTCCCGCAGTGTCCTTCCAGTGCCCTTTGCTTGCCAAGCTTAATATGATGCCAGTGGGCAAAGGAGAAATGTTTTCCATCTCCAGTATCAGAAGTAGGGAAATGAAGAGAGATTTGGAGATGGGAGGAAAATATTGCTAAGTGGCAAAGGCGTTGAAACGTTATACTCCACCAGCCTCTTGCATAATGCATAAAAATGCCTTTTTCCTCAAAGTTCTACAAACTAGAGACAAAGCTTTTGGATTTTTGTGAATATTATTGGTGAGAAATGCTACTATAATATATTGTTCAATTGTCATATACCTTATGAGTAAATTTGAACATCGTTTATATATTTAAGAACCATTTTATATCTTTTTCTATGAAATGTCTGTTCAGATCTGTTGTCTATTTTTCCATCAAGTTTTCACTTACGTTTTCTCTTTTTTACAATGATTTTAAAAGCCCTGTTTATAATTGGAGAGATTGCCCTCAATGTGTGATGTTATAAATATTTTCTCCAAGTCTGTCATTTGTATTTTTATATTATTTGTCATGTTCATTCTTTAGGTTTTTTGGTGTCATTTATTCAACTTATTAGTCTTTTCTTTACTTTAATCTTGATTTCGAGTCATTGATAAGAAAGCTTTCCTTATACCTAGAAATTAAACCATGCTTTTTTCTAGTACTTAGGAAGTTTCATTTTTTAATTTTTTTTCTTTAGCCGTGCCATGTGGCATGTGGGATCTTAGCTCCTTGACCAGGGATAGAACCTGTGCCTCTGCAGTGAAGTAGGGCATTCTTAACCACTGGACCACCAGGGAAATCTCTCATTTTTAAAAATTGAGATATAATTGACATATTAATTTCAGATTATACTAAAATGATTTTATATTTATTTTTATTGCAAAACTATCTCCACAGTAAGTCTAGTTAACATCCATTACCACACCTCAGAATTTGTATCTCTTCTACCACATTATATCAGTAACTAGTAAGTCAGAGGTCCAATACAGGTTCAGAAGGTGTATGAACATCCGGAGGTATGGCTCATTGGGTCAGGAGTCTATCTTTGGAAATTAGCCACTAAAAACGAAAAAAAAAAAAAAAGTAATAAAAAAATATATTGAGGAAGAAAGGTTTGAAAATGCCTATATTGTTGATGGGCAAGGTGAGAATGCCATGTGGAAGGGTAACAAGCCTATTTAGCAAAAAAAACTGTAGAAGACAGTCATAAAAAAAATTAAATAGTTTAGGCAATAGAAGGAGTAGAGTCAAGAAAGATGGTCCACATTGTCACAGGCTGAAGAGGAAGGATGAAGGATGGACACACTTTGAGGAGATAATTGGGTTTGTTAATGAAGAGGTCATTGGTAACTTATAAGAGACATTTTTGTGTAAAGTGATGATTAATAATTGTGAACCTAGATAAAAATTTGTGAGTAGGGGATTAAAAAGCAAGTATATCCTCTCTTTATTATAATGAAAAGATAAATCAAAATTTAAAGCTCTGAATAATTTTTAGGTAATCACTCAGCATATCCTTATCATTGATTCTATCAAAACACCTAAAAAAACAAAAACAATTTTTACTGAAGACTTTCATGATAAATTTTAGAAAAGATGTACAAAATGGAAAATTCAGTGATATTTCAGACCTCCAGTAACCAGTCTTTAATTATCTCCTAATACAAAATGATAAAGTTATCAAATGGAAAATCAGTGAACACGGGAACAGTGGGCATTTACTGAAAACCTATTATATATGAGATGTAAAAAGGAATTATTTTTCTATATGAATTACAAGGATCAAATGATATATTTAGTATTTTGTATTTATATTTAGTATCTCTTATACAGAGGCACTGGAACTTCCTGTAGTATATAAAGATTATCTATCTCCTCTAGATCAGTTCTGAAATGACTTTCAGAGGCTATTCTACTGCTATACTATTCTTCATGCCACTAGTCATTGGTGTGCTGTGGAAGAACTTAGCATAGAGACAATACAAAATAGAAGAGTCACATGAAGACTTTTTAGAGCTCATAAAGTAAAAATCATAGTTCACTTATCTGGATTTAAGCAAGTCAAGGAAAGCTTAGTCATAATCACATTTTATGTAGACACTCTTCTATTTTAGTATTTATTTTATAATAAATAAAAATAAAATCTTGAGTAAAACTATAAAACTGTAGAAATTTTTATTGTCTAAATAGAGTAATTTAAGTATTAAAATATTTTCTTGAAAAAAATCCAAATTTCTGTATCATTTTCCCAAATTGTCCCAGCTAGTTTAAAAGTTAAAAAATTCAAGTCAGTTATCTGTCTAAACAAGAAATAGATGGTAAGCTCCTTGACTCACTACACACAACTATTTGCTCTGTTAGAGAAGGAATATTATATAAAGTTTTAATGTGATTTTTCTCTCTTGACTTTTTTAATACCATTGGAGATATCCATTTGCTTGAGGGAAGACTGGATCTTATCATGGAAGAAAAACAAAGTGAAAGAATATTATATTCTATTTGGTATATAAAATTACTGTTACAGAAACAATATTCTAAATTTCTTTATCCTTTCAACAAGCATTTCAATTCATCATAACAGCAAGTAGGCGTGAATGATTCAGATCATAAACTGCTCTTATAACATAGAGAATATTCCTCTTCTAGTGATCCATATTTAGAGAGGAATATTATGTGGAGTAAGGGGATGGGTAGAGACCACTGTATTTCTAGTACAGAAAAGAGCAAAGGAAGAAGACAGAAGGGAGAAAGCAAGTAATTATTTCTATTTTCCCACTTGGAACTTCCACCTAGAGAAAGAGGAGGTATGGGAAATACATCAGAGAGAGGTAGAGGGAGATGGTTCTGTTTGTGAGTAAAGGAGGAAGCTGGTTTGCTGGCTGCCCTATACATGTTTGGGCTACTGCCACCCCAAGGTAACCTTAAGTCAGCCCTGGATCAGTGGTGGTACCTCAGCAGGATAGACAGCTTCAGAAGGACTGTCGAGACTGACTGAGGAGTTTCCACACAGATGCCTCCCTAGGGAAGGAGGCACAGCAGATCATCTGGAATGCAAGTCATACTGGGATTTTTGCAGGGCCTATAGTGCTGTGGGGAATACAATGAGGCCAGATGATCCAGGGGATACTACCAGGCCATGGCAAGTGGCCAGAATCCAGATCACTGAAACTGGTAAAGCAACAGGGTGAAGTCACCACATGAACAGAAGAAACTGTCTTTGAGATCAGAGAGGTCAGTAAAACAAATAAGTGAAGATCTTAAATCTCCTTTTTATCACAGCTTGCATAAATCCATGGGGCTTCCCTGGTGGCTCAGATGGTAAAGAATCTGCCTGAAATGCAGGAGACACAGATTCGATCCCTATTGTTGCAAAAATCCCCTGGAGAAGGGAATGGCTATATACCCTGGTATTCTTGCCTGCAGAATCCCACAGACAGAGGAGCCTGGAAGGCTACAGACCATGGGGTCACAAAGTCAGACACGACTGAGCGACTAACACACACAGTTGCATAAATCCTTTTTACTACCCATATCCCCTCCCAAATGCACACATCTTCCTTAGAGAATAAACAAGAAGAGATGTAGAAGATGGGAAATCTGGGACTTTCAGGTTTGCTATCTTTTTTGAAGATCTTGCTGGGAGAAATATCAATAACCTCAGATATGCAGATGACACCGCCCTTATGGCAGAAAGTGAAGAGGNCTGAAATGAACTGAACTGAACTGATTTCTTCTTGCAAGCATGCTCAGTTGTGTCTAGCTCTTTGTGACCCCATGGACTGTAGCAGCCAGTTTCCTCTCTCCTTGAGACTTCTCAGGCAAGAATACTGGACTGGGTTGCCATTACCTTCTTCAAGGGATCTTCCTGACCTAGTGATCAAACTCACGTTTCCTCTGTTTCCTGAATTGGCAGGCAGATTCTTTATCAGATCAGGCAAATTTCACTTAGGATACTGTTTCCTAGACGTCGTTATCTTTTCAGAAATGTACGTTCATTTAACTTGCAAAATAAATTTTATCACAAGGAGAACACATGTATCTTCCCTCCACAATTTCAAGTTGATAAAGTGTGCGAAATTAGAATCCTCCTAAAGTTTCTGTACCCTGTCTTATGATGTCTTATGTTTGATACAAATAAAAAAGGGTATCCTCCTGAAGCTACATTTTTGTACTTTCATTCATTTATATAAAAAGCAATAATATCCTCACAGTGAATCTAAACCACTTGTCATCACTAGAGTTCTGCTGGCAACTACTTCAAAGCATTTTGAAGCTATGCAGTGTGGTCCACTAGTAAATTATGTAGACCTTTATGTTTTTCATTTTCTTTGGACAGTTAATTTATGTTGACTACAAATGTAAATCTTTCACAGAGGTAACTACTTTTATCTAAGACTATATGGAATATTTACTGACACGGTAAAGCCCTGTTTGTCTTTCCTTCTGGCATGCAAGCTGNTACTTCAAAGCACTTTGAAGCTATGCAGTGTGGTCCACTAGTAAATTATGTAGCCCTTTATGTTTTTCATTTTCTTTGGACAGTTAATTTATGTTGACTACAAATGTAAATCTTTCACAGATGTAACTACTTTTATCTAAGACTATATGGAATATTTACTGACCCGGTAAAGCCCTGTTTGTCTTTCCTTCTGGCATGCAAGCTGAGCTAGAAGGTTAATAGCCATGCCAACCAGTCAGCATGCAATTTGGTCTCTGCTGTAGGGTTTGTCAAGCAGGAAGGCCTTTCCAGCATATTGGTGTTCCAGGAAATGGGAGAATCATGTCTCCTCTCTATATCGACACAATGTGTCAAGGGAGACAAAGTGTTTCTAAAGGCTACTTGAAGGAGAGTGCTGTCAAAATGTGAAGGATTCTCTACTATCATCATAAAGTCAGACTGTAGTGCATGCTGTGACTGGAAAAATAGATAATAGATGTGAGAGAAAGAGAATAGTGAAAGGAAAATTAACGCAACAATACAAGTTGATCATGCTGGTCCAAGATATATACTGATATGTGAAAATCCATAATAACTGCTTCCAAGCAGAGAGACCCAGAATTCAACCAGATATCAGCCCTGGCTCTCAGAGATCTTCACAAACAAGGAAGCTACAGAATGACCAGAAGTGGGACAAATCAATAATTCAATTCATGGTGATGAGGAGTTGCAATGGAAACTCTTCCTCCAAATATTTTATGATTAAACACAGGGGCCCTGACATAGAAAGGGGCTAGGAGTATCTGATACCTTTACGATTGCCTTCTCAGACCTTATTTCAAGAAATCTTCAACTTTGCCATCCTCATTCATGTAGTTCAGTGGGACCCTAGTGGCTTTTATTAAAACAGAATTTCAGCTCCAATATGCTCAGTGACTTGGATTGAAGTTAGAAACCTTATCCTAGCTGGTATAGTGAGAATTTTTTCATTAGTAATTTGGCAAACCTGGGTGAGGCTATTTTCTCTCTTTAAGTGGTTTAATATTTAGTATGTAAACTGCAGACTACACATGGCTCTAACTTGTGCATTATGAGACAAGGAAACAAAGTATGCCAGTCTGACCAGAAAAGAATAAAGGAGTTCTGCAGGAATCAATGAGGGACAATGAAGACGGGTTCCTCATGACATCAGAACCTCTGACTCTGGTTTGCTTTGTGACACAAAAGTCTGGATTCTGTGGAATACCATGGATTCTTATAATATAGCTTACAGCCTTTGTTAAGAAAAATCTATTAGATGCAGAAAATGAGTCTTACCTAACATACGTGAGAGAGATATCGAGAACGAGGACGGGTCCCAGTTCATCAGTTTTGTTGACTGGAATTCAAGTTGGGCTTGCCATATAACCAGAGCTTTCCTGGTGGCTCAAATGGTAAAGAATCCGACTGCAGTGCAGGAGCCCTGAGTTTGACTCCTGGTTTGAGAAGATCCCCTGGAGGAGGGCCTGACAACCCAACTCCAGTTCTGTCCTGGAGAATCCCCACGGACAGAGGAGCCTGGCAGGTATTGTNTTTTTTTTAACCATATGAGCCACCAGGGAAGGGGGAAAACACACACACAGACACACACATACAGAGAATAAAAAAGGCCATAGATTAAGCAAAGTCAGATCCACAGAGAAAGCCAAGAATCAGCATCTTCGATTAGAGCTAGTTGGGGCAATGGCCTCCATGACTGGCAGAGGCTCCAGGGGTAGCTCACTCTTCTGCAGTGGTCTCACCCCACTTGGAACAGCGGGACCACATTCCCACATTGCTAGGAATCTTTTTCTGCTCAGATACAAGTTTCAGGTGCTGTTGTAGACCATACAAAGGAAAGCAAAGTGCCTTCTCCACTCCCCAGACTCCAGTTAAGACTGCTCTCATCTTCAG
Organism: Neotragus pygmaeus; assembly: GCA_006410875.1. NCBI lineage: Eukaryota > Metazoa > Chordata > Mammalia > Artiodactyla > Bovidae > Neotragus > Neotragus pygmaeus. Next base: position 198,826 of record SJYV01051950.1, on the reverse strand, counting down.
TTTCCTGCAGGCTACAGAGATCTAAGACTCACTTTGTTTCTGTCCTTTTACACACAAATCTTTTATGAAAAATAAACAATAGAAAATGATGAGGTAAGAAAACTGTACTTTGCCCATGAGAAAAGTTCAAATTTGGATGAAAAAATATAGTCCAGAGCAAATAAAAGTTTTCTTAGACATATTTACTGTAGCTGTATGTGGTGGAAGAGCAAGAATCACTGGCTCTTCCAAGACGGTGGGAACTTTTGTGACCCAGGGTTGTACATATGAGCTCTTTTCACCTTTTCCCATTTATAATAGAGAAAATAGCTTCAAGTCTTCTCATAGTTCAGTCACTCATCCTGTACCTCCTTTATTAATGGAACTTTTGTTAACTTATCTTTTGGTTATGTTCATTCAAACTTTGGGCCTCTGCTATTGGAACACACATTGGGTTTACTTTAGTACTTCAGAGCGTGACTGTGATTAACCTTGAAGATTTCTCTGAAGTCTGAGTCCCTTTTCTATTTTCTCTTCAGTCTCTATTTTCCTTGCTTTTGACAATTCATTTATTTACCTTGTGATTTGGAATTTTAGACATAACAGGTTTCCAATTCACTAAAATTCCTTGTACAGTCAGATTAATGGGAAGAGGGAGAAACTCATAGCTTAGCTTTTATGACCACTCCATCCCAAAATAGTTAAATTAGAAATGGTGTCCAAAGGATTGAATTTAAGTTCATTACTTTATTGATAGACTGATTTTTAACCAGCAAAATTCCTCATCCATAAAGGCAAAAGCCACATGCTTTCATCTTTGTAGAGTCATTAATAATTTCTGTTCTCACCATCATTACCAATATGACCTAAGCAATGCAACATATAAATTATTAATATCTTAAATATCAGGAAATTGATCCTTTCTCTTGGTTTTCCTGATCAATTTATTTCATCCAGAGTTTCCCCCATAGGGAAAAAAATGACAATCAAGTCTATATTCCCATGAGGGTCCACCACTTCTTGACAAAATTCATTCTTCAAGACCAGTCCTTTAATATCATGAGCATTGNCTTTGATCATCCTTAAATATATAACTGGTGGATTTAAGTATTAAAGATTTATTTTGAAAGTCTCACAAATAAGTGGCATGTAAACAGAATAGGAGAAGGTAATATAATACAGGTTGATAAAAAGCAACAGAAAACCAAGTGAATAGAAAATATACTCCCCACCCTCAACAACAAACCTGGTCCTGTCTTGTAGTGAGTGGTTGAGCCTCTATGTTTGAACTCCAAGAATTGTGGAGAGTTCGAGAGTAGAATAGAGAATAGGAGGGGAAAGGGGAGGTAGGGTGAGTGGAGAGGGAAAGAGTTCAGTGAAAACAAGAAAAAAGCCAGAATAAAAAGAAGTGGAAAAAAAGTGAAAGTGTTAGTCACTCAGTCATGTCCAACTCTTTCCAACTTCAGGGACTGCAACCCACCAGACTCCTCTGTCCGTGGAATTTTCCAGGCAAGAATATTGGAATGGATTGCCATTCCCTTCTCCAGGGGATCTTCCCGACCCAGAGATCCAGACCAGGTCTTGTGCACTGCAGGTGGATTTTTTTTAACCATATGAGCCACCAGGGAAGGGGGAAAACACACACACAGACACACACATACAGAGAATAAAAAAGGCCATAGATTAAGCAAAGTCAGATCCACAGAGAAAGCCAAGAATCAGCATCTTCGATTAGAGCTAGTTGGGGCAATGGCCTCCATGACTGGCAGAGGCTCCAGGGGTAGCTCACTCTTCTGCAGTGGTCTCACCCCACTTGGAACAGCGGGACCACATTCCCACATTGCTAGGAATCTTTTTCTGCTCAGATACAAGTTTCAGGTGCTGTTGTAGACCATACAAAGGAAAGCAAAGTGCCTTCTCCACTCCCCAGACTCCAGTTAAGACTGCTCTCATCTTCAGTTTCCTGCAGGCTACAGAGATCTAAGACTCACTTTGTTTCTGTCCTTTTACACACAAATCTTTTATGAAAAATAAACAATAGAAAATGATGAGGTAAGAAAACTGTACTTTGCCCATGAGAAAAGTTCAAATTTGGATGAAAAAATATAGTCCAGAGCAAATAAAAGTTTTCTTAGACATATTTACTGTAGCTGTATGTGGTGGAAGAGCAAGAATCACTGGCTCTTCCAAGACGGTGGGAACTTTTGTGACCCAGGGTTGTACATATGAGCTCTTTTCACCTTTTCCCATTTATAATAGAGAAAATAGCTTCAAGTCTTCTCATAGTTCAGTCACTCATCCTGTACCTCCTTTATTAATGGAACTTTTGTTAACTTATCTTTTGGTTATGTTCATTCAAACTTTGGGCCTCTGCTATTGGAACACACATTGGGTTTACTTTAGTACTTCAGTGCGTGACTGTGATTAACCTTGAAGATTTCTCTGAAGTCTGAGTCCCTTTTCTATTTTCTCTTCAGTCTCTATTTTCCTTGCTTTTGACAATTCATTTATTTACCTTGTGATTTGGAATTTTAGACATAACAGGTTTCCAATTCACTAAAATTCCTTGTACAGTCAGATTAATGGGAAGAGGGAGAAACTCATAGCTTAGCTTTTATGACCACTCCATCCCAAAATAGTTAAATTAGAAATGGTGTCCAAAGGATTGAATTTAAGTTCATTACTTTATTGATAGACTGATTTTTAACCAGCAAAATTCCTCATCCATAAAGGCAAAAGCCATATGCTTTCATCTTTGTAGAGTCATTAATAATTTCTGTTCTCACCATCATTACCAATATGACCTAAGCAATGCAACATATAAATTATTAATATCTTAAATATCAGGAAATTGATCCTTTCTCTTGGTTTTCCTGATCAATTTATTTCATCCAGAGTTTCCCCCATAGGGAAAAAAATGACAATCAAGTCTATATTCCCATGAGGGTCCACCACTTCTTGACAAAATTCATTCTTCAAGACCAGTCCTTTAATATCATGAGCATTGTGATTTGCACCAAAAAGACAACCTCTTATTTTATGCTAATACATATTCTGCAAAGAGACAAGTGAAGAGAAATAAGTCTATTTTTATGTTATGTATGAGAAATTGGATGGTTAATTTTCAAGGGCTGCTTCAATAAATCCCAACTGAATTAGCCAGTATTAGTATGTGAAAGTGATCAAGAGACACTGCAAAAACACAATGCAAAATGAATATAAATGATCTGGCTTCAGATCTGATCAAATAAAGAAGAGGATTGAATTAACTAGTGAACAAAATTAAGTGGAAATGGCAGTATTTCACAGCTAGTTAACTGTGGCCATGAAACAACACTGAAAAATTTAGACACCCATTCTGAACCTTTTATTGTTTCCACCCAGAAGTATCTCTAAAATCATATCTCTGTATACTAATCAGACTTGATATCATTAGTGATCTGGTGTTTGAGGCCATATTTATTTATACAGTCTTTTATAAGACATTCACAGTGCCCCCCCCCAAAAAAAAACAATAGCAAATGTCTTCTGAACAGCTACTGAATTCTACCAGAATATCAATTAACTTTTTTTTTTTTTTTCATTTAAGTCACGGAAATGTAGAGGAGAGAGGAGGAAAGAAAAGAAATAGGTGAAAATTTTAGAAGATTTCTAAACTTTTAACATCTCTGTAATTTTAATGTTGACATAAAGAAGCACAGTGTAACATAATAGGAAGAGCCTTGAAGTCAGATATTCTTGAATTTCAGTTCCAAGTGAGTCACTTACTAGCTGGGCTACAAAACCTTAATTTATGCATCCCAAAAAAGACACTGTTGGGATGGGGAGGGAGGTGGGAGGGGGTTTCAGGATGGGAAACACATGTACACCCATGGCTGATTCATGTATGTATGATTCATGTATGGCAAAGACCACTACAATATTATAAAGTAATTAGCCTCCAATTAAAAGAAATAAATTAATTTTTAAAAAGACATTGTAGAAGCCTAACTCAAAAAAGTCATTTTATGAAATAAAACTAATATAATTAAATCTTCACCCTCTGTTGGGACATAACAGACTTTTTTCAGGAGGGAGAAGGGCATCTCCCACACAAATTGTGGGATCTTAGTTCCCTGACCAGGGATTGAACTCGGTCTTCAACATTGATAGTGAGGAGTCCTAAGCACAGTGTAACATAATAGGAAGAGCCTTGAACCACTGGGCCATCAGGGAATTCCCAACAGAGGGAATTCTTACTTTCATCATTCCAGAGTTAGAATGACTGTGTCCTAGGATGCCACTGTCTCTACTGGTGGACAAATTCTCCTCCATATACTAATGCCATTCTTCCAGCATAATATTTGAAACTATATTTGATAAGGATGACTGCAAGTAAAAAGAAGAGGAACCTTTAAATGGAATCTACAATGACTGAAGTCTGATTCATAGGAATAATTCTTCAGTTGAAAAGATCCCTATTGAATAATACCTATTATTTTATTAAACTCAAAGCAGTTGCTAAGCTTTGAGAATGATACTGTAGGAGACAGAAAATGCCGAGACAACAATGATACCATATAGATGGAAAACACTTGCCTCTTATGAAACAAGGCAGCAGTTTCTGAAGTAGTTAAAAAATTCTTTTGAGTCTTCTTTAGGGACAAAGGGAATTAAATATAGAAAGTTTTCTTACAATGGCGTGTCTTTCCAACCTCTTATAAGTAATGGTAATTGAAATGTTTGCTTTCTCTCCTATACTCAGTGCAGAAATTATTTATCTTTGGCTGAAAGGCCAGTGTGTGGTGCTACCTTAGGCTATTTCACTGCAGCGAAGTCAGTGAAATAACCTTCTGCAATTGTTATTTATCATCAGTACTAAATGTGCAAATCAACTAAGAAAGAAGGCAAGTCAAGAGTCTTAACACCTTGCAGTAGTAACAATATAGGCACAGACAACTATAAATAGATTAATTTTTCCTTCCAGTCCATTTTAAATATTTCAACAATGTCAACCCCAGGCTGAAAATCTTGAGAGGCTAGCTCTGAGATTGCCATGTGGTCTTGTATAATTTCATCTGGTTCCTCTATTACAATGAAAGGCCTAAAGTTGAAGATAAGCACATCTATAGATTTTAGCCTTTGACTGACTGATGGCAGGCTGTTCTTGAAAGATTTTTAGTTTCCACTCAGTCCTCACCTCCCTCCAGGAAACAGGAGGAGGAAAAAGCAAGAAAGAGGTGTTCTTGATCACTCTTGCTATCACACTCTACACACTTGTCTTGACAATGTCCAATGCTTCACTTTTATTATCCAGCCTTTCAGAAAGACCTAGCTGCTGCTGTCTTGCTTCATTCTGGAGAGTCATTTCCTAGAGGTAGTTGGAGACAGCTAATCTGTACACACATTAGCCTTTGTCAGTCAGTCAGTCTGAGATTCACCAAGGAGGAGTTTAAGGCTAGAGTGGACCCATGGGACTCCCACTGTGGGATCTATTTGCAAGAACATAGTAATTCAAGTCACATTTCCTGCTAGTAAGTAGAGATCCAACCAGTCCATTCTGAAGGAGATCAGCCCTGGGATTTCTTTGGAAGGAATGATGCTAAAGTTGAAACTCCAGTACTTTGGCCACCTCCTGCGAAGAGTTGACTCATTGGAAAAGATTCTGATGTTTGGAGGGATTCGGGGCAGGAGGAGAAGGGGATGACAGAGGATAAGATGGCTGGATGGCATCACCGACTCAATGGACGTGAGTTTCAGTGAACTTCAAGAGATGGTAATGAACAGGGAGGCCTGGTGTGCTGCGATTCATGGGGTCGCAAAGAGTCGGACACGACTGAGTGACTGAACTAAATTGAAGTAAAGATGTCTCTGAGTGGGTAAATATAAATTTATGCCGAAATGGATTAAGATGGTGGAGTTGTGTACTCATAAATACTCTATCTGTATGACAGTTTTGTTGAAAATTATTACCACAATTAATTATATAACAATAAGCAACACAATCTTTCAGCTCTTCAAATAAGCAGTAAGTTGAGAAAACGAGAATGTGTGTGTATGCTTAGTCACTGTCAGGTCTGACTCTTTGTGACCCCATTACTGTAGCCTGCCCAGCTCCTCTGTCTATGGAATTTTCCAGGCAAGAATTTTGGAGTGGGTTACCATGTCCTCCAGGGGATTTTGACAGCCCACATCTCCTGCACTGGCAGGTGGATTCTTTACCACTGAACCACCTGGGAGGCCAAGCAAGAATGAAAGCAGAAAAGTAAAACCAACAGTTCAGTTCAGTTCAGTCACTCAGTCATGTCCCACTCTTTGCGACCCCGTGAATCACAGCATGCCAGGCCTCCCTGTCCACCACCAACTCCCGGAGTTCACTGAAACCCACGTCCATCGAGTCGGTGATGCCATCCAGCCATCTCATCCTCTGTCGTCCCCTTCTCCTCCTGCTCCCAAGCCCTTCCAGCATCAGAGTCTTTTCCAATGAGTCAACTCTTCACCTGAAGTGGCCAAAGTACTGGAGTTTTAGCTTTAGCGTCAGTCCTTCAAAAGAACACCCAGGACTGATCTCCTTTAGAATGGACTGGTTGGATCTCCTTGCCATCCAAGGGACTCTCAAGAGTCTTCTCCAACACCACAGTTCAAACGCATCAATTCTTCAGCGCTCAGCTTTCTTTATAGTCCAACTCTCACATCCATACATGACCACTGGTAAAACCATAGCCTTGACTAGACGGACCTTTGTTCACAAAGTAATGTCTCTGCTTTTGAATATACTATCTAGGTTGGTCATAACTTTCCTTCCAAGGAGGAAGCGTCTTTTAATTTAGTGGCTGCAATCACCATCTGCAGTGATTTTGGAGTCCCCCAAAATAAAATCTGATATTGTTTCCACTGTTTCCCCATCTATTTCCCATGAAGTGATGGGATCAGATGCCATGGTCTTAACTAACCTTTTATTCTCAATCATGCATATCTAATACCCAATTCTTTGAAGAGGCTTTCTTCACTATTTTATCTTTGGCATTAATGCCCTATAACACAATCTACCAATTGGCTATTAAAGGAGTTTGTGACACTCTCTCATTTTAGAGACTGCTCCTAAAAGCTTGGGGCTTCCTGGGTGGCACAGTGGTAAAAGAATTCACCTGCCAATGCAGGAGACACAAGAAATTTGGGTTTGATCCCTGGGTCAGGAAGGTCCCCTGGAGAAAGAAATGGTAACTCACTCCACTATTCTTGCCTGGAAAATTCCATGGCAGAGGAGCCTGGCAGGCTAGAGTCCATGGGGTCACAAACAGTTGGACATGACTGAGCTACTGAGTGTGCACGCACCTAAAAGCCTGAGTCAGTTATTCAAAAGTGTTTACCCCCAATCTTTTTGGCATTACAACTCTCTAGTTTTATTTTATATCAATTCACTTTTACCTCTGTGAAAACCAGTGACATCCTTAAGTGTCCCTGGATAAGTTACTCATCTCCAGAAGAGATATTCCAAAATTCTTTTTATCAAACTCACTATATTGCTACTTGTACTTCTCAATGATTCTGTTGACAAATTCTCCATGAAATATGAATTTGATTCTCAGAAAATGAATGTATAATGGGATACTTAAAAATGTGAACTTCTTGGAACTTGAAAATTCAGTCTTAACTTCTAAAAACCTTCATTGTCCTCAGTTTCCTCATCTATAAAATGAAAAAAAAAATTAGACTTAGGTAATCTTTAAGTAGTTTACGGCCCTTATATTTTTTGATTTTATAATCCTATGACTGTTTCATATCACATTTCTTCAACAAGCCCTAGTGTAGTCCCCTACTAACACAAATTAGAAAAAATACTACAGTAAATATCAGGAGGGGCTCTACTCAGATCCAAATTCATGCTCTCTTCTCTAAGGCTGACCTTTCCACATACAATCCTCTCAATCTCCTGACTAATCCATCTTGATGACCTCTGATTTGTAGGTTTCCTAACTCTTCTTTAACAATATAAACCATGCCTTCCTTGACCCTCTTATGGAGTTCTTGACTCTTTAATGTTCAATGCCCATCAAATGTCTGCTGTCTTTTGCTGGACATATGTTTACCAGTCTGACTATACTACTATTAACTTTGGCTCCATATTAAGAGGCTAGTGATGAACAACTGAGTAGTTTATTTTCTCAGTTATTTTTCATCTATTTAATGAATTCCTTCTATAGGCAGAGTATTGTAAGATATCCTAGGGAAATATATCCTAGAAAAGGCAAAAATCAATGCACTCAAAATAACTCTGAGTGTTAAAATGCAGAGGACCATGAATAATACAATAAGCAAAGGGAACAAAGGGTATATGCTGAGTATAGGTGATTTAACAGGACAGGAGGTGCTGGTGCTCAGTCGTGTCTGACTCATGGACTATATGACTCATGTGACCCTATGGACTATAGCCCACCATGCTCTTTTTGTCCATGGGCTTTCCCAGGCAAGCATACTGGACTGGGTTGCTATTTCCTTCTCCAGGGGATCTTTCTGACCCAGGAATCTAACCTGCATCTCTTGTGTCTCCTGCATTGGCAAGTGGATTCTTTGTCACTGTGTCACCCAAGTAAATTCTTCCTAAGTGTTTAAGTTGTTGGAGTTTCTTTTTAGATAGGAAGCCTTGGTTTTATCTTTACTTTCTTTTTCTCCTTTCTAATATTCAGTTATTTGAATAGGTATTATATGCACAGGATATGAAATTCAAATTGTACAAAGATATGTTATGAAAAAAGTCTCTCCCTCATCCTCTTAGTTCCCTTCCACAGAAGCAACCACAATTTCTTAGAAACACAGCTTTAAAGTTTAGTTTTATAATGAATGATAAATCATCCTCCTGATTCCCAGGGCTGGTGTTGCATAATCAACTGAAGAGTTTAGGTAATTCTTAATTCTACAATTTTTGAGCCTAAAAAAAGTTCTGTTTTCCTATCTCCATGAATTGCATGTACATTTTGCCTGATTATGTACTTGAGCAAACTATTTATGGGCTAGTAGAATCCCTGTGCTGTCTCCTCTGCCATATACTGACCTATACCATCATTACCTCGAGTTACATTTACCATGTCTCCACAAATTTAATTGTAGACTAACATTTAACTTTTGTAAGACCCAAATCGATGCAACTGGTTGGATAAAGGAGCATTTATCTGTGTTTATCATGCGACAGGTATAAATCTCAACAAAATTAAGATTTATTCATGCCTGCTAATCTAATCCATTCTGCTCTAGCCATATCAAAAACAGTGAATCAAAATTGATATCCATTCTGACCAGAAACATGACAAATGAAGACTTGTGCTGTCAAATGTTGTTGTTTTCTAAACACTTATTCATCACCAGTTGAGGGCAATGGGAGGATGTCTGCAAAAATTAATAGTAAAATTGATATACAAAATGAAAACCTGAGTTTTTATAGCCAGTTCTGCTTAGTACCTATATATAATTGTTACTTATTATTGTCATTTTAAAAAGGCTTANCATCTGGTCCCATCACTTCATGGGAAATAGATGGGGAAACAATGGAAACAGTGTCAGACTTTATTTTGAGTGGCTCCAAAATCACTGCAGATGGTGACTACAGCCATGAAATTAAAAGATGATTGCTCTTTGGAAGAAAAGCTATGACCAACCTAGACAGCATATTAAAAAGTAGAGACATTACTTTGCCGACAAAGGTCTGTCTAGTCAAAGCTATGGTTTTTCTAGTAGTCATGTATGGATGTGAGAGTTGGACTGTAAATAAAGCTGAGTGCCGAAGAATTGATGCTTTTGATCTGTGGTGTTGGAGAAGATTCTTGAGAGTCCCTTGGACTGCAGGGAGATCCAACCAATCAATAGTAAAGGAAATCAGTCCTGAATGTTCATTGGAAGGACTGATGCTGAAGCTGAAACTTCAATACTTTGGCCACCTGATGTGAAGAACTGACTCATTGGTAAAGACCCTGATGCTGGGCAAGATTGAAGGCAGGAGGAGAAGCGGACAACAGAGGATGAGATGGTTGGATGGCATCACTGTCTCAATGGACATGAGTTTGAGCAAGCTCCAGGAGTTGGTGATGGACAAGGAATCCTGATGTGCTGTAGTCATAGGTTTGCAAAGTGTCAGATACTACTGAGTGACTGGACTGAACTGAAAGCAATTCCTAACTAGGTCTCAGAAATTTTTATACATATCACTAGCTAGTTTGACACATGGTATAGTAGGTTAGAAAAAAGCAGGATACTAATACTAGAAAAATGCAAAAGTCCAGAGGTCTAAGAAAAATAAAAGGATCTATATGAAAAATTTTCATCAACAAATTTGATAATAAAATTAATTTAGTTTGCCATGTATAAGAATACTTTTACTTCTACTTACTTACCTGTTTCTATGTAAGAAGAGTATTTGCATATTATACTTGTTATGTTCTATTTGGGGATTTTTTTTTTTAGATTGGGAATTATTAGTATTAAGTTTTGCAAATTATCCTCCTAAATGAGGGAATTTCTACCAAGCCAAAAGACTTAGATATAGAAAGAGGGCTTCCCATCTGGCTTCCCAGGTGGCACAGTTGTAAAGAATCCATCTCCCAATATCAGAGATGCAAGAGATGCAGGTTTGATCCCTGGGTTGGGAAGATACCTTGGGTTAGAAATTAGCATTCCATTCTAGTATTCTTGCCTGGAAAATTCCATGGACAGAGATGCCTAGCAGGATACAGTTCATGGGACCACAAAAAGTCAGGCATGACTGAGCATTCACTGACTCACTCACTCACTCACTCCTAGAAAGATAAGTTTGTGACTTACTTGACCAATCATGATTTGTGGGAAGGAAGATAGGTTCTATTTTTTTAAAAGCTTGTTTTGAATTCTTCTGGCCCATTTTAAATCTCACAGCACACTGGTGCAGGCCTGTAGCAGCTGCACATTCATGGCCAATCTAGCATAATCTCTGAAAGGCATCATCTAGGAGTAACCAAGTCCCCAGTCAACTGCTTCTCTCAGTGGCATGATGAGGGCAGACACCAGATTTCATGGAATTAAGGTGGCCATTGGGAGAAAATCCTGAGTTGAAAAGATTCACTTTACAGATTTCATCAATGAAAAGAATGAAAAGTTAAAATAAGTAGTTCATCTAAATTATGTGAATATTTTATATCGAGAATGTCTATATATGCTGTTTATACGCGTGAGAAAGTTAGATATATAGCCGATGGAGTAATTTTCCTACAGAATGATAAATGTTTGGGGACAAAACAGAAAGAATACCAGAAAAGAAGGTAGATATTGAAATGCTGAAGAGAAGGGAGATTTTTATGGGAATAAGACCCTAAGGAAGGGGCTCCTTATGCTGGGTCATTAGATACGAAAGATATGGAGAGCCTGTAATCTGTGCATATCAGTTAAGATTGTTGTTTTGCTGTATGTAACAAAAAACCTACTCCAGTGGCTAAATCTAGTGACTTTTTTTTCTCCCTCACATAAGACAAAGTATGCAATTAATCGCCTAGGGCTGGTGTCTTGACACCAGCCAAGCCTCTCCGCCTTCTCTCATTCCATTCTGTTTTTTACTTGTGGTTTCTCCCCTCACATTTGCCACCATAAAATTAAGAAAGAAGAGGAAGGAGAAACAACTTCATCAAAGAAGCAACATAACTGGCTTATTTTTGCTTAAATTTCACTACTTGAACTATGTAACATCACCATCTCCCAGGGAATCTGGGAAGACAACTGTATGGCCTTGTGCATTATTGATCTTCCCTCCAAAATTGAGGTTCTTTTAAAGAGAAAGTGAGTGAGTATGTATACTGATCAGACAAATAATATCTGACATATTTTAAACCTTTATCTACTCAACACTGATATATACATTTACTCCTTTTCCCCAACTAAGATAGTCTCAAAGTCTTATACAAGCTGGTATATACCAAGTTCAGATTCCAGGTTCTTTTGGTACTGTAGCAGGTCTGCATGTCTGATAACCTTGAATGCATAAAAATGTTATCTGCCTTCAACACACCCAGTAAGAAAAGTACAGACAAATGAAAACTTTCATTTGTAAACAGGGATGTGGCTAGGAAGCACATCAAGTGGGCAATAATCACTGCCCTGGTCCTGGGGTTACACTTCTTCACTATCTCTGCCTCTAGTCTCTCTCTGGTTGAACCCGCTTTGCCCCTTGCCCTAGGGACTGGTCATCCTGAGAATCTTCCTTCTATCATCCTTCATGACCACATCTGATGTGAGCATTTTGGAGGAAGAAGCCACTTTGTGGAGGCTCCAGAGGTTTAGCAGAGTATTTCCTCCTAGTGCCTGTTCAGGTACCTAAGGACTGCCTGCCTGGGTTGAATAGTTATACTCCACTGACAACTGCAAAGAGCTTTCTAAGCCACAGTTTGAGGACTATGATCTTTCCATCTCGGTGGCAGAAGTGACTACCTCTACTTCAAGTTCATCCTTTTTGTTGGGCTTCCCTAAGAGTGTTAAGAACAAGAAGAATCCAGAAATACACATTTTTCTACCATTTCTTCTAAAACTATAGTCTTGGTCAGCTCATAGTAAGTTTCCTAAGGAACAACAGGCATCAGTTTGATCAAATAATGAACAAGGATTACCAGCTCTGTCCAACCTGCAATGTGGACAAATAGCTTGTAGCGCTATACTCTCCCCTTTTCTACCCTATTCAATCCATTGTTTTGTTTTGTTCTGGTAAACTTCAAAATATTAAATACAGGAACCCACTCCTATACATATTGGAGCTTTTCAGGAATTACATGGCACAAAATCCCAACTAAGTGTGTCTGTATAGATATATATATATTTAAACTAGAGAAGATGCATGTATTCTGTATATTTTTCTTCCAAACTTATTTTTCCTCCAAAACACATTTTGCTTATATGACAAGAACTATCCTCAGGTAGACAGTCCAGGTTTGGAGCTCTGGCCTCATAATATCATCAGTGTTCCAGGCCACTTCCCTGCTTTCTTCGCTGCCTTCATTATAGACTGTTCTTATGCTGCCACGTCATTGTCACAATGGCTATTCCATTTCAGGTAAGAAGAAAAGGACAGCACTTAAAAGAAAGAAAAACCTTTCTCAGAAATTTCCAGAAGATTCTCACTGACACTGCAAAGGTCAGAATACTGCACAGCGGTCTATCTATAAGAAATCTCTGGTAAGGCAAGGCTTTCAACCAGATACATTGCCGCTCCAAACAAAACATGAACTCTCTAATGAGGACAGGAGGGAAGAATGATTATTAGGTTAACAATTAGTGGTGTCTGGCATATTCTGTCTGCCCCTCAATAGGGCTGGGAGATATAAGAGGCACATATCAGCATTTGTGGAACTGAATGAAAGCCTTAAAAAAAAATCCCCAAAGCCATGCTTGTAGGGAGGAGGAATGATGAAAGGATGGCTTCAGGCCACTAATAATTCAATGGGAAGGTGAATGTTTATGAAAAAACACTCTGTATAGCTTCAGTTATCTCCATGAATTAGAAGGTAAGGGAATTTTTGAATAGACAACCTAGGTTGAAGTATGGAATGTCCAGTGGTGTGAATATGAAGTAGCTCCAAAACACAATGAACAAAATTATAAGAATCTGTCCCCAAGTATTAACATCTTCCAAGCTTGACACATCCCTCCAATAGCAACAGTATCTCCTCAGAACAAAAATATGTCCAGTGATACTTCCTGGTACCGCTGGAAGTACAAGATAGTCCAATATATCTGGTCTGCTTATCATGCCCCCAAACATTCACTGCTCACTCTCCCCAACACTCTTTGGTTTTTGCTCTCTTTCATAAAAAAAAAGAAAAAAGGGAAAGTACCTTAGTCACATCTGACTCTTTGAGACCCATGTACTGTATCCTGCCAGGCTTTTCTGTTCATGGAATTCTGCAGACAAGAATAGATATTATTTTCTGTAGCCTGCCCTCCATTCTATTGTATTGCTCATGCTTTTTCCTGAAGTCATTTCAATTATCCTCCCTTCCTTATATCTCAGTGTGGCTCAGGCTTATGTTGCTATGTTGCTAAGGTGGTCAGGAAAAAAATAATGTCAGTCTAATTTGGATAATACCATGGTCAAAAGTGAAAGCATGACAGCATGAAACAAGTGAGTTGATTAAAAATGAATTGGGTTAAAAATTCTAACGTCAGGACCCCCATATTAAAAGTTTGAGCTGTTAAAGACATCTTGCCTCATTACATCTTAAAATACTATGTTACTAACAATCTAGTTAGATTTGTAAAGAATGGTGATTTACAAAGAGAGTACTTCCCTTTTGAGAAAATCTTTCACATATGTAAGTTATCTCTCACATATTTGACAGATGATTTCATCTGGATCTGAATCTTTTTCTTGGTAAAGAAGAATCACTATATTGTCATTATTGTATTGGATTCTTCCTCTTACCTCTCGGTCATATGCTTTACACTCTAATCATATTAAAATGATTAATCTCCATAGGCACCATAATGTTTTAAAAAACTGGACCTTGCCTAATGCTCTTTCTTCTGCTTTCAGTGTCTTCAACCAGCTTATCACTAGCAAGTTAATCCTTAGAATTTGTTCTCTAATAAGGAGATGGCTCTGACTGAGAGATGAGGATCCTGTGCAAACCTACCTAAACTTTTCACATTTTTATTTTCAAGCAAGAAATAACCTTTGCATGAAGGTTTCACAATTTCCTTATACCGAGAGATAAAGAACAGAGACAATTTTATTACTATGCAATTTCCATGGGGGAGATTTTTGGACATTTCCTGTGACCTTACTGTCAGAGCAAAAAACAAGCATTGCTCTTGAGCCTGGGTTCAACCAACAACCCACAGTCTCTGAAGCTGATGAGACAGTGACTAATTTTTGAATCATATTTATTAAAATTTAGATGCCCTTTTTCAATGCCTTAAGTCAGTCTTAAGTCACAGAAATTCATCTTTGCCTTCAGTGTGATCAATCTTCCTGAAGACACCTTAATCCCTTTCCAGTTCACGAAGATATTATTGCATGGCGTCTGGGGTAGGGGAATCCTCTGGGGAGTAAAAGACTTCAAAAGTGCATATCTCTTTCTCTCTCCTATAAATCTAAGACCATTTCCTCTTCACAATTATTAAGCAACTCATCTGTCAAGCAAATGCAGAGAAATCATACTCCTTAAAAATTCTGAAGTTAAAAAAAAAGTTACATGATTCTGCTCATTTCACATTCTTTAGTTTCAAAGTAAATATGAAAATGTCTTCAAAAGAAAAAAAATATATATATCCTCAGTTCTACTCCATGACTACACATACACTTTAGAAGAGAAAAACTTGATTATGTAGTTTTAATATTCAAACCATTTACCATTTGCTGTTAACTTCTCTGTAAAAACTGTAAACAAAATAAACAGGTTTCAAGAGAACTAAATAAGGCAGAACTAAATATCTGATCCAGAGGCTCATTCATTAATTAAAAAAATATTTGGAAATTGGAGTTTACATATATACACTATTGTGTGTTAAATAGTAGTGGGAACCTGTTGTATAGCATTCGGCTTGGTGCTCTATGATGACCTAAATGAGGGTTGATGGGGGGTAGAAAGAGTTGATTCACTTAAATGTAAAACAGAAACTAACACAACATTGTAAAGAAACTATACTCCAATTAAAAAAAAAATGGGGGGCACCAAATATATTTCAGCTACTGAATAAAGTATTAGGAACACAAGAGATTTATAAGGTGCTATCCCATTTCTCAAGGTTCTTTACCATTCTCTTTTCCTTCTCTCACATCTTCCTCTCTCTCATTCTCTTACAGGGAAAACTACTTCTTGGAAATAGGACATCAAAACCAGGTCCGGTACTCATTGCTGTTTCTGGAGTAGATCTTATTAAAGAACGGATTACCTCACATTCCAATAAGACTGGAGAATTTATGACCTCAAAGTTAGTTTTAACAGACAAATTTCTTTTGGTTGTGGCTTTTATGAAAGTTGTACCCTTTAATAGAATAATACAGTACAAAACAACATAATCATTAATATTTAAGGTGACAATTTGACACAGCTTAAGGTAGATTCTCTTCAAGGACACTTAAAACAAAGCCTTAAAATGACAAGTGAAGATATGATAAAATCTTTACAAGAAAAAAATGCCATCAGTATTAATCAGCAAAGTCAATTATTTATAGTGACATAATAGCGAGCAAAGGCAAACAGTATACACACTTATTAAACTCTTGAAGACTGTCAAAAACATGGTTTTATAAAACTCACTGTCACAACAAATAATTTTGTATGAAAGGACTCAGATTTAGGCACCTGGATTCTTATGCATTTGAGTTATTTGGGAGCAATCTTGAAGATGTATTAAATGCAACCCTTTTCTTGGCACTGCTCATCAAGCTGATCACTACCATTTATCAAGCCCATTTTCCTACTAGTGACTGACACTGTACATGAAAAACCACACATGGACAATTGTGTATCCTTTTTTTTTAAAAGTTTGAAATAAGGGACTAGCAATGTAAATAAAAGGCATCTCTAGGCTTCTCTCCATATATATTTTAAATGAGATTACATTCATATTTTACTTGTGTTATCAGTCCTGAATATTCATTAGATGGACAGATGCTAAAGCTGAAGCTCCAGTACTTTGGCCACCTGATTCAAAGAACTGACTCATTGGAAAAGATCTTGATGCTGGGAAAGATTGAAGACAGGAGGTGAAAGGGACAACAGAGGATAAGATGGTTGGATGGCATCTCTGACTCGATGGACATGAGTTTGAGCAAGCTTCAGGAGTTGGTGTTGGACAGGGAAGGCTTGCATGTGGCAGTTCATGGGGCTGCAAAGAGGTGGACATGACTGAGCAACTGAACTGAACATGTATACAACAGAACATTACTCAGACATGAAAAGGAATGGATTTGAGTCAGTTGAAATTAAGTGGATAAACCTGGAGCCTGTTATACAGAGTAAAGTAAAAAAGAAAAACAAATTTGTATATTAATGCATATATATGGAATCTAGAAAAATGGTACTGATGAACCTGTTTGCAGCATAGGATAGAGACCCAGATGTAGATAATGGATTTGTGGACACAGTGCAGGAAGGAGACAGTAGATGAATTGAGAGAGTAGCATTGACCTATACACACTACCATGTATAAAACAGATAGCTAGTGGGAAGTTTCCATATAGCACAGGGAGATCAACCTAGTGCTCTATGGTGAATTAGGTGGGTGAGAAGGTGGATAGGAGGCAGGGAGACTCAAGAGGGAGGGGATATATGTACACTTATAGCTGATCCATGTTTTGTAAGGCAGAAACCAACACAACATTGTAAAGCAATTATGATCCAACTGAAAATAAATTTTAAAAACAAGGAAAAAAGAAACTTGGTGGGCTGAGAGAGGCAGTTTGTCTCCCAGCGTTGGTGCTGGGTATTATCCAGCCTGTGGAGGGCCTGAATAGAACAAAAAAAGTAGAGGAAAGTTGAATTCTTTCTCTCTCTAACTGCAGGAGCTGAAACACAGATCTTCTCCTGTGCTTGACCTGGGACTTAAATCTTATATCGTCAGGGCTCCTGGTTCTCAATCCTTGGGAGTCAGACTAGAATTTACAGCACAGCTTTCCTGGATCTCTGGTTTTCATCCTGACCACATATTGGGAGACTTCTCTGCCTCCATAATTGTGGGAGCCAATTTCTTCTAATAAATCTCACATATGTATTCTATTGGGTCTGTAGAACCCAACTGAAGAACATTAACTAATGTAGACATTGATATTGAGAATGGGGTGCAATTTTAGCAAACATCTAAAAATATGCCAAAGCCTTTGACTGTGTGGATTACCACAAACTGTGGAAAATTCTGAAAGAGATAGGAATACCAGACCATCTGACCTGCCTCTTGAGAAACCTATTTGCAGGTCAGGAAGCAACAGTTAGAACTGGACATGGAACAACAGACTGGTTCCAAAAAGGAAAAGGAGTGCATCAAGGCTGTATATTGTCACCCTGCTTATTTAACTTCTATGCAGAGTACATCATGAGAAACGCTGGACTGGAAGAAACACAAGCTGGAATCAAGATTGCCAGGAGATATCTCAATAACCTCAGATATGCAGATGACACCACCCTTACGGCAGAAAGTGAAGAGGAACTAAAAAGCCTCTTGATGAAAGTGAAAGAGGAGAGTGAAAAAGTTGGCTTAAAGCTCAACATTCAGAAAACGAAGATCATGGCATCNCTTTCACTTTACTTTCATACAAATAAATGTATCAGCATTTAAAAATGCTGCTTTAGCCAATGGTTACCATGGTAAGGCAGATAGTAACTAAAGCATTTCAAAAAAAAAAAAAAGCTGAAGACATTTAAGTTTATAAATTCCTTAATCAGAAGCAAATTCCAACGTTCTTCCCACAGTGGCATGGAGAGCAGAATCCTAACTGGACTTAGCAGGGAAGACTTTGTTCAGATGATTCTTTTTCCATTGTGTGAATAACTGTTAGCCATTAGTTATAGGTCATTACTCTCTGTAAATCTCGTTTTCCTTTTGTAAATCAGACTGTTAACAACAGATCCACAGCGTTATGGTGGATTTATAAATATTAAATAACATATGCAAAATGCCTACTGCAAACTATAGAAGATAATGGATGCCTGAAAGTGTCTTAATTTTTATGTCTTCTTCCATGTAAATACTATTTCTGTATTATCAAATGTAAAGGCACCTCTGTTATAGTCTTCATGCCTACAAAAGGAGTAAATAAAGGTTTATATTTTAATCATTTTAAAGCTAAATAGAAATGCTGTTGTTGCTTAGTCACTAAGTCATGTCCGATTCTTTGAGATCCCATGGACTGTAGCCTGCCCGTGGGATTTCTCAGGCAAGAACACTGGAGTGGATTGTTATTTCCTCTCCAGGGTATCTTCCCGACCCAGGGATCGAACCCATGTCAGGATCCTGTTTTTCCTGAATTGGCAGGCAGATTCTTTATTACTGTACCACTTGGGAAGCCCCAAAATGCAGCCCTTTAAAAGTCATATTTGATGTTTCATTTTATAGATATTGTCTAGTACATTTTTATTAGTTTTCAGACACATGGAGAAAGTGAAATAAAGCTGCGAGAGTAGTTCTAGTCTTTGTCAGAACAGCTGGCAAGATATTTCCCAAGATCAGCATTTCCTGTGGATGTTATGTCATTGCTATAAAGAGGCACTTTATAGCAACCCTGTGTCACTGATGGGATTGTACTCAAGGGTTATGATGTTTTCACACTGAAAACGCACACAAGTATCACTGCAAATATTCGAGTAAAGAATGCCAGCGAGGAGGCAAAGAAGTCATAAGTCAGACATTAAAGGATGAAGCAATTCAATGAAAACCACAGCATTTTAATGCCATGTAAGTAGATTCAGATAATGCTCCAGAAGTTATCAAATTATCCTAGAAGTCAATTTTCTCTTTAGAGCTTCATGAAATCTCCATTGTTAATGGTGGGAGATAATCACAGGAAAGTAAGATTTCTTCAGGCATCACCTGGTGTTCTTCCCCTCTGAATATCATAATTGGTTCTCTGGAGGAAGCATTTTTATGTTTACTTGACTTATTCCACAACAGCAAAGTGGCTCAGATGGTAAAGAATTTGCCTGGAAGGCAGGAGACTCAGGTTCGATCCTGGGGATGGGAAGATCTGCTGGAGAAGATAAAGGCTACCCACTGCAGTTTTCTTGCCTGGAGAATTCCATACANCCGATACACCCTGCGGCCCACCCCTGTATTGTCACTGTTGCTGTGCTGTCAACATCACCGCTGTCACCATCATCTAAACCCCAAAGTATCGTGAGGGCAGGGCTTTGTCTGACCACTTTACTCCTAGAGTCCCGGGCCTGGCTCAGAGCACACGCTCAATACTACCTGCTGGGTGATGACAGAGAGGGCTGGAAAGGTACGGGAGGTAGACAGGAGCCAAATCAAAACAGTGCTTCGGGGGCATTCCCTGACGGTCCAGTGGTCGGGACTCCAAGCTTTCACTGCCGAGGGCGCACTTTCAATCCCTGGTCAGGGAGCTAAGATCCACGTGGCACAGGCAAAAATTTAAGACGTTATAGATAAATGGAGTGATCTGGAAAGATGTTCATGGTAGATTGTTAGTTCAGTTCAGTTGCTCAGTTGTGTCTGACTCTTTGTGACCCCATGGAAGATTGTTAGTCTATTACTGAATAGAATGCAGTGTGACCCAATCTTTGAAAAAGGAATTTATAGATGCCCATATATCTTTGAACATATTTAGGTAAGCCTCGAAAAGAAGGGGCTGAGACCACCAAATTGTTACCATGGCTCATTGTAGAGGGGAGGGTGTGGAGGGGAGAAGGGAAGACTTCCAAACCGTTGTGACTTGTTTTAACAGGTAGGGACCACTTAAGTGGGCTCCCTGACCCTGACCCTTCCCTCTCCAGGAGGAGACACTCTCCCCCTACAGTGCAACCCAACTTCCAGCCAGAGGGTCTTGCCTTCTAAGCAGCCAAGCTCAGCCATCTACCTGCCCCCCATCCTGGCAGCCCGGTCGCACCTCCGGCCTGCCAGGAGATGCCAAGCCAACGGGGCCTACAGCCGGGAGCAGTTCAAGCCTCAAGCCACCCGTGAGTAAGGAGCCTTGACCACAGCCCCTCTTCTACTCTCCGAGGGGGGTTAAGGCGGGCAGGGAGACAAACAGCCCACAGGGTGCTGAGTAGGCGGCAAATCAAATTTTCAGGCCGTTTATACCAGTGCTCTCGAACCTCAGCAGGTGTTAGCTTGGAGGCATTCAGGGTGCGTGGGAAACCAGTTAGCTGGTTACTTTTTATAGATTTTCCCAGAATTCTCTTTAACAGTTAACTGGTTCCCCCCCCCCCCCCCCCCNTCAGGCCGTTTATACCAGTGCTCTCGAACCTCAGCAGGTGTTAGCTTGGAGGCATTCAGGGTGCGTGGGAAACCAGTTAGCTGGTTACTTTTTATAGATTTTCCCAGAATTCTCTTTAACAGTTAACTGGTTCCCCCCCACCCCCACCTCTGATGAATGTTTGGAGGTCAGGTATCACAGCTGTTGCTCTCTCAAACTCATATGGTGCCTGGAACCCCCGGTTCCTCTGTGCCCAGCCTGTTTCAGAGAGCCATCACATCCCCCCACTTTCCACTTGGCACCTGACATGATTCTTGGCCCCTCCACACAGCCTCCCCATCCAGGCTATAATGCACAGTCATTGAGTTTCCTTAGCCTTGCTCTGCACCTAAGCAGTCTGTGCATTTTTAAAAAATAATTTTATTTATTTATTTTTGGCTGTGCTGGGTCGTGTGCTGGCTTTTCTCTAGCTGAGCAAGCAGCGGCTAGTCTCTAGCAGCAGCGGGCAGGCTTCTCGCTGCGGTGGCTCTTCTTGAGGAGCAGCTGGGCTTCAGGAGTTGCGGCTCCCGGGCTCTGAAGCACGGGCTCAGTAGTTGTGGTGCCTGGGCTTAGTTGCTCCGTGGCATGCGGGAGCTTCCCAGATCCGGGGTCGAACCCCATGGCTCCTGCATTTAAGAATCTGCCTGCAGTGCAGGAGACCCAGGTTCGATTCCTGGGTCAGGAAGATCCCCTGGAGAAGGAAATGGNCTTTCCTGTTTGGGATGAGTTGGTCAAGAAATAACATCTTTGGAAGAGTAGTCCAATTAGGGAAGAGCCCAGTACAATCAGAAAAAGATGCTGATTATATTAAAAGTAACACACAGTGCTTCAGCCTTTGTTCACATTTTGTTGTTAGTGGAAAAGCAGCCAAATCTTGTTCATGCGCTTGCCAGCCCTGTCAAGAGATTATAAATCATTCCAAGCTTACTGGGAAAAGACTCCCTAAAAATATTTATTTGAGCATTTCCTGGTCAATTCATGGATTATAAACAAAACAACCAATAACAACAACAACAACAAAACCTCACCTGCAAAGTAAACACACTTATTTGTCACTCATCTATCACTCTATCACTCACCTTGGTCACACCAATAAAAAAATTATACTATGGGAATTCAAATCAAAATTCTGTTTGGGTTCACATAACCAGAACTCACAGAGGGAACAGCTTATAATTTGACAGAAAGCTGTCCGAGTTTTAATTTCATAAGTCATACAAACATCTTTAAGTGTTATCTAAATTCACACATTTAGGGAAGCCAGTAGGAAAATGAAGCCATGCCTACATCGTGGCTAAGCTCCAAACTCCAACCAAAGGCAAAATATTTTTATCACTTCGCACATCAATGAAAATTCTTATGTCTTAGAGGAACTAACAGAAATCTGTTTTACCATTCTCTCTAATTAGTACTTTGAAAAACCAGGTGTTGTTAGCACTTAGAAAGACACATCTTCTCAAGCCCTGCTACTAAACCAGCACTCTACTGGCTCTTTGAAAGATTTAACATCCACCAGCTGTTCAACAGTAATGGCATCTGCTTATCTCATCCTTGGCTGGAATTTCAATTTCAATTATAGCATCAACTATGGAGATTAATTTTTAAACTTTAGAATCAATTCACATTAGGGTAAATGTGATTTT
The DNA here is from genome assembly GCA_006410875.1 of Neotragus pygmaeus. NCBI lineage: Eukaryota > Metazoa > Chordata > Mammalia > Artiodactyla > Bovidae > Neotragus > Neotragus pygmaeus. The sequence continues at coordinate 176,308 of SJYV01051950.1, read as the reverse complement.
TCCTTTATAGCTGCCGCATCAAAAGAAATAGTCCTCTGCTTCAAATAAACTAAAACCACCACAAAGCTCATAAGCGGCAGAGCTAGAACATGAACTCAAGCCCATTCCAGTGCTCTTAGTCATGCTGCTACACTGCCTGCCTCTGCAGAGCCAGTTATCTATGCAAGAAAGCAAGAACATCACGTAGGAAGCTTTAACAGTCTAAGACACAGATTGATGAGGACCTCAGGTTAGACCATGACTGTAGAAATAAGAGATAAAGCTGATAAATATTCCTATGGATGAAACAACCGAACTTGCTAGGTAGATTTAAAGGCCTGAAAAAGAGAGATTATAGAGGCTAAATATCTGTATTTTATCCCGTAAATATTTACTTAACATAATTTACTACGAGCCTGGAAAGGTGTTATATGTTGGTAAAGAAACAGTGAACAAAATAGACCATGCTCTGATCTTGAATCAAGATCACGTTATTAATATAAAACAGTCCATACACTATGCACTATGAACAAAAGGATTATACTATTAAGTCACTAAGTCAAGTGTGACTCTTCTGTGACCCCACAGACTATAGCCTGCCAGGCTTCTCCATCCATGGGATTTCCCAAGCAAGAATACTGGTATGGGTTGCCATGCCCTCCCCCAGGGGATCTTCCTGACACAGGGATTGAACCCGCATCTCCTGCACTGGCAAGTAGATTCTTTACCACTGAGCAACCTGGGAAGCCCCTTAGAAGGGTATTGGGAATTTAAGTTTTACATGTGAATATGTTATCTATTTAAAAGTTCATTTTAAAATCAGGCACTTAAAAAAAAGACCTCATTCATATTCAGAGTTTCTTAGGAAAGTATGTCATTCTGGGCATTCTTTCACCTGAATAAGAATGATTTTAATTTTATATTTTCAAGCACATTTGCAAGAATATTTCATTTGTAATACTTGGGGCATTTACAAATTGTCACTTTCCTTTTTAATTTTGTAGAGTATTTTTCTGGCCGGTTTTCTTCAATTTGGTAAAGAATGTGAAATGACAGGCCTCTGGTCAGCTCAGACTGGGGTAAAAATAAAATCTATATATAGAGAGGTATTTGTGTCTCACTGTCTCTCATGTGGCCAGAGCTAGGTTTTAACTACTGGGGCTAGTAAAAGAAGGTGAAGTTAATACTTCAGCAAGACTGTTGCCTAGAGCCAGAGAACTAAAAAAGCCAGATGGGTTTGGTACAGAACAGAGCAGAGCTGAAAAACAGACCAAGGCTGATACAAAGACCAGGAGGCGGTGGCAAGCTACAAATTCAAGTATCTACAGACACAGGTCAAGAGCAGACAGAGAATGAGAAAATGGGTAAAGTGATTCCCATGAACGCAGCTAGATACTAGATGTCCACAGCTGTCTTTAAGCACTGATTTGCATATTTTACATGGTGAGTTCAGTTCCTCAGTTAGGTCCAACTCTTTGCAAACCCATGGACTGCAGCAAGTCGGGCTACTCTGTCCATCACTGACTCTCGGAACTTGCTCAAACTCATATCCATCGAGTTGGTGATGCCATCCAAACATCTCATTCTCTGTCGTCCCCTTCTCCTCCTGCTTTCAATCTTTCCCAGCATCAGGGTCTTTTCCAATGAGTCAGTTCTTTGCATCAGGTGGCCAAAGTACTGGAGTTTCAGCTTCAGCATCAGTCCTTCCAATGAACACTCAGGACTGATCTCCTTTAGGACTGATTGCTTTGATCTCCTTGCAGTCCAAGGGACTCTCAAGAGTCTTCTCCAACACCACAGTTCAAAAATATCAGTTCTTCAGTGCTCAGTCTTCTTTATGGTCCAACACTCATATCCTTACATGACTACTGGAAAAAACATATCTTTGACTATACAATGGGGCAAAAGAGACTGTATGGTTCCCAGAGACCTCAGGTTTCAAAGAGAAGAACACTATCCAAGATCTGAGGACCACTGGGAAAAATTTGCTCAACTTTCACTTCACTGGCATTACTTATATGTGCTATATTCTATGCTAAATGGTTTTATCTCTATTCTAAGTTCAGTTTTAAATTTCTAAAATATGTTTTATACCTCCCACTGGGCTTCCCCCATGGCTCAGTGGTAAAGAATCTGCCTGCAATGCAGGAGATGCAGGATGTATAGGTTCAGTCTCTGGGTTGGGGAGATCCTCTGGAGGAGGGCACGGCAACCCACTCCAGTGTTCTTGCTGGAAAAATCCCATGGACAGAGGACCCTGGTGGGCTACAACCCATGGAGTCACGAAGAACTAGATACAACTGAGCATGCACGTTTACCTCCCAATAGCTAGTTGTAAAATTATTGGACATCACATCTCAGACAGTAAGCCAAATGATATTAAGACTATAAATATATTAAGAGTAAGAAACACAAAACCTCTTTGCCCTGTTAGGCACATAACGTTTTTAAAAATATATTTCTAACTTGAATATAGTTTTTTTTAAAGCTTTTTTATTGGCCATGACTAAAGTAATACAGGCCCATCAATAATCAGTAGGGGGAGCAAAAGGAAGCAAAGAGGAAGAAAGAGGGGAGGGAAGGAAGGGAGAGAGACAAAACATCTTCACTGGTCAAATTATGGTTATCTCATGTTACTGTCTAATTTTTTATATTCATGTGTATGATTTATATGGATAGAGGGATGAATTGCTAGGTAATTATGCATCTGAGAGTTTTTTTTTTTTCCACTAGACCTAGATACTTTCCTATTTTACCATAAACTTTTTCTTAAAATAATTTTAAATTCTACATTAGAATCCATTAATTATAGATTTTTTGTAGGTTGTACGTATCCATGGCAGATTGGATTCTCCAATTCTCCAGGAAGCTAACACAGACTCAGTTTAGGGTGTAGAATATTTTGGAAGGAGGGTTTTAAGGTCCACACCTAGGGGAGGAAGAAAGCAGGTGGATGAGCAGAGAAAACAGTCAGGCTGCAGTGCTGGCTCCACAACAAGCATGGTCCACATCACACTGAGTTCTAACATTTGTCCCATTATAACTCCAATTCTATTCTATAAGTCATAGTATATGGGCTGCCTTGAGAATGGTGGCTTTCTGCAGCCATCTGAACTCTGTTTATTTGTCAATGTCACTGTTACCTGCAACTATTGATAGCAATTCCACAGCTGAGTCAACAAGTTCTTCCTTGCATGAGATTTCAATAGCATATTGCCATGGCTATACCCCAATACAAAATAAAAATGTTAAGAAAAGTCAGAGCAGGGAATGTTTGAACAGTGATAATATATAAAACATTTTAACTTAAAAAAATAGTAAAACTATAGTATTTAAACAAATCTGCTTTAGGCACAGGGTCAGATACATTGAAAGATGAACTGGGATATGTAGCTGCTGTTGCTGCTGCTAAGTCACTTCAATCGTGTCCAACTCTTGTGTGACCTCATGGACTGCGGCCCACCAGGCTCCCCCGTCCCTGGGATTCTCCAAGCAAGAACACTGGAGTGGGTTGCCATTTCCTTCNATCACGGACTCGATGGACGTGAGTCTGAGTGAACTCCGGGAGATGGTGATGAACAGGGAGGCCTGGCATGGTGCGATTCATGGAGTCGCAGAGTCAGACACAACTGAGTGACTGAACTGAACTAGATAATTAATAGGTTTCCCCAGTGATTCAGCGGTAAAGAATCCACCTGCAACGTAGAGCCACAGGAGACATGGGATCGATCCCTGGGTTGGAAAGATTCCTGGAGGAGGGCATGGCAACCCACTCTGGTGTTCTTGCCTGGAGAATGCCATGGACAGAGGAGCCTGGTGGGCTGCAGTCCATGGGGTTGCAAAGAGTCGGACACAATTAGAGTGACTTGGCATGCATGCACACAGATAATTAAGAACAATAAATAACTGAAAAGAAAGGCATATCCATACTCTGATACAGTTTCCAGTAGTAAAAAGACTGATGTATGCCTGAATGCTTGTAAACACACTAACACATACATATAATTCTATTTTCAGCGTCTTAGCCCATCCCAACCCCCATGCAGTTCGAGTGTATATAAAGTAATAATTCTGTTTTCAGAAAGATACAAAATATCATCCCAAATATTAAAATTTCTTAAGGAACAAAATAAGTTTTTTCAAAAAATGGGTTTAGTATACTTGCATTTATGTGAAAGCAAAAGATTTGCATATGTGCAGATATACATCTAAACACCTATCAGATGTTCTGGAAACATTTACATCAAAATGGTAATAGAATTTGCCTTTAGATAGGGCAGTGGTATTGGTGTGAGTAGTGATGAATGCAAATTTTTATTTTTCATTTGTATTTTTCTGCATAAATTACTTGGGACTGTATTAGTATGTTCTTTAGATAATAGTTCCTCTAAATTCAAGAATGACATTCCTCTATGCAGTAGTAAAGTTAAAATTCCATATGTTAATTAATATAGCCAATAGAATTAGGACTTTTGAACAGGCACCTTGGAAACCTCTGCTGAGTGATAATATCTTTGTGGGTGCACACAGTTCGTGTTAATTGCAGTCTACCAATGATATGTGTGTAAATCAGCAAGATTGAATGTGTGCATTTTGGGGTGCTCAGCATGGACTTTGTGAAATAGAAATTCATTGAGAATTAACAAGGTAAACTAGTTCAAATCATTATGTTCATACCTAAACTAAAAACAAATGCAACACATTTCCTGGTGGGAGATGCAGGTGGTTGTCCTCTGACTATAGGAGAGCTTAGCTTTGTAATGTCACAAAGTAGCATTAAAATATAAAATCTTTAAATGATAGAAAAAAAAAGGTTAAAATGACTATCTCACAAGTGAATATATTAGTTCTCTTACAACTATCTTTGTATAGATTATTAATGAATTTTAACATCAATTTATATTTCTCCAATCAGTAATATAACTTCTGTCACAAATTGCCAGTTCACTCACTTTGCTTATGTTCCTACTGGTATATTAGTATTAGTATCTATCATTAGATAGAATTTAAAAGAGATCCCCATTGAAATATTCCAGTTTCAAAATTTGAAGTTGATTACTTCAATATAATCAATTCTTCTCTCCTACCCAGACCACTTCATTCACTCACTTATATTATTTGAGACTATATTTTTCTATCTGACAAACAGAAGAAGATGAGGATGATGATGCAAAATGCTTCATCCACAGTACAGCAGCATGTATTCCAGAAAAAGCCTTAGAAAGATGCTCAATGAAGTTCACAGAAACACCATTCATTGAAAAAGAAAAAAGAAAAAAAGAAAATCGGCACTTACTGAGTACATAAGTAAAATATACCACCTACCAATACAGTACTTAGCAGCAGCTAAGACATAAACCAAAGAACTGAATGATTTTCTTTTAAAATATATGAGCAATTTTTGGATTATTATTAACTGACACTTTCAGTGTGCTTTGGAAACCAGGAATAAAAAGGCATTAGTAGATGTTTATTTTCTCCCTGTAAGCTTTTCATTTTGCCACAAGAGCCTATCTTCTTGAGGCCTTTCCATTTTAATTCAATCAGTTGCAAATTAATTTTCTAAGGAACAAAAAGTATTCCTGAGAGATGTTGTATGATTTCCATATTGCTTTCATTTTTATCTTTAGGTTTAAAAAATAAAAGCTAATGAATTCAATAGTAATAATCTTCCTTTCATGCAGTTTTCTTAGATCTCATTATGAATTTTCTACAGTCTTTTTTTTTTAATAGTCAAAGTTCACTGCTATTCAAATGAACATCCACCAGAATACCAATATATTAATCATGGCATAATCAAATGATGTGATAAACTCTAGGCATCAAAGTGAGTTAGTTGTAATCAGCAGTCTCTATATGGAATCTGCTTTACAAATGTTAAATGCAACACTGGTTTATTTTCTTTTGGTGTCCAAGTTTCGTTTTTGTTTATATTTTGTTTCATTTCCTACTCTTCCAAACTTTGGTAAACTTTTCCTTCTTATCGATTTTTCAGAAGCAAAAGAATTCATTCCAAGTATGTCACTTAATTAACTACTCAAAAGTAGCCAATTACATGAGAACTGAAATATTTATTGACAAAATGGGGACTGTTTGTGTAGACTTAGCAGGTTATCATGGTCTTAATGAGTTTTCACCTTCTCGCCATTGCTGAACATTCGTCAATGATTCAGAATCTATCTATTTAAGGGCACAGCTAAAAATGAGAATTCAGAGGCCAGGCATCTCCACTCCTAACAACAATAATTTCAAACAGGCTTGGGGGTTTGTCTTTAGAGAAATGTAAAATGCTCATTTAAAACATTTATGCACACTTATAGCTCAACTGTTACAACTGTTCATTTAACCTCTGGTATCAATAACCTCAGATATGCAGATGACACCACCCTTATGGCAGAAAGTGAAGAGGAACTGAAAAGCCTCTTGATGAAAGTGAAAGAGGAGAGTGAAAAAGTTGGCTTAAAGCTCAAGATTCAGAAAACGAAGACCATGGCATCCGGTCTCATGGGGTCGCAGAGAGTCAGACACGACTAAGTGACTGAACTGAACTGAAGCAAGAAGGGGCAGTGTAGTTAGCTGTTAGGAGAATGGGATGTTCTGATATTCTGTAACCATTGCTGCCTATTTTCATGGCAAATAGATGGGGAAACAGTTTCAGAATTTATTTTGGGGTGCTCCAAAATCACGGCAGATTGTGATTGCAGCCATGAAATTAACAGATGTTTACTCCTTGGAAGAAAAGTTATGACCAACCTAGATAGCATATTGAAAAGCAGAGACGTTACTTTGCCAACAAAGGTCTGTCTAGTCAAGGCGATGGTTTTTCCAGTGGTCATGTATGGATGTGAGAGTTGGATTGTGAAGAAAGCTGAGCACTGAAGAATTGATGCTTTTGAACTGTGTTGTTGAAGAAGACTCTTGAGAGTCCCTTGGACTGCAAGGAGATCCAACCAGTCCATCCTAAAGGAGATCATTCCTGGGTGTTCATTGGAAGGGCTGATGCTAAAGTTGAAACTCCAATACTTTGGCCACCTCATGCACAGAGTTGACTTAATGGAAAAGACCCTGATGCTGGGAGGGATTGTGGGCAGGAGGAGGAGGGGACGTCAGAGGATGAGATGGCTGGATAGCATCGCTGACTCGATGGACGTGAGTTTGGGTGAACTCCGGGAGTTGGTGGTGAACAGGGAGGCCTGGCATGCTGCGATTCATGGGGTCTCAGAGAGTCAGACACGGCTGAGTGACTGAACTGAACTGAAGCAAGAAGGGGCAGTGCAGTTAGCTGCTAGGAGAGTGGGAAGTTCTGATATTCTGTAACCATTGCTATATCATAGCTATCACAGTGGTAAAGTGAAGTGAAGTGAAGTCGCTCAGTTGTGTCCGACTCTTTGCAACCCCTGTAGCCTATCAGGCTCCTCCGCCCATGGGATTTTCCAGGCAAGAGTGCTGGAGTGGATTGCCATTTCCTTCCCCAGGGGATCTCCCGACCCAGGAATCAAACCCAGGTCTCCCGCATTATAGGCAGACGCTTTACCGTATGAGCCACCAGGGAAGGTCATCACAGTGGTAGTAAAACATGAATCATAAGACAAAGATTTAATATTGTTTGGGGAAACACGGACAGAAACCACATGCACTGGCCAGACAAGATCATAGTCACATGAATGAGTTCTCTTACAACAGGAGGTCCTGGTAAGGAATGCAGAACTAACAAGCTACTACCAATTGGAAGAATATCAGAAAGATCAAAAGCAGAGAGAAGCCAGTGTATAAGTCCTACCAACCTCCCAGAAGCCTTCTCGCTGGAATCCACCTTTACTGAATGATGCATGTACTACCGGGAAGGACCCCGAGTCAGAATATTGGCTAGATACAACCCAGAAACTAATTCCATCATCATAAAATCCAAGACTGTGAGCCACGTGGCAGAGCAGTCCTCCTAGTTTCCCTTACCTACTGCTCTCTGCCTGGATGCTCCTTCCCAACAAAGTCTCTTGCTTTCTCAGCATGTGTTTTTCCTCAGACAACTTATTTCTGGGTGTTAGATCAGAGCCCCTCTTGGGCCCTGGAAGGGGTCCCCTTTCCTGCAACAGTATCATCAAAACCAAAAAATCTCAGGGGAACAACACACACACACACTCTCCAAAACCTCTGTCCAATTTTTCTTTAGCCTAGAAATGGAAGTGGTTTTCCTGGTTTCAAAGACACATTGGTACTAGGAGAAAAAGCAGCCTTCCTGCTCCACCTGAGAAGTTTATATGAGTTTATATGACAAACACCGTGTGCCCACATGCCCACGAGTGTGTCTCTAATGCGTTTGTTCCCAGGCTTCACTTGCCTGCCTTCCCAAATCATCATGGTTATGCTGAACTTGTGGAATGACAGTGCTGTGGCAGCAGACTCTTCATTTCTCAGCTTCAGTCTTGGAGAAGGTGCCTCCAACAGCCTTAAATGAGAGTGTACACTTGGCATCCTTGGAAGTAAACCAGGCCTGTCTTCCTTAAAATCACAGATCATTAAGACTGTTTGAATAGTGGTCCCAGAAACTCAGCAATTCTTTTTTTTTTTAACGTGGCACTTTTACTGGCTGCTTAGCATTAGCATTCTATAATAGAAAGCAGCTAAAAAGCATTCAAGATTATCCTTGATATTTAGAACCTTTTTCCTAACCATATATCCCTTGGACATCTAAAGGGCATAAGCCACATTTATAGGATTCTTTCTTGCTGACCCGGTCAGAGCACTGGTAAGGAGGGAGAGCTCCTCTGAGGAGCTTACGACCCATACCAGCTTAACTAATAAGTGAGTGTTAGGAACAAAGCAATTCATTCCTCAGGATACAAGCACAAAAATCATGTCAGGCTAAAACAATTTTTTTTTTTTTTTTTTGCCTTAGAAAATACAGAAGGCACAAGGTTGATTTCAAAAATAAAACAAGTCCATGAATATTTTATACACACACACACACACACACACACACACACACACACTCCATGGGGTCACAGTTGGATATGAATGAGCAACTAAGCACATACACACACACACATATACATATACTGTGTTTAGTCACTTCAGTTGTGTCTGACTGTTTGCAACCCTATGGACCATAGCCTGGCAGGTTCCTCTGTCCATGGGGTTCTCAGGTAAGAATAATGGAGTGGATTACCATTTCCTCCTCCAGGGGATCTTCCTGACCCAGGGATCCAACCCATGACTCTTAAGTTTCCTGTATTGGTAGTCCATCTGTATTGGTGGACTCTTTACCATTAGTGCCACCTGGGAAGCCCATATCTATATCTATCTATTCTATCTGTCTGTCTAGGTATCATACATGGATAAGAGAGGTCTCTATATTTGGGGGATACATTAATGGCTTATAATTCAAGGAAAGACATCAAAGGCAAACCATTAGTCTCAGTTTTTTGGAGTAGCCAAGACCCAACTGCTTTCAAACTGTGGTGTTGGAGAAGACTGTTGAAAGTCTCTTGGACTGCAAGGAGATCAATTCTAAAGGAAATCAAGCCAGAATATTCATTGGAAGGACTGTTGCTGAAGCTCCAATACTTTGGCCACATGATGCAAAAAAACTGACTTGTTAGAAAATACCCTGTTGCTGGGAAAGATTGAGGACAGGAGGAGAAGGGGACAATAGAGAATGAGATGGTTGGATGGCATCATGAACTCAAAGGACATGAATTTGAGCAAATTCTAGGAGATGGTAAAGGACAGAGAAGCCTGTCTTGCTGTAGTCCATCAGGTTGCAAAGAGCTGGACATGACTGAGCAACTGAACAACAGACCCAGACCATAAATTCTGAAATAGAAGAACAAAATGGAGACTTCCTCTGAAAGTGAAAGTTACTCAGTTGTGTCCTACTTGTTGTGAGTGACCCCATGGACTATATAAATTCCATGGAATTACCCAGGCCAAAATACTGGAATGGGTAGCCTTCCCTTTCTCCAGGGGATCTTCCCAACCCAGGGATCTAACCCAGGTCTTCCACACTGCAGGTGGACTCTTTACCAGCTGAGCCACAAGGGAAGTCCAAGAATACTGGAATGAGTAGCTATCCCTTATCCAGGGGATATTCCTGACCCAGGAATCAAACGGGTCTCCTGCATTTCAGGCGGATTTTTTACCAACTGAGCTACCATCACCAAGTTCCTAGCAAATAAGCTCAGTAGGTAACAGGTTTCTTTTTTATGTCTCATTGACCACATGACAATGCACGAAATGCTCCTTGATGCCAAGCCATTAAATGTGTGTGCTTTGCATTTGTGAGTGTTTTACGAGTTCTTCTTTTCATGTAAATTTTCAGATAAGGGGATACTAGGAAGCACTGTCATCAATACTGTGAAGTGGGTGGACCCCCTTCTGCTTTCCTCTGCCTTAGTTCCCACTATCACTTTAAGTGATTTTAATTTTCTGCCATCAAAACTGTTCCTTAGAAAATGATATGTGATAGAGGGACATGAATCCCTGCAATTTATCCTCAGAATGACTTCAATCCACATCAGGTGGGTATTTTGGGATCTAAAATTCAACTAGTAAAATTCTCTCTGATTAAACAATGCGAAAATGATTTCAGTGGTGATGAAACAGTCACCAGGTCATAACCTGTACTTCTTTGTGTCAGGAAACATCAGCTTTTACCTAGTTTGAAATGCAAATCCAATTTGTCACCACACGCACGTGCACGCGCACACACACACACCCCACAGAATTCCCTTTAAACCCATGCTGAAAGCCCTTTAATGTCCTCCCTTCGGAAAGGGAACCCTGCGTGCTACAGTCCGTGGGATCGCAGAGAATCGGGCCTGACTGAGAGGCTAAGCAACTTGCTTGCTTGTGTGCTCAGTTGTGTCTGACTCTTTGCAACCCCATGGACTGTAGCCCACCAGACTCCTCAGTCCATGGACAACTTGCTTACAGCACAAAACTTAAAATTCTTAATGAAGCTACAAGAGCTCACTTATCTGACCAGCTCATCTCAGCCCAAATGCCTTGGTTATCTGGGCTCCAGCCACACTAAGCTTTCCTAAAATTCTTCAGTGGAAGATTTGTCTCTCACCTCAGGCAAAACAAGGAGAGCCTTTCCCATCCTCCTACTGCCTTGGCCTACTTATGCTATCAAATCTGCTTTTAAATGTCACTCTCAGAGCACACTGAACTCATTATAAGTAGAGGAACAGGAATAATAGGAAGATGTTAAGAAAATTCTGGTTTGGGAAATCACAGTGTATTAGGTTTAGTAAAAACAACAACAACAACAACAACAACAACAACAACAACAAACAATGAACTTAAAGGAAATACTGAGAAAACCATACGAGCTAAGGAGAAGATACCAAAATTTTTGAAACCTTAAGAGAGTTTGGTCAATGACAAATAGTCAGGGGCGTGCAGAGTGCAGCCTGAACTATGTCTAAGAGCACCTACCCCGTCCAGGGCCCTCTCTGCAATATAAGTAATGAAAATGCAACATACAGATAAAGCCAATAGGAATTATGGTCAGAATAACATGTGGACTAGCCACCTTAACTTTGAGGAAAGCTCAGAAGCGGCATTTGTGAAAGATTTATCAAACGCTTAAAGTGTAAGTTGACAAAGTGGACTTGAGCTATAAATGAAATTGAATGAGAGCTTTTGATGTTGTCATGGTCAGACTTATCCATAATGTCCCACCTATTCTGCCTGAGGCATTGTTTCCTAGAAGGAAATCTATGGCTAAGTGATTGTCAGTTCAGTTCAGTCGCTCAGTCGTGTCAGACTCTTTGCAACCCCATGAATCGCAGCACATCAGGCCTCCCTGTCCATCACCAACTCCTGGAGTTCACNACCATGGTCAACAAGAGAGTCTGAAATGCAGTACTTGGATGCAATCTCAAAAACGACAGAATGATCTCTGTTCATTTCAAAGTGATTGTAGAGAATATTAAAAAAAAAAATGTAGTGAATCAGCTTGGGCTACTAGAATGCTGTAGCTTTCTAAGAGACTTTACTTCCTCTTCCTATCAACAAAGAATCCACCCAAAGGAACTGTCATATTAGACAGGAGAGCAAATGAAGCATTGATCACATTTTTTATTAAATGTTAATGCTGAGATTTTTAAAGCTCTGTCTTACCAAGTAGACTGTAAATATCCAATGCTTAGAGTGTGTTTTAATCATCATTGTATCAATTGCTTATCATTCTGCCTGGAACATAATTGGAAGCCAATATATAATTGTGGATATTTTCTCAACCAATTTATGCTAGTCACAGAGGCCTATCCTCAGTCCAAAATGAGCACACACAAAAAAATGTGATGAGTGCCAGCAAGTAAATAAAAGATAATCTAGAAAAAAAATTCTACTTAATGGCAGTCATAGGTATAAGCCTACTATCTCATAAAAATGTGTACTCACAACCGTCATCAAGATACCACATTTTCTTAATATGTTTTGAGTATGGAATGTGTGTAGTGAGAAAGGGATAGTTTCTTTCATAAGTCTTATGTGGAATGACTGTTTTCGAGATGTGAGATATACACACTCCCTTGATGCTGCAGTAATCTAATATCAGTTAAGGGACTCAAGAAAAAAAAAAAACAACCCACCATCTGAAAATGACTGCACTTCATTTTAAAAAACCCTTCCAAATATCAAGGCAAGCAAAAATGGGTGTGCAGACAAAGGTCCTGAAAGGAAAAACTTCTTCTCTGTCCTTAAACAAAGAAAAAAGTTGCTTGGTTTCAGAGTTTACCAAGCTGAGTAGAGGAAAAATAGGGGAACAAGAAATCTGCCGTAAAGTTTCAAGGCCTATTCCAGCATCTAGGTCTGGCATTTTCTATCCATATAGTCACCTATTGCCTGGCAATAGATGAGGTTCACAGATTAGAAGCATCCACATCGCCAAGGAACTTCTGAAATACAGAATCTGAAGCCTCACACCAGATCTACTGAAATTAAATCTATGTTTTACCAGAAAATTCATGTGTCCATTAAAGCTTAGAAAGTACTGACCTGGAACCTATTGTATATGATGAAGATCTGGGGTTAATATGTTAAACTGTACGTTAGAATATGTTTAAAGCTAAAATTTAAAATTGACCGAAAAGATTATTCTTGAGACACACATAGATGAAAGAATTTTTTTTCATATAAAGATACTAAAATTCAGAAAAGGTCAGAGACTACATCCTGCAGTTCCAAAAGGCAGATTCAAACTGGTTTAAAGCAGAATGAACAACAAAAACATTAATCATCCCCTTCCAGGTTTCTAGCTTCAGATCTGCTTACAGATAAGAAAGACAGAAGGAAAATGTTCTGTCCCCGGAGGAAAAGTCAAAAAGTCAGACACAGCCTGGTGCTTAAATATGCTGGAAGAGAAATTCAGAAATTAGAAATTGTGCCCCTGATAATATAAAAATAGTAATTCTATTTCCAATCCCTACTTTTTACCTTCCAATGCGCTTTAAATTTCTCTATTTGTACATAGTTTTACATATTTAATGTCATTCCTCATTTTCTTCATTAGATTATTAATCCCATAAAGAAACTGACAGCTTCTCACCTGCTCAAAGCAATTTTCAATTGTTTGTAAAGACCTATTAAGTACTTTATGATCACCCACTGCCTAAAATACAAGGAATGATTCAATTTACGCAAGAGGAAGCATGTGATTCAATTGCTCTTGCAATATTCAACTAATTCTTTTATCTCCCTAAACCCTTCAGAATAAATTCAATGTGTTCTCACCTTTGAGAGATCTTCCCTGCCCTATCCCCAATTTCTTCTTTTCTACCTCCCAAGCAATCTGCCCTTTCCTCTACTATAGCCCTTATACCATGCTGTGAATTGGTTGCTGTCTTCATATTTAACTATGATATCCTTGGATTCAGCAGTATAACTCAGATTTAACTAGAGCCTTCTGGCTGGAATCAAATTTAAATCAAATATCCCATTTTGCAGCCTACATGAGTCCAATACTGTGCTCATTTTCAATAAATTTCTGTTCTTTTTTCAGTGTTGCTTCAGCTTATGGGTTAACCTCTGAGGATCTCCATCCAGTGTTTATGCTAACTGGTACACACAGACCACAGTTTTATGGACATTTGCCAAAAGAACTCAAACATATTCATGACTGCAGGAACTTTGCTCAAGACTTGATTTAATAAAAATCTAATTTTTCAACCCAGTAGTGCACAATTTTTCTCCATCAGGTGACTAGTCCTGTACACAGCCTGAGCTCAATTATATGATATAATCCACCACCTCCTGGATACACAATACACACCCTTGCCCCAACACCAAAGCCCAGGTTAGTCCATCTTCCCCAGCATTCACAATATCTCTTAGATGACATTACTCTAACCCTTTGGAATGTAAATAAATCTCTCCATGGAGAGCTAAGACCTGAGCATTTAGCGTTGCAGTCTATGGATTGCTCCCTGATCCTGGGGTTATCTGCTTTGAAATGTAACTATATAGGTCCTACCTTTGCAGAGGTAACTATCTCTGGAATCCTTATTATTTAACTAGTCATCAGTTAACTTCCAGACTTATTTTTATGGTGCTTCCCTGTTGGCTCAGTGGTAAAGAATTAGCCTGCAATGCAGAAGATGCAGGAGATGCCACAGTTTGGATTCCTGAGTTGGTAAAATCCCCTGGGAGAGGAAATTGCAACTCACTCCAGTGTTCCTGCTGGGAGAATGCCATGGACATAGGAACCTGGTGGGCTACAGTCTGTAGGGTCACCATGAGTGGGACATGACTGATGATTGAGCACGCACACTGGTTTTTATAGTGTAGGTCTCAAGTTTCAATAAAATTTAGATAGCCCTAACTCTGCAGAAACCAAAAAAAGTTTTTTTCTTGTCCCTATGTGTATTTATTCTTTGTTCACATGCCTTAAGAGGTTTCTCTATTTCTTAGAATTTAGACTTTTGTCAACCTACACTCAAGAATATATATATATGTGTGTGTGTGTGTGTGTATATATATATATATATATATAATCAAATCTTACCAGAAGTTGCTGCAATCTCTTAATCTGCAGTTCAAGTATTTATGCAATATGAGTACTTTCTCCCCAATTATTTGTTTGAATAGTTGCCTCTCTTTCATCTGATCCTTTTTCTCTTTCTGGGATAGAGGTTTATTTACACATTTGTTCTCCTAGATGCATCTTCTCAATCTTTCTTCCATCATGGCTTTGAACTATTTCTTCCACCTCATCTTCCAAAGTATTAGACAAATATCTAAACATTGACTAAAACAAAACAATGTTTTAAATATAAGGAATTGGGTTCTTCTGCTATATGTTAATCTTCTTTTTGTGCTTATGACATTTCTTACTGTTCAATTGTTACTAGTCTTTTATCAGATCTATTTGATGCTTTTATCTCTGGCTGTGAGTCCCCCTAACGGTGCTGACATCTTCTTTGTCAGCTGTGTGTTAGGTATGGTAGCTGGAGCATTCTATATTGGCAAAAGTTTAAGTCTTTCATATCTCTATGGGCCAGCAATATGACTCCCAGTTCCTCAGTAGATCACATGAGTAATCCACCTTGTTGCCCAGATTCCCTGCATAGCCTCACCTCAAGTGTGGGAGAACTTGACTCATTCATTCCTCTCCTCCTGGATTCCTTGAGGACTTGAGAAACTAGGCAAGAACACATGGGGCTGATATTAACCTTCTTCTACACACGGTCTAAGATCTGTTACATTCAGAATCTCTTCCGAGAGCTCACTGGCTTTGGCCCATGAAACAGAAAACATTTCAACTATCCTGTTTGAATTCTCCCAGGGAATAAGGCTCAGCAACTACTAGCCCCACTAGCTGTTTTGTCCAAGAGAAGAAACTGGATTGGAATTAGTGAGTATAAACAAAGCACCAAGGTATGATTTGAACCTATTTCCTGAATGAAGGGAACAGCAGTTGAGTCCAAGAAGCTAGAAAGTTTGCAAAGATGTAAGGCAGGGGGCCAAATGAACAGTATTTACTGATGAGTATAGGTTGGGAGTGAGGAGGGGAGAATCAAGGATAATCAAAGGCTTCTTTCTAGTTTAGAAAATTAGTCGGATAAAGTAATCAAGAGATCAGCTGTTTCAATATAGCAAAATTTCATTCCATCTCCTAGTTCATTGCCATTGAATTATCTGTGACTCACATATTCTTTGAAGAAAAAAATGACTGTCAAGAAGAAAGAAAGGATATTTAAAAATACTTATACCCACAGGTCAATTTACGGTCATGATTGCCTTGACTCCATTTTCTAAATATATCCCATATCATCATCCTTATAATCTTGCTGCCATCAGATTGATGCCAGTTAAGAGCTAGAGAATCCAATTCTTACTATAAAAACTGATCCCACTTTGAAGTTCAGTGGTTGTTTTATTTATTTTTAAATTTCAGATAAAGATATATACCATGACACACCATGATAAATTGCTTGGCATAGTGGTAGTCAGGGTGAAATTTTATAAACCCAGTACTTCAAAGAAGCATACTTTCAAACAGGGTTAATGACGTCAACTGGATTACTCATACTTCATCACAAAGAGGAGCTTCACTGTTCATGGTTTCATAATACCCTGTTTTACCTTGTTATTTGTTACTATTTGTCTGAGAAAGCATGGAATTTATAGCACTTTTCACTCTGAAAATTACAAGACTACTCTATTAGCATACTTAAAAATTATATTCATCTATGTTCTTTGAACAGGAACTGTTTTTGAAGTGGAAATACATACTATGCTCTTTCCGGTAGTCAGCTCTCAAAATATAATAATGACAACAACAATAAATAATAATAATGTTATAACATCAAAAATGCTAAACAACATAGGGAAAGATTAAAGGCTGAGCACTACGAGACTCAGCTAAAGAAGGGAAAGATAAAAGCAGAAAAAAGTAGCCAAACAGACAAAATTTATTGTTTACTGCAGTGAATGCTGAGTTAGAGGAGAGCTGAATGAAGAGCTCTCAGTTATTTGCTTATTCTCCATGTTATTCCTGAAAGAATTTAAGACTTCTTACATAAACTGGGCAAAATGACAAAGGAAAAAAGAGATTAAAAAAGAACACTGAACATGGTTATGTGTGCAAAATTGAGTTAGAAATAAGATTGATCTAAAAATGCCTGTTATAAAACCAACACACTTGCTATAGAAAGTTAGTCATAAATTTGACTCTAAGCTTTTCAGTAGTCAATTTTAAAAGGGAAACATTGTGATCAGTTGCACAATTCCCTGCACTTGTAGATAGAAACTGTCCAATTGTTCAGGAGCCCTGCCATGATTCTGGTGGGTGAAGTCAGAAAGGAGTATTTCCTGGAAATCCCTGGAAATGCAGTGTCATGACCTATGTCTTCAACAGCATTCTTACAACAAAAGAAATAGGAAGATTCATAAAATTGTTTCTGTTTTTGTCCCTCAGCCAGTGTAAGGCAAAAAAATAAAAGCACATTTTACTTAAAAAAAAAAAGTTTACACGGTGTGTATGTGCGCATGTTAGTGGCTTAGTCATGTCTGATTCTTTGAGACTCCATGGACTATAGCTCGCCAGACTCCTTTATGCTTGGAATTCTTCAGGCAAGAATACTGGAGTGAGTAGATGTTCCCTTCTCCAGGGGATCTTCCCAACTTAGGGATGGAACCCAGGCCTCCTGCATTGCAAGCAGATTCTTTCTCAGATTCATCTGAGCCACCTATTGAGTGGTAAAAGAAAGTAAATGTTCAAAAATTCTTAGTAAAAACAATATAATGCTGTTTTGCCCCAAAGCTTCCAGGTCTCTAGAGAGTTCTCTCAGAAATAGCCCATAGACCCCACTGGGCACCAGTGGTTTGGAAACAGTAAGAACAATGTTAAGGGGACTCAAGAAAGAAAATCTGAAAATCTGATGATGAACTAATGACTTGACTAAACTTCCAGTTTCTTTGGACCCAGTGGAACATATTTTTGACTTTCCTAAATTGTGAAAAAGCTTGCGGCTGGCACTAGGATTAAGGGTGAGGCAGACACTAACAGTGCCTCATGAAATGTTTGTAATCTACAATCTCTAACTCAGAAAAAAGTATCACCCTTTTTGAAGAAAAAGTCCCAGTTTGGGGTTCAGGATCATTTCATGAATATCTAATTATCTGTTATCCCTAAAGTAAATAGTATAGGAACAGAGATTTCAAGTGAACAGGAAACGAAGATCAAGAAAACAAATGTGTCCTGGATCTGAAGGCAATTTTGAATGGTAGAGGATAAGCAAGAGGAGGTTGATGACAGAAAGAGGAGCTAATCTATTTATTATATACAAAAATCTTAACAAGTCAATAACAATAGATCATCAATATTAAGTGAGAAAATTCATATTAGTAAATATCAAAATAGAGTTGAGGTAGTATGTGAACAGATTACTATAATTTATTTTGTTGTTTGTTTCACTCTCAAGAATGTTAATTGAGGACTTCTCTGGTGGTTCAGTGGTTGAAACTCTGGGCTTCCAATGTCGTGGGGGTTGGGCTCAATCACTGATTAAGGAACTAAGACCTTATTTTGGCCAATAGAAACTGCCAAATTAAAGAAAAGATATTAACAAGTTTCATTTACATTGATAGTGCATAAATGTTATCCAAGTTACAATCAAAGGTGATTTGCTTTAAAAAAAAAAAAAAGACTATTGCTTGAGACTATATAAAGACTTGTTCGTGACAATTGCATACCTCTTCCTTTTTTTCTAATTTTATGTGCTAAAAGCAGAAACCAGAGCCAAAGGAAAAATGGGCCATATGGGGACCTAAACATTTGTACATTGCTACTTGAAGCTTTGAAAGCTGAATGAATGGAGAGCAATTCATTTTGACTTAGTCTCTCTGCTGTTACCCCAGCTTTACCAATTTTTTCAGTCATTAAATAATTCTATCCAATGGCAAAAAATATTCATGAATCATATCTTAAAATCAATAGGCTAAAAAAGAAACAGTCTCACCCATGGCCCTAAGATCCACTCTCCATGAAGACTAATATCAATCATAATATAATCATGTTGAAGGCCAGACATCTTTTGATCAATGGTGTCTAGGTGACTATCAGAGTAGTTGTTCAGAACACACAGATAATAGCGATGACAAAGACCAATCTCAGAGCCAAGTTTTAAAGAGCATCAGGAGAGCAATGACAAAGATAAGATTTAAAATAACAATAAAATAAAAACAAAAACAGAGACTAGTGTCTGCAAAAATCTGAATTATGTAATTTGAGCATCTATTTCCTGAAACACATTTTCACTTAAGAAATTCAAAAAAACAAAAAAGGAATAAGTTAGCCTGAAAGTGAAAGTGAAGTTGCTCAGTCGTGTCGGACTCTTTGAGATCCCATGGACTGTAGCCTATCAGGCTCCTCCTTCTATCGGATTTTCCAGGCAAAAGTGCTGGAGTGGATTGCCATTTCCTTCTCCAGGGGATCTTCCTGACCCAGGAATCGAACTCTGGTCTGCCACATTGCAGGCAGATGCTTTACTGTCTGAGCAAAAAAAAAAAGCTGTTTCCTGCATGACCTAATATAAAAGTTTCAAAGTTTCCAAATGAGAAGTCTAAATTTGAAGCACTGGAAGTCAAAATCACTTGCAAACAATTAATAATGGTTTTCCAATATAACAGCAGCAAGCTAGAAGCAATTTCTGTTCCTTTGAGATCATGCTCTGTTATCCAATTCTGGCATTAAAGATTAAGAAACTTAAGAAAGACCTAATAATTATATAAGCTTCTAATTGCACACATTGTTCTAATAAGATTATGTGGTCAATTTTGAGACTGGGTAAACATTTTGAAATGGCCTTACCAGAGTTCTGCATATAAAAAGATTTTTTTTGTAATCTTAGTCCTAATCCTGTTTTAGAAAATCTCTTATTGAGAATTTGATGAGACCATTTCAGTATCAGTGTGCTTCTATCCCTTTTACTAAACAAAAGCCTTGTTGCAGACAATCAATCCCAGCAAGCCAATCAGCTTTCCACCATGCATCCTCTTAAATATTTTCTCTGAAGCAATGTTTCTAAATCCGTATGCTTTCAATAAGATGCTAATAAATGTTCTGTGAGGGGGAAAAAAAAAAAAACAACAAGTTTACATAGTTGACTAAGCTTGAGGCTGTCTGTTAAAACACACTTAAATAACAGGAATTCTCTTGAGCATTTAGCCTTCTCTTGAAAGAGACAACATTTAGCATCAGTTAAGCTCCCCCTTCCTTTATTTTTCCCCAGAACACTATTTTTATCTTTCAGATTTCATTCCCATGGAATTTAGGAAGAATATCTTTGAAAGACAGTAATAAAGAAAACTGTAGGTGGGATTAGTGAGCCTCACAGTGTGGAATGTACCTGTGTTACGGAAATGTGCCGCTTGAGACTTTATTCCACAAGCCAGTTCTACTTAATGACCAGCTTCTCCCATCCATCCTGGATGGAAAAGCCTGATTTGGGGTCTCTGAAGCCCTGTGACCCAGGAATCAAGCATGGTTTATGCCTCTACTGAATATCTGTCACCTTTACATGTCACCAATCTCAGTGAAGAGATGGGATTGCCAACTGACTTCATCTGGCTGTGGGTATTAGAGCCTAAATCTTTATAGGTGCAGAGGGAGGTAACCTGCCAGGTAATACAGCCTCACCTCCTTGGGTTGAATAACTCCCCTCAAGCATTTGGCTTTCTTATGTAACGTTTCAATGAGAATGAGACAATGAGAGCTGCCTGAGAAGACAGCCCTGCTTATTCTCTCTCAAGCTGTTCTGAGATCTCTACCAATGGAAACTCACCAGGACTCCAAAATTGATCTAAAGATGTCCATTAAACAATCCACTTTAGAAACATTTGGCTTGTGAAAACTTGTCCAGTGAAGATAAAATTCGATTAGAAGTTAATCTAGGGAGATTGGGATTAACATATATACACTATATGTATAAAACAGATACTAATGAGAACCTACTGTGTAGCACAAGGAACTTTACTTAGTGCTCTGTGGTGATCTAAATGGGAAGGAAATCCAAAAAAGAGGGTATATACATATATGTATAATTGACTCCCTTTGCTATATAACAGAAACTAGCACACCATTGTAATGGTGTCTTAATTATAATCTAATACAAATTTTTTAGAAATAACAAAAAAGAATATTATCATTAAAAAAACCACAAAACTTAATTTACTGGATTGCCAAAAATTCTGTTATGGCTTTTTAGTGCCATCTTACAGAAAAACCCAAACAAACTCTTTGGCCAGCCCAATATTAACAAAGACATATGCTGGCTAATAGAACCAATAAATGGTATCCAGAGGCTAACAAGCTTACCCAAGGTCATACCTCTGGAATTCTTTCCATTATACCGTGTAGTTTAGTCCATTCAGTCTTTCTCTTCATTAAGATATGTATCAGCCCAATGTCCCTTCCTCACAGAGCCACACCTAACCAATTTATCTAAAGCATCTCTATTCCTATCAATTTATGCTTTTATTTAATAAAAATTATCACAATTTGAAATTATTTCATGTGTTTATGTCTTGTTATCTATTTCACCCTACTGAAGTGAAAGTTTATGATGCAAGTATCTTATCCTTTTATGTTCCACTTTATCACAAACACCAAAAACAAGTACTTGGAGCTTATCAGAATTAAATCAAAACGGGAGATCAGGAAGAGAAATCTATGCTTTCAAGTTAGTAAAAATCCTAATTCCCATGATAGACTTTCCTTCATAGCCATGTTCAGTCTATAAAGGGAAAGTGGGATATTGTGTGCCATGGGAACTTTTAAGGGGATAATCACCTGCCTGAAATGATTAAAGGAGTCTTCAACTTGGATGCAAGAGGCTGAACCTCATGGCTCTCTAGGGGTCCATCTGTTTACATCTATACTAACAAATCATTTCCACTCACCTTTTTTGACCCCAGTCTTTGATCTTTCCAGTTTCTAGTTGTTAAAAGAACCCAGACACTTCCAAATTTCTATACCTGTTACATCTCATAATATTAATGCTTGTGATTTTACTTGACAATTCTGGTGCAATTTATTAATTGGTGTTAGATTGCTCACCTGATTGGTTTCACAATTTTTTTATGATGAGATATATAGTAAGAAAGTAATTTAAATAAAATAAATATTTAAATCAATTCTATGATTTTTAAGAGTTGGAGAACATGCTAGAGTTATGTCTATAAAGCAAACTAAAATCACAAAATGCTATAAGCTCTTAGCTATCCTGCATTCCCAATATGAAATTTTTGGATATTTGGGGACATGTGTATTACTGACAGATTTTCGTCTCTTTTAACCTATGAGAAAAGTCAATATGAAGGAAAAGACAATTTTTAAAATCAAGTTTGCTAAACATAATGACCAAAAAAATGTAATAGGGGGAAGGAGTGAGGGCCTGTAAAATTTAAGAAAGGAGGACCAAATTTCCAGAGAGACGTTGTGGAGTGGGAGGTGGGAGGGGGATTCAGGATTGGGAGCTCGTGTACACCTGTGGTGGGTTCATGTCGATGTATGGCAAAGCCAATAGAGTATTGTAAAGTAAAATAATAAAAAAAAAAAAAGAAAAGACAGAACATATCAGTGAGTCACATGATTTAATGAATGTATACTGACGTTGCCATTCAAGCCATCTCCCTCAGCTAATGAGGACTAAATCCATAAGATTTACTATACACATTTCCCTCTGCCATTACACTTCAGATGTGTTCTTTTTAAATTCTACTTCTTCCAAATTATTAAGAAAACTAACATTATATATTCACCTCTGGAAGATAAACCACTCTCTCAAAAGTTACCTGAGTGGACACATTTTAAGCTGTATCACAATGCTTCATGATTACAATAGCAAGAGCTTACTTAGATATTACAAATGCATATTTGATCTTTTTTTTTAATTTTTATTTTTACTTTATTTTGCTTTACAATACTGTATTGGTTTTGCCATACATTGAAATGAATCAGCCACAGGTGTACATGAGTTCCCAATCCTGAACCCCTCTCCCACCTCCCACCCCATATCATCTCTCTGGATCATCCCTGTGCACCAGCCCCAAGCATCCTGTATCGAACATAGTATACATGTTTCAATGCCATTCTCCCAAATCATCCCACCCTCTCCCTCTCCCACAGAGTCCAAAAGTCCATTCTATACATCTATGTCTCTTTTGCTGTCTCGCATACAGGGTTATCATTACTATCTGTCTAAATTCCATATATATGTGTTAGTATACTATATTGGTGTCTTGATCTTTTTAAATAGCTTTCAACCATGAAAGCACATTATTTCTTTTATTCCTTAAGTACTCACTATACTCATGATCAGTACTACATGTTTTATGGTCCAACTTTTCCCTTATCATTTCAGAAGACTTGATCTTAGAAAACTGCAAACTTTTTGAGTTCAAAGTTTCATCAAAATTCTGACAAGTTATTTTATTGACATTGACAAAGGGTTTCTAAATTTATATGAAGGGGCAAAAATCCCTCTACAGTCAACACGATATTTAAGGTGAAGAACAATGTTGGAGAACTGACACAACCTGTCTTCAAGATTTATATAAGGCCACTGTGATCAAGACAGTGTGGTATTAGCAAAGAAGAAACACATGTGTCAGTGGAACAGAATAGAGGGTTCAGAAATAGACTCCTATAGTTATCTTTTACAAAGGGGAGAAGTCAGTACAATGGAACAAAGAGTCTTTTAAACAAATAGACTTAAAACAACTGAACATCCACAAACAAACAAACAAAAAAACCAAACCCACAAATATATCTAGACACAGACCTTGCTCTTTTTGGAAAATTAGACCAAAATCATAGATCTAAAGGTAAAATGCAAAACTGTAAAATTACTAGAAGATAACATTGGAGAACATCTAAATGACCTTGGGTACGATGATGTCTTTTTATTAGCCACACTGAAGTCATAGCCATGAATGAAATTATTGATAACATGGACTTAACAAAAATTAAAAACTGTTCTCTCCGTAAAAGACTACATTAAGAGAATTCGAGGACAAGCCACAGACTGAAAACAAACATTTCAAATGGCACATCTAAGAAAGAACAGCTATCCAAAATATAAAAAGAGCTTTTAAACACTCAACAGTAAGTGAACTAACAACTTGATTAAAAAATGGGCCAGACAGACACTACACCAAAGATAAACAGATAGCAACAAGCACATGAAAAGGTGCTCACTTCATTTGTCAGAGAGATACAAATTAAAACAACAATCAGATACCACTACACACCTATTAGAAAGGTCAAAATCCATGATGCGAATAATATCAAATCCTGGCAAGAATATTTTGGTAATTTCTTATGAAACTGAACATACAATCTCCCAATAATGCTTCTGGTATTTACCCAAAGGAATTGAAAATTATGTCCTCACAAAAATTTACACTGTTGTTGTTTAGTCATTAAGTCATGTCCAGCTCTTGTGACCCGGCTATGGACTATAGCCAGCCAGGCTCCTCTGTCCATTGGATTCTCCAGGCAAGTATACTGGAGTAGGTTGCCATTTTCTCCTCCAGGGAATCTTTCAGACCCAGGGAGTGAACCCACATCTCCTGCATTGGCAGGTGGATTCTTTACCACTGAGCCACCAGAGAAGCCCACATACAGTATTTACATCAGCTATATTCATAATTGCCAGAACTTGGAAGCAACCAAGATGTCCTCAAATAAATAAACTGTGGTAAATCCAGACAAGGGAACATCAATCAGTGCTAAAAAGAAATGAGCTATCAAGCCATGTAAAGACATGGAGAAACTTTAAATGCATATTACTAAGTGAAAGAAGCCCAATCTGAAAAAGCTATACACTGTAATTCCACTATATAACATTTTGGAAAAGGCAAACCTATAGACAGTAGAAAAAAAAAAAAAAGGAAATCAGTGATTGGCAGGGGTGACAGTTAGTGGGGAAGAAGATGAATAATCAGAGCACAGAGAATTTTTCAGGCATGAAAACACTCTGTATGTTATAATAATGATTGAGAAGTGTCACTATATCTTTATATTCCAAACTCATAGAATGTACAATACCAAGAGTGAACCTTAAGATAAACTGTGGATTTTTGACAATTATGATTGATGACTTTGATGATTATGATGTATCACTGACATCATCCTTGGTTAAAAAAGGAAAAAAAAAATTACTGTTCTAGTAAGTGATGCTGGGGAAGGTTATGCATGTGTGGAAGCATGGGGTGTGTAGAAAATCTCTATACCTTCCCTTCATTTCAGCTTAAAGCCATTTTTAAAACTTTAATTAACTAGAAAGAAGAAGAAGGAAGGCAGCTATAAGGAAAAAGGGATGAAGGAGTAATCCTATTTTTGTTTGGAGTCTTTCCCCAATAGCAGAGNGTAGAAAATCTCTATACCTTCCCTTCATTTCAGCTTAAAGCCATTTTTAAAACTTTAATTAACTAGAAAGAAGAAGAAGGAAGGCAGCTATAAGGAAAAAGGGATGAAGGAGTAATCCTATTTTTGTTTGGAGTCTTTCCCCAATAGCAGAGGCCTCTCTGTCAGCCACAGATAAAACCCCACATCTCAGTTCCACTCCCTTTTGACCTTCACACACTCTGCACCACTCCTTGCTTGTCCAGCAACACTGAATCTATTTTACCTGTGACACCATCTTGTAACATCATGGGGGCCCCAGGGGAGTCAGAGGCACTAATGCTGATGCACAGGCTATGGATTTCCTGTGGAAGCAGATGTTATCAGTGCCACTGACCTCCATAGGCAATTGCTCGGCTGATTAGTAGGAGAAATAGCAACCCCTGACTTGACAAAAGCAATAAGGGAGAAGGAATCCTGAGTTAAAACAGGAGAGTGAGCTATTGCTGCAGTAGGAAAGGAAATTCTTCATTCTAGGATAACTCCCAGGAGGAGGAAAAAGAGAGGCAAAAAAGATGAGATCGCAGTTCTAATTCCACTATTAATTAGAAGTATCTGGAGGGAAACTATTTCACCTTCTGGAATCTCCATTAATAAGCAAGTTTATAATGGTAACAAGATAATATTATGGGCCGGAAAATGCACTAAGTGTCTTACATGTGTTCCTTCATTCTTTATAATTACACTTTGAGGCAAGTACTCCTATTATTATCCACATTTTACTCATGTGGAAACTTGAGGTTTTGATAGCATAGGAAAAGTATTTAAGCCACTGAGTGCTGGAGCTCTGGTTGTCAGAACAGCTAATGGCATCATCCTTGCATTCCTATGAAGACTGTGGACAGGACCCAAGGAGATAATGGATATATAGTGTTTGGAAATCCTCCCAAATGAAGGAATAGCTATCATCATAAAGTCATATGGAAACTTTAAAATGACACCCAACATTTTTGCCTACTATTGCTCCAGTATTTTTTTCATACCTTCCTACTCTATCCCTGGTATTTTGTATTTGTGTATGTCTTGCACTTGACACTTCTCTGTGGTGCCGTCACTTTTGTGAAAATGTTGGCATCTCTTTTGCTTTTCTCCCAGTCATGAGGTTGAACAAACCAGTGGAGCTTAACATTGGCTCACTCAGCCCTTGATGTGTAGGTCAAACTTCTTCCAGGTAATACATTTAGGGCAGAGAGTGTATAAGCGTAGAAATAATTCTTTCTTAGGTCACACCATCTGTCACTTGCTTTCAACAAAGATAACAGGAAGGGAGGGAAAAAGGCAAACAATGCAGAGGCTACTTCTCCTCAAGGTGAGATTTATCAGTAAGTGGTTACTTCTCATTAACTGGCAGTAAGGAATCTAGAAACATCTTGCTTTCAATTTCTTTCTACATTCAAATGCAAACTGCTTATATTACTATTCTCCCCCCACCCAAAATAATTTTGATTAAAATTTAGTAATATATTTTAAAAAAGAAAAGTGCTCATCAATCATTTTTACCTTAGTACAAGATAGTTTATATCTGAAAGGGATATATCTTTATATCTGTATCTCTATATCTTTATATCAGTACTTTATATCTGAAAGGGATCTTGCTACAATGATATTGGAAAGCATATGAAGTGCCTCCATCATCAGAAAACAAGAGGCAGGATGTTAGTATAGATCCACGTCTGCTCCTCTAGAGTGGTGTTCACTGCTAGAAGTTATTCGACTAATGATGATCATATTACTCACTTATATTGATTTTTATAGTACTACAGCCTTCATGTAGCACACATGATCCCATGCTCCTCTCACCACAGAATATCAGAATAAGAGAAAGAAACACCTGGAATGCCTTGCCTACAAAGAGGCTACGACTATATATAAAAAGAGGCCTTCAGAATCAAGAGCCCCGACAGATGCCCAGTTATATGGTTGTGGCACAAGTGGCTACTTGGCTCAAAAATTTGAACATCTCATGGCCAACATAGGGGAATAAAGCATAGGTCTTAGAAACTGTGGGAATGCAGTAGAAACACTGGCTCTGGCCTTGGTCCAATGAGCAACAAGAGTGCTCAGTTGTAAATTAGGATCCTGGGAGGAGATGAGTGATTTAATATTGGGTTGACCAAAATGTTCATTTGGTTTTTTCCGTAGATGTTACAGAAAATCCTGAACTTCTGGGCCAAGACAATACTAACCCTCACTTCATTGTGGGCAACACAAAGAGAGCTAGGATGACTTACTGGAAAAAGTGGCTCTCTTGATTGGGAAACAGAAGACAGAAAAGAGAAATAGAAAATAGGATGGGGGTTGGCACCATTGTTAGAGGTCAACTCATTATTTTCTCTTAACATTTAAGTGGTGGGTAGAATTAAACAGAGTTTTGCCTGGATTACCATTGATTCACTACCTAAACTAGATATGTTGTTTTACCTCTCATTTGTTCACCTCTAAATTGGGATATTTCATCCTTATCTCCCTTCAGTTCAGTTCAGTTCAGTTGCTCAGTCACGTGTGACTCTTTGCAACCCCAAGAATCACAGCATGCCAGGCCTCCTTGTCCATCACCAACTCCTGGAGTTCAGTCAAACTCAAGTCCATCGAGTTAGTGATGCCATCCAGCCATCTCATCCTCTGTCATCCCCTTCTCCTCCTGCCCCTAATCCCTCCCAGCATCAGAGTCTTTTCCAATGAATCAACTCTTCACATGAGCTGGCCAAAGTATTGGAGTTTCAGCTTTAGCATCATTCCTTCCAAAGAACACCCAGGACTGATCTCCTTTAGAATGGACTGGTTGGATGTCCTTGCAGTCCAAGGGACTCTCAAGAGTCTTCTCCAACACCACAGTTCAAAAGCATCAATTCTTCAGCACTCAGCTTTCTTCACAGTCCAACTCTTAGGTTGTTATAAAAATATTTTCTATGTTTTTTGTAAATGAAAAGGATTCTAGATATATTTTAAATAATGAGCTTGCAAGTATATGAAGTGTTTTAGAAGGAAACTGGATTTTGAGGTTGGAATTTGAGATTAGAATAGGTCAAGTGTTAGGGTCAGACCATTTGAGTCCTAATCTTTATTCTATCACTTGAATTATTCTATGTCTTGGTTTTTTAATCTGTAGAATGAAGATAATAGTAGCTCCACTTCATACAATGGTTCTGTTATTGGATTTTAGTCCCAGAATCACTGTTAATTCACTATATGACATTGGCCAAGTTATTTCACTTCTTTGAGCTTCCATGTACTCATATTTAAAACAGATTTCAATCTCAAACAGATAATTTCTGAATCTTCCGTGGTTAAATTCCATGATTCTCTCATCATGTGCATCATTTATAATGTGCATTGCATATAAAGAAGTAAATATTGCAAACTTTTAAGTTGATAATGAAATACCATCAATATCTTGGAGCTGTGTTAGAAACAGGAAAGTAATGACTAGTAAAACTGATAATGCCCATAGCAAAAGGAAATGAGACATTTAAAAAAGTAATAGAGGCATTCACTGTTCCATTAATAAAAGGAACAAAGCAAATATAAGTGGGCCTATCACTATAAATCAGTCTGACTGATTGACTTAAAGAAATAAGACTGTAATTAATGCACATCATTTACAAATATAGGGGAATGGAGACAATTCTTTAGCCAGTGGTTGCAAATCACAGTTTAAGAATTATACTCAATCATTTAAAATGGATTGAAATCCTCACATGTGGGCCATAAAATTGGCCCTCGGAGCTCTCCCACTCACAGCTCCTACACAGGGAACACAGCCAGACAGTTTTACAATCCCTGTATGCTGCTTCCGTGTAGCAATGGCAACGGTAGGGCTGTTTCATTGCCTTGCATGATTCCTGGGAAAGAGCTTGCACCAGATTGTTCAGAGTCTTCATGGACTCCTCAAAATCTTTAAACCCTACTTATAATTTCAGCCTAGGTAATAGTATGGGTGCTAACTAGATCACACCCCGGGTCAGCTAGCATCATTTGTACTGCCAGTTAAAATTTCAAAAATGTTAACAGGAAATGAATCGTAAAAATTCTCAGTGGTAAATGCAGAGCTACATTTAACATTTGTTACTGGAGGAGAATTATTTTTTGACTCATAAAGTTCAAAGTGTTTCCAGGTTTCTGTTTCATTTGTTGGCAGGCTTATCAGCAGGGTTCCTTCTACCACCATTCCTGAGCAAGAGCAAGCTGACATTCTGTGCTATTCCAAGGCTGCGCTTCACATCCCAGGTCTTACACCGCCTCCCAAGTGCATGCTTTGTATGTTCTTATGTGTCAGGTGCCGCTTTATTCAGTCCTGAAACATGTCTGAAACCTCAGCCTCCTGATCTCTGGTCCCTCTGCTTTTTGCATTATTTTATTTCTGACATTAAATCTGACTAACTTGATTGATTTTAGAATGCAGTGTTCTCATTATTCCGGATGTAAAGCCTACATTTTTATACCCACTGAGCTGTCCCTCATAGCCCCTGCAAAACAAAACAAAACAAAACAAAACAAAAAAACCCCAAAGTGCTAAATTATCTTGAAATTCTTTTAAAATTTATCTAATCAAAATGTGAAGTGGATGCCTTTAGCCTGCAACAAGAACAAAAAGTGAACTACTTCATTCAGCAAGTACTTGGGGCTCTTATCTAAAAAGAAAAACATTCTAGAAAAGGTCACGATATAGTCATAAGATCAAAGCTAACTTTATTTTCTAACTTGATTTAAAATAACCTATTATCAAAACCCAAAGCAAGCTTTTAGTAACTTTACTGCTTTTGTTTTAAAACAATAATGTTTAATGGGAATATTAATGTTTTTCTTGTACCTTCTGCCTATGAGAGCACTTGTTTCCAGGCTTCCTACAACAAAACATTAAGAGTTTAGTTCACATCATGCTGAAACAATAAAGTTGAATAAAAACTGAAGGGAAATACATCTTCAGTGAGATTCCATCATCCCTTATTAATGCCATAATTGAGGGCTATAAATCTGTTTCTTATACAATTCATGCAATAAAATACTTAATGGATTGTGAATGACATGTTATAAAACTAGGCATTAAGTATCGCAATTTATATTTAAATGGGCTTCAGACATAAATAAATGCTCTATAAATAGCAGGCTTTCTCAAGTCAGAAGATATAACCTTCCATTTACTTCTAGCAGACCTGGGAGCAGAATCATTACGGAGTGTGTTGCTGTCATCAAATTGTTATTTTATCTTGAATTAGGTTGGTTTTTTTTTTCTTTACACTTAAAATAGTTTATGGTAACAAAATTATTCAAGGGCTCTTCAACCAAAATCAGCTCCAAGTACTGCCTTTATAAGCAAAGCCCCCTAAAAGGATGTCAGAATAATCTTACCCCTAAAACTGGATTGTGTGACATTGATATTGCTGACTGATCCATCATGAACATATGACGAAAAGATGGAATACAGTAAGAATGAGGCACTTGGAACCATGAAAATATCTATTAGCCCAAATCTGCTCAGTCCCTTTTTATCACCTTCTCTCTAAATGGTCATTTTCCTAGGGGACATCACTGTGGCATTTACCACTCAGTAAATTTGCAAAGGAGACACAACCTCCTCACTCAAGAGACTGGGAGGCAAGGCACCACTCATGGCATATTTTAAGTAAACAAGGTGGCTCAGCTCATGCAATTCGAAGCTTATAGAAGTGCTGTGAGTGTGAAAACAAAGCCAAGTTTTAGATCCTGTCCAAAGTTTAAGCCCCTATCTGCTTGGGATCTTGTAAGGCAAATCAAGGTTATAATATTGAAGCACCCCTTGTTTCTGTTGTGAAGTCACACTTTACCTTCATATTCTGAATATGTGAGTGTGTGTGTGTATCTGAAATCTAGTCTTTGATTTCAGAAACTCTGACAAATTTGACTACTTCAATCTGTTCAAAGGACAAGTGGCTCACTAGATGAGAGGGAAGATAAGCACGGACTCACTAATATTTGCAGATGAGAAATACCAACAAAATACTAGTCTTAACTACCTTGGGGGAACTGAATGAGCCAGAAATGCCTACACAACACTAGACATAATGAACCATGATTGCCGGAGTGCTGGATGGTGAATGTAGGCCTAAGGTTTGATTCCATGTTAACCCCACTTGCTAATTTATGGACCAATGATTCCAGAACTATATTATCTTAAAAGTTGGGGAAGGCCAAGGGTAGGAAATGAACTCTAACATCCATTCTAATATTAACATACTCAGATCTGAGTCTGAATGTTTCAATCCTATCTATGTCATCCATTATTTCTTTACTGATCCCATACCAGTCTTATCATTTCCATCCAAATATGAAATTAATCACTTTGAAAGCTGCTCAGATAAAATTTCATATTTTCCAAGTAAAGTATTCCCATAGATTGAGCTGAAAAATCTCTTATCTCTGGCAATATTCTGCTTTGCTTTTCAAAAATATGACCAGGTAGTCTCTGAACAGAAGCCACTAAACGGTGGTCACAGATATCACTCTCTACCTGATGAAAGCTGTGGTCTCCTTTACTGCTTCCCTTGTTCTCAGTGCATTTCTTTCATATAATTGAGTAATGCTTCATGCCAGGGGTGGTTCTTGGAAATCAGAGGGGAAACAGCATTTGGAAAGTATATCCCAATTTATAACTGTGAAGTTCAGGAATAGTAACAGATCCTGTGAATATTATACATCTCATTTTAGAAGTAATGAAACCACCTTAGATACATATATTGACTTGTCTCAGTTCTACCCACAGGAATGCTGCTGCTGCTACGTTGCTTCAGTTGTCTGACTCTGTGCGACCCCAGAGACGGCAGCCCACCAGGCTCCCCCCTCCCTGGGATTCTCCAGGTAAGAACACTGGAGTGGGTTGCCATNGCTGTGTTCCGCCCTCGGCTTGTGATGAGTTCTGGGCTCTGTGCCGCTGTCCCTCTGTGACGAGGTGCATACTGTGTGCCACGGTCGCCCTGATCCAAGGTACAGGCTGTGTGCTGTGGCAGCTTTCTGCAGAGGTCCGGCCTGTGTGCCGCAGTCACCCTGTTCCAAAGTCCGGGCTGTGTACCATGGTCGCAATCTCCTGAGGTCCGGGCTGTGTGCTGCGGTCGCCCTGTTCCAAAGTCTGGGCTCTTTGCCATAGTCGCCATCTCCCGAGGTCCAGGCTGTGTTCCGCGGTCGGCTGGTGATGAGATCCGGGCTGTGGGCCGCAGTCGCCCTTCACTGAGGTTCGGACTGTGTTCCGTGGTTGCCATACACCGAGGTCCAGCCTGTGTGCCACTGTCGCCATGNGTTGCCATCTCCCGAGGTCCAGGCTGTGTTCCGCGGTCGGCTGGTGATGAGATCCGGGCTGTGGGCCGCAGTCGCCCTTCACTGAGGTTCGGACTGTGTTCCGTGGTTGCCATACACCGAGGTCCAGCCTGTGTGCCACTGTCGCCATGAGCTGAGGTTTGGCCTGTGTGTAACAGTCACCCTGCCCCAAGCTACGCACTGTGTTCTGCGGTTGGCTAGCAACAAATTCCGGGCTGTGTGTCACGGTCGCCCTTCACTGAGTTTTGGGCTGTGTGCTGCGGTCGTCCTGCACCGAGGTCCGGGCTGTGTGTCACGGTCCTCCTGTGCCGATTTCCGGGCGCTATGCTGCGGTCGCTCTGCACCGAGGTCCGAGCTGCGTGATGTGGTCACCATCAGCTGAGGTCCGTTCTGTGTGCCAGTGTAACCCTGCACCGAGGTCCAGGCTGTGAGCCACCTTTGCCTGGCGCCGAGCTCCGTGATGTGTACCAGTGTCGCCCTGCACTNCCATTTCCTTCTCCAATGCATGAAAGTGAAAAGTGAAAGTGAAGTTACTCAGTCGTGTCTGACTTCTAGCGACCCCATGGACTACAGCATACCAGGCTCCTCCATCCATGGGATTTTCCAGGCAAGAGTACTGGAGTGGGTTGCCATTGCCTTCTCCACCTACAGGAATACATGTCCTATAAAAGTAGGAATCTGTATCTTTTTAATCCTTTGCTATACCCTAGGCATCTAAAAGAGCAACTGACACATAGTATTCACTTAAATAATAATAATACTTATAAATAAATAGTTGCTTTAATGAATCTTACAGCAAATATATGAGAGAGAATCCTAAATCTTGTGGAACTTGATGTATTCATAAAAGTACCAGTTCTCAGAAAAGTACCAAGTTACAGAGATTGCCCTCAACTACAGATACCAGCAGTTATGTGAGGTAAGCAAAAATTTCTGTGCCCCAGTTTATCATCTATAAAATGGGTATGGTGATATTTGTTGAAAGAATAGAAAGAGTTAAAGATTTTAAGAGTGCTACCATGGTACTAGGCACATCAAAAAAGGCTTATAAGATCTCACATTTGTCCTTTTTTTTCTTCTGTTTTTGTATACTGTTCCCTCTTCTCCCCTCTCCCCTCTTTTTTTTCTGACTTTATTCTTTCCAAGTCCCTTTTCCTCTCTCAGGGTCCTCCACTAGACAGCTCAACTTCAAAGATAATTTAAAAAATAAAAAAGGCTCCTCTTACTCCCCATGGCAGTAGGAGAAGAAATGCTATGACCAACCTAGACAGCCTATTAAAAGGCAGAGATCACTTTGCCAACAAAGGTCCATCTAGTCAAAGCTATGTTTTTTTCCAGTGGTCATGTACGGATGTAAGGGTTGAACTATAAAGAAAATTGAGTGCCAAAGAATTGATGCTTTTGTACTGTGGTGTTGGAGAAGACTCTTGAGGGTCCCTTGAACAGCAAGAAGATCCAACCAGTCCATCCTAAAGGAAATCAGTCCTAATTATTCATTGGAAGAACTGATGTTGAAANATTGAGTGCCAAAGAATTGATGCTTTTGTACTGTGGTGTTGGAGAAGACTCTTGAGGGTCCCTTGAACAGCAAGAAGATCCAACCAGTCCATCCTAAAGGAAATCAGTCCTAATTATTCATTGGAAGAACTGATGTTGAAACTGAAACTCCAATACTTTGGCCACCTGATGTGAAGAATTGACTCATTGGAAAAGACCCTGATGCTGGGAAAGATTGAAAGTGGAAGGAGAAGCGGACAACAGAGGATGAAATAGTGGGATGGCATCACCGACTTGATGAACATGAATTTGAGTAAGCTCCAGGAGTTGGTGATGGACAGGGAAGTCTGGCATGCTGCAGTCCATGGGTTGAAAAAAGTCGGACACGATTGAGCAATTGAACTGAACTCCCTATAGTTGCTGTTTTTAGATATATCCCCTGTGACTCCAAAAGTAGAGAAAATTCCCAGGACAATCTGAGACTCACGGCGACCATTTTGTAAACATGAGATCTTGTTCTTACATTTGTTCTTTTTCAAACAATTGTTTCCCAGTGAGGTTGTAATAGATTTCCTCAGCAACAATGAAGAATTCCAGATCTCCCTGTCTTTTCCTTGTGAAGTTCTTTGTGGATGTAGATTTCCCTTGCATTATTCCTAAGTTGCTTAGCCTTCTATTGGCCACCAGGTTCTCTGTCCCTTTCTTCTCTTTAGTGATTTCTGGAGCCCTTGAAAGAGAAAGTGTTAGTTGCTTCAACTGTGTCTGACTCTTTGCAACCCCATGGACTATAGCTTGCCAGGCTCCTCTGTCCATGGAATTCTCCAGGCCAGAATACTGGAGTAGCCGTTCCCTTCTCCAGGGGATCTTCTTGATCCCCTTGATCTTCTCCAGGGACTGAACTCAGGTCTCCTGCATTACAGGCAAATTCTTTACCATCCAAGCTTCCAGAGAAGCCCATATGGCCTGTTATTCAGAAAATTGTTGTTGCTGCTGTTGGTTTTCTAGATGCTGTCATCCTTAGTGATCTTTTCTCTGCTCTACTGATTTATCTTTTTCATAATAATGGCTTTCACCTTTTTGCTAATTTTCAAAATTCATCTTTCTGTTTTATGTTTCCATATTTGTCCATTTTGACCTTTTTTTTTTTACTGCTTGTCCTTTTATGAGCTAATAATAAGTTTGAGATGGTTAATCTGCTGCTGTTGATATTATACAAGGATCAGCTATCCTTCCTTTTCCTCCCTGATTATTCTCTGTTTAATTATTTAACCTTCAAATGTTCAATGTTCTATTTAAAAAGTTCTTCTCCACATTGTAAATTCTGCATACTATACTCCTTTCCTTTCATCTAACCTATATTTTATGAGGCTAATTAACTGATTCTAAAGGATGTTCTCAAAGCCACACTCCACAAAGGAATATGAAAAACTTCCCATATGATGAATGTGCATCATTCTGGTTTCATCCAATCTAGATCATCAGTTAGCAACTTCTCTGAGAAACTTATGTTGCCGGGCCAGTTTCATTAGGTACGGCAATATCTCTACTGTGATTCTTGCTGTGATCTGATCATAACTGTAAGGGGGGAAGTATTGAATTAACGTTCTCCACTTTAAAGTAAGTTTGAATCTCTGACAAAATTGTAAGATAGACCTCAGTGTCTTTGCAGATTCTCTATCTCAGCCCACTTCAACCTTTAAAAGTATTCCTTTACCTCTGGCTCCTATATGTTGAAAAACCTCATCCTTGACTTTGCCTCTCCTGCGCATTCCACCACAGTGCCCCCAAGTCAAACCTGCCCTGCAGATGTAAAACTGCCTGATGGACAGTTTCCCTGACATCCTGTCCCATCAAAGTTCATCATTGTCCTATTATTCTGTGCTTATCCTACTTGAGTCATTAAAATGACGCAAACTAAATCTCAAATTGATGTTAATGGCCATTAATGACTTAAAAGGTGACCTTCTCAGGAGACTTAACTATATTTTCAGAGTGCTTCTAACATCATAACCTGAAATGTTGCAGAATGGTGGGAACTTCAAATTCCATGGCAGATGAGCAAGGGAAATACCACATGTGGATGATAACAGGGCTCATGTCACCTTCTAATCATATTAATACTACTTATAAAGCTTTTCCTCTGAACCTGAGCATGACTGCCCCTGCTTACTGAAGACTGCAACTGGATAATTATACAGTTTGAAGGGATTATATCTGGTGGAATCTTGATGAGTTAATCAATCTTCTTATCTTTGGAGGCATAGTGATTATGAATTATTAGCTCAATTTCTGAATGCAAAAAGACGATGCTCTCTGAAGGGGAATCTGACCATTTGGACGTTAAGCAGAGTGGTTTTTTTTTCTTCTTCTTTTAATCAATTAAATAAAAGTTTTAAATTTTTCATATAGTTTGAGGGCTAAAAATTTTAATTCAAATTAATATGTCAAGCAATGGCACTTACGAAAATGGAGTGACGCAAAGGGACTTTTATCAGTTGATAAGTGGAGATGAGAGGAAAATGCTGACCGATCAGCAGACTTATCTAAAAGCCAAGAGGCAAGCAGAGCCTTGCAGATATCCAAGCCTGGCCAGGAAACAGAGATAAATGAGAGCAGAGAGCAGAAACCTCATTGTTACCCTCCTGCTCGTGGTAAACGGAGACTCTCAGTATGTGAGTACCTGTCTCTAATCACCTGTAAAACTGCAAAACTTGCAGGGTTACTTTGATATGAGCAAGGTTAATGTGCTACTCAAGATTAATTGTGACTTCACCAAGAAATTTATGGAGGATGAGGGAATCTGAAAGTGAAAAGAGAACTAAAAGCCTTGTTGGAGATTTATCATGAGAGGGTGATGGATGAATGCCTTCAGAAACCAATAATAGGATTTTAAAGATTCACAAAAGCAGCATTAAGGAGATCTCTGGTGCTTACCTTAGACAAACTAGAGCTGGTGGATGGATGAGTACTCTGGTTACAGGTGAGTGGGGAAGCTCAGCTGGTTATTTTAGACTGGGTCTCAAGAAGTGTCTATGCTTGTGTAAGATAGACTGCTAGTGGCAAGCCACTGTGTAGCACAGGCAGCTCAGCTTGGTGCTCTGTGATAACCTGCAGGGGTGAGATGGGAAGGTGGGAGGGAGATCCAAGAGGGAGAGCATACATGTATACCTATAGCTGATTCACATTATTGTACAGCAGAAATAACTACAACATTGTAAAGTGATTATATGTCAATTAAAAATTAATAAAGGCTGAGAGTAATAGTTTAAAAACTGACAATTTAGAAAACAAATCTTAAAGAATGAATACTACAGAAAGTAAGAGAGAACATCTGTTTGTGACAGCATCGATATTCCTTGGGGGCATTGTGCTAAGTGAAATAAATCAGATAGGGGGAAAAAAAAAAAAGATATTCTATACTTTTCTCCCCCTCACTGTTCTTGAGGTAAAATGATACAAAAAATTGTATGCATATCATATAATGTGTGCAAGTATCTAATGTGATGTTTTGATATACATTATATTGTGAAATAATCATCCCATTCCACCTATTAAACATACCTATCACATGCACACAAAAGCTATGCTTTATAGAGAACAGACTTGTGGTTGCCAAGGGGGAAGAGAGATGGGGAAGGGAAGGCTTGGGAATATGGGATTAGCAGATACAAACTAGTATATATAGGATGGATCAACAACAAGGACCTAATATATAGCACAGAGCTATACTCAATATCCGGTGATAAATCCGAATGAAAAAGAATATATATATATATAAAACTGAGTCACGGTGTTGTACAGCAGAAATTAACATTGTAAATCAACTATAATTCAATAACATTAAAAAAAATGTGCTTTGGTGAAGTTTTGAATTCTGGATCTAGTCCTCTGTATTACATTTTTATAGACTTATGTTGACCATTCCACATACAAAGAAAACAAAATGACCATCTGATGATTCATAGACTAATCATACAAGAGATCTCAGTTTCATCTCTGTCACTCATTAGTTAGACAATTTTGGATAATTCACCTAATTTCTCAAATCCTCTACTTTGTCAAAAGAATGACAGGAAAAAAAATTGTGTCAACTTATATTTTTGTTGTGAGTATTAAGTGAGATAATGATTAGCAGAGTCCTTCAGCACTCCAGACAAACAGCTACCCTTGTCAGAACTTCTTGCTGTTCTTAGCGGTAGTAGTAATAGTAGAAACAAAATAAAGGGTCTGTGGAATCAAACTGTTGTGGTTCCTAGTGCAACCATCTCCACCCTAAGTATAGTCTGTGTTCTAACTAGAAAATCTACCTTGGTTTTTCTCTCCTGTAGATAAAGAAGAAGTAGATAATTATTTGACTGTGTATATCAATAGACTTTTCAGTCACAGAAAGTGTTTGTCATTACATTACTACCTCATGTAGAACATGTTACAATTAACTAGCCCAAGCTTATCTTACTTTTGGATTCATTACAGTTTTACAGGAACTTTAGGAGGCAACCAGGACTCACTTGGCTATATGAATAGTGTAGTCCTTCAGAAGAACTTTTTTGGAAAGATTTCCACAGATGGCTAATACATATGTGGATTTGTGTTACCTTCAGTTTCGTAGGGAATGTACTTTAATTTTGTTCACAAATTTTTAGATTGCATTCGGTTAAGTCCTATTCTCCATGCATTTACTGAACAGCCCATTTCTGTTTTTGTATTTTAGAGAAAGGCAAATTAAAAACTTTAAAGGAAGCTTTGGTTGGGACAACTAAAGCAGAAGATTGTGATCACCTGTGAGTACCGGGTGTTTGTGCATGAAAAGGTATTATTTTGGTTTCCAGGTGTTAGGCTAACCGTTTTCCACTATTAGGTAAGATGCTTTATTCAGTTTTTCTTAGTTTACCTGTGCTTCCTCTTTTCCTTGACTTGCTTCTAATTTCACTCTACACTCCACTGGTGATTTCATCATCTTGAAGGTGAATATCTGCAATCAATTCTCTTCCTACCTCCAGACACATCTATGTCCAACAAAAAGTTGGCACTCAGAATTCTCAAGTAGTTCACGTCTCAATGGCAACACACATTTATTCACTCAACCATTATAACCAGCCTACCATGTTCCATGTTCTAAGCCAGGAAAATAAAATAAAGCTTGTGGACTATTGAAGGAGAAAGTTATTAATCAAATAATAACATATCAAAATGAAATTTCAGTTTCTAATAGAGGAGGTAAAGGGAAAGCAAAGATTATCATAAAACATTTTAAAGGGGCAATAAGGCCAAGCCAGGAAAAGCTACACATCTTCCTCTAATGCTCCAAATCTCACCAAATTGCATTACCATAACTTCAGATGCTCAAGCCAAAAATCTAGAGGAGAATATTCATTCCTCCTGCTCTCACTGTCCTTATATCCAATTTGTGAGTAAATACTCCCAAGCACAAATCTCAAATGCTTGCATATTGGTCCATTCCTTTCCATCTTCCAGTTCAAGCCAAAGTTATCTTTCCTAACTGGTTTTCCTGCATCGACTTGGCTCTGAAACCAAGCAGGAACTAAAGCCTATCAGTGTCTCTGTTTGTTATTAGTAGAAAAAATGTTAGTCTCCTACACATTCTCTGAGTTCCAAAGAGCCAGTTCAAGCACTCATTAGTTAGGGAAGTGAGAGAATTCAGAAACAAAGGAAATGAAAGCCCAGCATAATCTTTTTCATGATCACTAGCTTAAACCAATTGGAGAAGGCAATGGCACCTCACTCCAGTACTCTTGCCTGGAAAATCCCATGGATGGAGGAGCCTGGTAGGCTGAAGTCCATGGGGTCACGAAGAGTAGGACACGACTGAGCGACTTCACTTTCACTTTTCACTTTCATGCATTGGCAACACACTCCAGTGTTCTTGTCTGGAGAATCCCAGGGTGGGGCCTGGTGGGCTGCTGTCTATGGGGTCGCACAGAGTCAGACATGACTGAAGCAACTTAGCAGCAGCTGCAGCAGGAGCTTAAACCAATACCTTGATTTATAACCCCAAATTGTTGAGATGATGTCCTGTGACTTTAAACAGTTGGCCCCAAGCAGACTTAGAAATTGATGACACTGGAAGGGTCAACTGAGAACTGAAACGCTTGGACCATCTGCTGCTGCTGCTGCCAAGTCACTTTAGTCATGTCCGACTTTGTGCGACCCCAAAGATGGCAGCCCACCAGGCTCTCCTGTCCCTGGGATTCTCCAGGCAAGAACACTGGAGTGGGTTGCCATTTCCTTCTCCAATGTATGAAAGTGAAAAGTGAAAGTGAAGTCATTCAGTCGTGTCTGACTCTTCTCGACCCCATGGACTGCAGCCTACCAGGCTTCTCCATCCATGGGATTTTCCTGGCAAGAGTACTGGAGTGGGTTGCCGTTGCCTTCTCCACCTGGACCATCACCTAAGCCCTAAACAAATCATAAATGCCTCCTAGAGGAAAGGTAAAGGATCACCAGACACTGACCATTAAGCTTGTTTTACAGGAACGTATAGAGTAATCACAGCCACCTGAGACAAGCAAAATCATACAGTGATGCCCAAAAGTCCACAGCTAAGATTTTATCACCAAACGAGAATCCCATAGAATGTCCTCCCCCTTCCCCCTTTGCTGTTAAACTTCTTATCTCCTGGCCAGCCAGCAAGATGGATTTGAGACAAGTCCAACTTTCCTGTCTTCCAGGTTGGCGCCTCTTCGACTAATAAATGTTTCTCATCCAAACTCCAATGTTTCAGCTTGTTTGTGCTCACTATTCCACAACAGCCCCCTCCAATCTAGGCTCCACACAGCAACCAGAGTAATGCTTTAATTTAATTTTTTTTTTTTTTAGTTTTTAGCCAGTTCAAGATGGTGACGTAGGAGGACCTTGGGCTCTCCTCTCGTGGACACATCAAATCTGCAGCTACATACGGAACAACTTCCCCTGAAAAATCTCTAAAGGCAACTACTAAGCAATCTCTACAACCAGGGGGAGGAGGAAAAGGCCCACATTAGAGTGGATAGGAAAGGCTGGAGCAGTCTCACCATAAAGTCCAACCCCCACCCTGGCTGTTTATCCACATTTGGGAGGGAATAAAATACCCCAAGCTTCTTCCTGAGGAGCAAAGAATACCCACAGCAGTCACCCCAACTTTTAAGGCCTTCCCCTGAGAGGCAAGCCTCCCAAATATTTAGCTTTGAAAACC
This sequence comes from Neotragus pygmaeus, assembly GCA_006410875.1. Taxonomy (NCBI): domain Eukaryota; kingdom Metazoa; phylum Chordata; class Mammalia; order Artiodactyla; family Bovidae; genus Neotragus; species Neotragus pygmaeus. The sequence goes on along the minus strand of SJYV01051950.1, from coordinate 134,936 downwards.
AATGGAGCTCGCATACCCCAGGCCCAAAAGGCTGTAGTGACCTGAGAAATGGCTCTTCCAGGCCTGGTGCTGGGCCTTACCTGCTCCAGGGTCCTGTGTGAAGCAGTTGGTTGCTGGATGTCCAGACTTCATGTTGGGTGAGGCTGGTCTGCTTGTCCTGGAGCTTCAGCCTGAGGAGCAGGCCTCTGAGGAAGCCTGCCACCAGCTGGGCACTGTCTCTGGCTCTCTCTCCCAGCCTGGCTCTCACCCGGGCTCCATCTTCTATCTTTTACCTTTTTCCTGAGACCCCATCTGTAAGCCTTTTCACTGCTTCCTTCCAACGGGCAGGCAGGACCATCCTCATGTTCTGGTGGCCTCTCTGTCTTTCTCTTTTAACATCAGGGCTTTTTGTTTCTTTTTTCTCAGCAGGTGCCACCTTCATGCTTGCCCTCTGCTGTGGGCAGCAGGATCTTTCAGTCTGGGGAGGGGACTTTTTCTCTGGCTTGCTTCTCTCTGTTTTGCAGCCCCGCTTATAACTGAGCAGGGCCCTATGGGGCCTTCTCAGTACAGGACTCCTCCACTTGCCTTTTGCCTGTAGAAAAACACTAGTCTAAGAATAAATTTAACCAGAGAAGGGAGAAAATGCAAAAAGGAAAACAAGCAAGCCCTGCACCATGGCTTTTGAGCTGTTTGGCAGATACTAAAACCACCACCAGGTGGAAGAAGTTACCCAGACCAGATGAAATTAATTATCTCCCCACCACCCTATCAGAAGAATGTCCATTAGCTGATCCTGTAACTGAAAGTGGGATCCAGCTTCTTGCAACTCAAAACCTAATAAAAAGGCAAGATTGGTGGAAAGGAAAGTTTGCTTTATTTTGGATGCAGGCAACCGGGGGAAGGGCAGATTCCTGTCCAAAGGCTGACACCCACTACAAGCAGTGGGCAAGAGCTTTCATAGGAAGAGGGAAGGAGCTCCAAGCAGAGTCAGCTCTGACAGTCATCTTGAAACTAGTTATCAGTGGTCTGACTGGCCTCATTTTGATTGTTTTAAGTGCAAATGATTGCAGTTAATCTTTAGTTCCAGGGTTGGTTTGTTCCCATTTCCTTGAGGCCGGTTCTCAGTTTATGACATGGCTACAGTCTGGTCATCGAGTAGTTAACTTCTTCTGTCTGGTGAGGGTTTCAGTATCTACAAGACAGCTCACAGGATATGGGTCAGAATATTATCGATAGCCCTTGAAGTGAAGAAAGTAAAAGTGCTAGTCACTCAGTTGTGTCTGACTCTGCAACCCTTGCAAAGGACTATGGCCTGCCAGGCTCCTCTGGCCATGGAGTTCTCCAGGCAAGAATACTGGAGTTGGTAGATATTCCCATCTCCAAGGGGTCTTCCTGACCCTGGGATCAAACCCAGGTCTCCTCCATTATAGGCAGATTCTTTACTGTCTGAGCCACCAGGGAAGCCTCTAGAGGCCTTGAGGAGGAACTAGAAGTCCCTGACTTTGCTTACTATTGTTTTGTCCTGCTTGACAGCTTTTGTCTCTGCTTCTCTATTTTCTTATTTCTCTGATTAAACTTATACATTGCGAACTTTTTTTCACAAACAAAACACAGGTGGAGGACACAGGACACAAGGACCGTCAGACCCTGCTTCATTTCAATCCCACATCTCACAAACCCTCCCCCCTGGCCCCCTGTCTTTAAAACATTCCTCTGAAAGCCTCTGGGGAGTTCAGGTTTTTGAAGCACTAGCTGCCTTGGACTCCTTTCTTGGCTTCCTACAATAAAAAAGCTGCATTTTCCTTCACAACGCTCTGGTGTCAGTAGCTGACTTTACTGACTATAAGCAAGCAGAACCAAGTTTGATTTAATGATTACCTGGCTCTGGAGGCCAGAGTAGGGATGGTTGCAATTCCAGGTACAATCAAAGAGAAAGACTATCAACCCCAGGGCTCTGCACAGATAACCCACTGAGACAAACTGCCAGTCTTCCCATGAAAAAGACCTATTTGCTGGTTCTGGATCTTTGGCCTGGCGGGGCAGCCTTCTGGCCTGGCACTAGGGATCTTTGAAATGGAGGCCAGCAAGCAAAATCTGTGTATCGCCCTGCAGTGGCTCCAACACGAACATAGCTGAGGGGAATCTGGTCCTCTTGGAGCCTAAGTCTCTGCCAGTTGCTGCCTGGAGTAAAATGAGAACAACATAATCAAGGCTCTGAGGAGCTACAGCTGTTAGGATCCAGTTACATAGTTATACTTGCCATAGTTAGCACTGCCTACAGCATACCTTAACTTCTACAAGCAGCCTGGGATCTTATTGTGAAAAATGAAGTAGGTAGGGGAAGAAAAAACTGTTTTCAAAAATATTTTCTATATTTAGAAGACCATGTAACGTACTTCAGATGAAATATGGCTGTACATGTATATGGCTTCCCTGGTAGCTCAGATAATAGAGAATCCACCTAAATGCGGGGGACCTTGGTTCAGTCCCTGGCTTGGGAAAATACCCTGGAGGAGGGTATGGCAACCCACTTCAGTATACTTGCCTGAAAAATCCCCATGGACAGAGGAACCTAGTGGGCTACAGTCCATGAAGTTTCAAAGAGTCAGACATGACTGAGCAGAATTTTACTTTCATATGTGTATGGGGCTTCCCAGGTGGTGCTAATGGTAAAGAAAATGCCTCCCAATGTAGAAGACTTAAGAGACATGTATTTGATCCTTAGATGGGGAAGATACCCTTGAGAAGGAAATAGCAACCCACTCCAGTATTCTTACCTGGAGAATTTCATGGACAGAGGAGCCTGGTGGGCTACAGTCCATAGGGTCATAAAGAGACGTGACTAAAGTGACTTAGCATGCATGCACATATGTATATAGGTATGTGTATGTGATAGTTGCTCAGTCGTGTCTGACTCTTTGCAACCCCATGGACTGTAGCCCACCAGGCTCCTCTGTCCTTGGGATTCTCCAGGCAAGAATATTGGAGTGGATAGCGATGCCCTCCTCCAGGGCATCTTCCCAACTCAGGTATGCCTGGAAATTCACTCCAATATTCTTGAATGGAGAATTCCATGGACAGAGGGGCATGGTGAGCTGTGATCCATAGGGTTGCAAAGACTTTTTTCCTTATTATTTCAGGCCAATAACTAAGAACTATTTTTGAATGTTTTCTTTATATCTAAAAATTTACTGACACTCATTTTGAAGAGTAGCTATTTATTAACAATAAATTATTTAAATTGCTTGAGACTTCAAATTAAACAGAAACCTAAATAACTTATTAGATGAGGTCTAGAAGAATTTCTAAAAAGTAATTGTACATATGACTGAAATAAGAACCAACCAAAGAGGTCCAAGTCAGCTTTACTGGCAAACTCATTTTCTCTTAGCAGAGAAGTTAGGGGTTTGGGTGGAGGGGAGGTGCAGTGACAGCTAACACTCTGTTTCCACTCAAGCTGCCTCTGTTAGTTGAATGTGTGTGTATGTGTTAATCACTCAGTCATGTCTGACTCATCATGATCGCATAGACTGTAGCCCACCAGGCTCTTCTGTCCATGGAATTCTTCAGGCAAGAATACTGGAGTATCCATTCCCTTCTCCAGGGGATCTTTCAGACCCAGATATCGAAACCAGGTCTCCCATATTGCAGGCAGAGTCTTTGCCATCTGGGCCACCAGGGAAGCTTCTATTAGTTAAATTGGGTCTAATCTTCCCCCAAATAAAGGTAGATCCACACCATTGAACTAAATCTCAACAGACTGAAAATATGAACAAATGTGAGTAGGGAAACTAGTGGTGAAGCTCTCGTGAAAGCATGAGAGACTTGAAAGAGTGATAAAAAAATTCCTTTCTCAATATTTTTACTTTCTAGAAAAAAGAGTGGCTACAATTAACTGAGATTTACATTGGCCTTTTAAAAAATTCATCTATTTATCAGGATCTTGGATATGTTTAGTAATACAGTTATATAAACTTACTTTTCCTTTGGAAACTGAAAAATTCTAATTTGTTGCTAGATATGATATGTGGATATCATAGGCTGCTCCACAGATCCCTGTTTGAGAAGGGTAGAGAGTAATCAGTACTTTTTACCTCTGACTGTGAGAATCACCCTGTAGTTTTAAAAAATACAGATGGATCCTACCTGAGATTTTCTGAATCAACATGCTTGAGCATAAGGCTCAGATATGCATATTTCTTTAAGAGCCAATGGTAATTTTGACAAACAACTGCCATTAAGAACTTATGAACTATGGGAGGGAGATTGGGGGAGAATTGATATAGATTCTCAGAGAATTGATACAGCAGAGTTCCTTTGCTGTCCACCTGAAACGATCACAACATTGATAATCAGCTATATGCCAATATAAAATTAAAAGTTTAAAAAGGTAAAAAATAAAAAGCATTTATGAATTAGATGATCTCTAAGGTCCTTTCCAACTCTAAATTCCACAATTTCATTGAAATACGTATTGAAAAACCAATATATATATATATATATAT
>SJYV01051950.1:0-127308 GCA_006410875.1 Neotragus pygmaeus | reverse complement strand
TTTTTTTTTATGAAACCCTATACATTCTTGGAGCAATCAATTTTGATGAAGTCTCTAAAGAAGTGTGTTTCAAAAGCAGCTAAAAAATTAGCAGAGTCTGTGTTAGCCTTGAAATCTATTTTAGATTTTAGCCTTCAGATCTATTAAGATCAACGTGATCAGTATTTTAAATAAATAGGAGAGGTTTTTCCTCATATCTGAACTTCTGAGTTAATACAACAACTGCCCATCTGGCAGTGGGCAGTTATTGTATTAACTCAGAAGTTCATTGAAGTTGATGAGATTTTCTAGTCACAAAAGACTTTTGTACTTTCAACCATCTTGGCTTTATTCAAAGCAGGGAGAAGAGAGGAGAGCAAGAAAGCGTGGACAGCTATAACCATCTCTAATCAAGAAAGCAAAAGCCTTAGCAAATACCCTCTTAGTAGACTTCTTATCAAATCTTATTAGCAGAACAGGTTCTTAAGACTTGGTCGTGTTGTAAGACATTCTGAGAAATGGTTTGAACCAGCCTAAATGTGCTAGGGCCAAACACGTTGCAGCCACACTAGATGAAAATAAGAAAGAAAGAAAGGAAAAGATTCTGATTAAGATAGAAATTGGACATTGAGTGGAAAAATATTGCAAACAGTTTACGTTAGGTCAACTCATGACAAATTTGAGATACTTTTCAATTATATTTTGATATAGATAATAATCATAACCATAACATGAAAAATGTTTATGGGTTTATTCAATAGCTAAAGATATTTTCAAGTGTAAGTATAAGTGAGATCCTACCTTTCAAGGTTTTTTTTGAAAAACAAAATTTATTAGATGAACAAGTTCTTGTATCATTTATCAGTCAGTTCAGCTTAGCTGTTCAGTCATGTCTGACTCTTTGCCACCCCATGGACTGCAGCATTCCAGGCTACCCTGTCCCTCAACAACTCCTGGAGCTTGTTCAAACTTATGTTCATCGAGTCGGTGATGCCATCCAACCATCTCATTTTCTGCCATCTCCTTCTCCTCCCGCCTTCAATCTTTCCCAGTATCAGGGTCTTTTCCAATGAAAAGTGGTCTTTTCCACTTCACATTAGGTGACCAAAGCATTGGAACTTCAGCTTCATCATCATCAGTCCTTCCAAAGAATTTTCAGGATTGATTTCCTTTAGAGTTGACTGGTTTGATCTCCTAGCTGTCCAAGGGACTCTCAAGAGTCTTTTCCAACACCACAGTTAAAAAGCATAAATTCTTCGGTGTTCAGCTTTCTTTATAGTCCATCTCTCACATCCATGCATGACTACTGGAAAAACCATAGCTTGGACTATATGGAAATTATAGGCAATGTCTCTGCTTTTTAAGATGCTGTTTAGGTTGGTCATAACTTTTCTTCCAAGGAGCAAGCATTTTTTAATTTCATGGCTGAAGTCACCATTCGCACTGATTTTGGAGCCCAAGAAAATATTTTGTCACTGTTTTCATCGTTTCCCCATCTATTTGCCATGAAGTGATGGTACCAGATGCCATAATCTTAGTTTTTTGAATGCTGAGTTTTAAGCCAGCTTTTCCACTCTCCTCTTTCACTTTCATCAAGAGGCTCTTTATTTCCTCTTCCCTTTCTGCCATTAGGGTGGTGTCATCGGTATATCTGAGGTTATTGATATTTCTCCCAGCAATCTTGATTACAGCTTGCGCTTCCTTCAGCCTGGCATTTTGTATGATGTACTCTGCATGGAAGTTAAATAAGCAGGTGACAATATACAGCCTTGGCGTACTCCTTTCCTGATTTGGAACCAGTCTGTTGTTCCTTGTCCAGTTCTAACTATTGCTTCTTGACCTGCATACAGATCACTCACGAGACAGGTCAGGTGGTCTGGTATTCCCATCTGTTTCAGAATTTTCCACAGTTTGTTGTGATCCACACAGTCAAAGACTTTAGTGTAGTCAATGAAGCAGAAGTAGATGTTTTTCTGGAATTCTCTTGCTTTTTATATGATCCAATGGATGTTGGCAATTTGGTTTCTGGTTCCTTTGTGCTTTCTAAATCCAGTTTGAACACCTGGAAGTTCTCAGTTTACATACTGTTGAAGCCTAGCTTAGAGAATTTTCAGCATTGCTTTGCTAGCATGTAAGATGTGAGCAATTGTACAGTAGTTTGAACATTCTTTGATATTGCCTTTCTTTGGGATTGGAATGAAAACTGACCTTTTCCAGTCCTGTGGCCACTGCTGAGTCTTCCAAACTTGCTGGCATATTGAGTGTAGCACTTTCACAGCATCACCTTTTAGGATTTAAAATAGCTCAGCCTGAATTCCATCACTTCCACTAGCTTTGTTTGTAGTGATGATTCCTAAGGCCCACCTGATTTCACACTCCAGGCTCGCCTGGCTCTAGGTAAGTGATCACACCATCATGATTATCTGAGTCATTAAAATCTCTTTTGTATAGTTCTTCTGTGTATTCTTGCCACCTCTTCTTAATATCCTCCATTTCTGTTAGGTCCATCATTTATACCATGTATTTAATCTGTGACAACTATTGTTTTGCAATGTTAAATATTTTCATCCAATAAGAAATAAATCAGGAATAGATACAAATCATTTTATTTAAAATAACTGAAAGAATTTTAAAAATAGGAATTTTGAAATCCATTAAATCCCATTGTTCAATTTGGAAACATGTATCAAAATCCTTGAGCTTCCCTGGTGACTCAGAAGGTAAAGAATCTGCCTGCAATGAGGGAGACCTGGGTTTGATCCCTAGGTTGGGAAGATCCCCTGGAGGAGGGCATGGCAACCCACTCCAGCATTCTTGCCTGGAGAATCCCCATGAACAGAGGAACCAGGTGGGCTACAGTCCATGGGGTTGTAGGGAGTCTGACAGAACTGAGTGACTAAGCACAGCATAGCACATCAAAATCCTTAATGTGGACCACATGTTATTGACTTTATCGATTCAATTTTTTTTAAAACAGAAAATAATACTGAAACTATAAATCTGTTATTTTCAAGAGCATAAAATTTTAACTAGTTTAACTGCCTAAGAATAATGGACTGTTACATGAAATATGTAATACATCACCTGATCATACAATGAAACACTATTTTGTTATAAAAATTAATTAAGGAGACTATCTTGATGATCTGGGGCTCATCATAACATACTAAATGAGTAAAGAAGGTACCTAATTATGTGCATTATGTTCTAAATTGTTTACATAATTTATTGAGTACATACTGTATGCAAGATTTAATGACTTGCATCTATTTATATTACTAGATTCTCACAACTCTAGGAGGGATGTTCAACTACCGTCCCACCTTATAAGTGAAGAAACTGAGGTTTACGATGCTCATGAAACTTAAAATACACAGCTTACAAATAGAACTAGTATTTGAACTGAGAAAGTCTGGTTTCAAAAGTCAGACTTACGTATCTACAATAATATATAGCTAGAAAAAATATTGAAAGAAATGCACCCAAAGGAAAACAAAAGTTGTATCTGCATGGTATGAAATACATTCTTTATTTCCACATATTTTAAAATAAATATTTATTATAAACAGTGCTGCGATGAACATTGGGGTACATGTGTCTCTTTCAATTCTGGTTTCCTTGGTGTGTATGCCCAGCAGTGGGATTGCTGGGTCATAAGGCAGTTCTATTTGCAATTTTTTAAGGAATCTCCATACTGTTTTCCACAGTGGCTGTACTAGTTTACATTCCCACCAACAGTGTAAGAGGGTTCCCCTTTCTCCACACCCCCTCCAGCATTTATTGCTTGCAGACTTTTGGATCNTTCTTAGCTTTCTGCCATAAGGGTGGTGTCATCTGCGTATCTGAGGTTATTAATATTTCTCCCTGCAATCTTGATTCCAGCTTGTGCTTCATCCAGCCTGGCATTTTGCATGATGTATTCTGCATATAAGTTAAATAAGCAGAGTGACAATATACAGCCTTGACGTACTGCTTTCCTGATTTGAAACTAGTCTGTTGTTCCATGTCCAGTTCTAACTGTTGCTTCTTGATCTGCATACAGATTTCTTGGGAGGCAGGTAAGGTGGTCTGGTATTCCCATCTCTTGAAGCATTTTCCACAGTTTGTTGTGATCCACACAGTCAAAGGCTTTGGCAAAATCAATAAAGCAGAAGTAGATGGTCTTCTGGTATATTTTGCTTTTTCTATGATCCAGATGTTGACAATTTGATCTCTGGTTCCTCTGCCTTTTCTAAATTCAGCTTGAATTTCTGGAAGTTCATGGTTCATGTACTATTGAAGCCTGGCTTGGAGATTTTTGAGCATGAGAGATGAGTGCCATTGTGCGGTAGTTTGACCATTCCTTGGCATTGCCTCTCTTTGGGATTGGAATGAAAACTGACCTTTTCCAGTCCTGTGGCCACTGCNAACACGAGGTGCCAACCGAGTCATGGGCCTGGACCATATCACCCAGTGAGGGAGTTGATAAGGAAGGAAGGATGGAAAGGCTGCCAGCACATGTAAAGGCCGAGGCAGAGCTGCCAGTTGGGAGCCGGGGCAGGGATGGCCAGTGAGGTGGAAAGAAAATCAAAAGACAAAGAAGTCATGTCTGTGTTCCAGCTTCCATTCCTGAGAACGGTTTCAGGAGCGGTGGGCGAAGCCACTGTTGGCAGGGACTGGTGGCTCCCTGGCTGCTTTGGGGGACCTGTGTGTCAAAGGCAGTTCAGCTCCACAAATGGGTCCCCAACCTAGCAGGTCCCTGTGCCTCTCCTGCTGGTCACACCAACCAAAGCCCCCTAAACTAGCCATGAGGTTCAGGTCAGGCCTACTGGTAATGACCTGATGTACATGGGGAAACTCTTCCCTGGTGCTACTCAGATCCACAAGGGACCACTGGAAGTGAGCAGGAAAGTTCCACAGCCAGTCCTATCTCCCTGTGTTTTCACTCTCTCATCCTTGTCCCCAGATAACACTTGTCACTGTCATCCTGTTGATCAGTTCAGTTCAGTCACTCAGTCGTGTCCGGCACTTTGTGACCCCATGGATTGAAGTACGCCAGGCCTCCCTGTCCATCATCAACTACTGGAGTTTACCCAAACTCATGTCCATTGAGATGGTGATGCCATCCAACCATCACATCCTCTGTCGTCCCCTTCTCCTCCCACCTTCAATCTTTCCCAGCATCAGGGTCTTTTCAAATTAGTCAGCTCTTCCCATCAGGTGGCCAAAGTATTGGAATTTCAGCTTCAACATCAGTCCTTCCAATGAACNCAGCATTTCCGTAGTGATGCACAGCCACATGAGCGATATACGGCATGCTTGCTAGAGGTTTAGGGAACAATCATTCATGTTGGAAAACTGAGCAATTTTTTGGTGATTGCAAAAGGCCTTTTAAACAGAGATGCTTACAAAGAGAACCTGCATTCATTCACTGACTCACCCACCAATTAAAAAAACAGGTTTTGAGCATCTATCAGGCACAGTTCTAGGGAATGGAGAGAAAAATAAAAGACAAGAGAGGTTTTGATTGTGCTGCCAAGAAGCGTGTTAGAAGAGGGAGCAGGCCAACAGTAGCAGACGGTGACAAACGGTGGGGAGCGGGACAGAGTGATAAGACAGGGGCGCCTACAGGGCTGCTTGGGGGCCTGTGAATAACGAGGGGGCAATGACCTACGTGGAAATGAACTTGACTGGTTTCAGAAACAGAAGGGCATCTGTATCAGAAACCAAGGAATGGAGAAGGGCAGAAGTGCCAGGTCAAAGAGGAGAGAGTGACCACCTTCAGAGCTGAGGAGCCTGCACTTTATTCCAATTGCAGTGGACACATAGGAGGTTTTTTTTTTNGAGGGAGGTGGCGGCCCCGCACCGCCCCCTGCGCCGCCCAGCACCGGGAGAAAGCAGGGCAAGGCCGGTGAGAACGCTGAGGGGGCTGTGGCTGGCGAGGCTCAGAACTCCCGGACCTTGGAGGGAGGGCTGGTGGGCCGGGAAGGTGGCGGTTCTCAGGCTGAGGGCCCTGAAGAGAGGGGTGGCTCAGTGGAAAGGATAGGTGGGTGAAGCCCTCCAGGGGTTGGGGACGAGGGGTCACAGACTGCCGATCCTAGAGTTTGGGACACCGGAATGAAGGAGCCACTTGGGACTCTGAGGCTATCAAGAGATGGGGACGTCTCTCATTTAAAGGAAGAGGCAGCTGAGAGTGTGGCATCCCATTTATTCTTCATAGTGTACCTTTGTTAGTATTTAACAAAGTAGATACTAAGTAAATAAACAAGAATATATTGAAATTAGAAGAATCTCCTAGGTCGTGGCTGGGAGAAAGGATGTTGGGGAAACCTCAGGGAAACTTGTTTGTGCCTGCCGTTTACTGCCTTTCCAGGTTTGCAAATGAAGAGTCCAGAAAAGAAGCGAAGGAAGTCAAATACTCAGGTGAATGGTGGTTGGTTGTGGGGGTAATTTCTGGTAGCCCCTTTGGGTTCTCTGTTCTGCCACCCCAATGTCTTCATCTTGCATCAGCTGCAGGGAGAAGAGAAAGTTGTCTTTCTTATTCTTTTTCTGGTCCTTTCCTTCAGTTTTATAACATTTTGGGAGTAGGGTAGGGATGAGATGATGATTTGACCCGAGATTTTATCAGCGGGGATTAGAATCGTCCTCTCCCCTTTTTGTCCTGTTCTGGTTCCCTCATGATGATAACAGCTATCACTTGCTGAACCTTTTCTAAGTACCAAGGGTTGTGCTAAAATGCTTCAACGGTTTGGGGAGATAGGCATTGTCACAGTTTTACAGATGAGAAACCTGAGGCTTTAACATGTTCAGTGCCTGCTCCAGGGCTTTGAGGTTACTCAGTGTCAAAACCAGGATTCCAGTGTAGTTCTGCCTGTTTTCAAAACAGCTTCGCACTGTGTTGGTTGTGCTCTCCACTGTGTTTCTTTGCTGCACTCTAAGGTCCGTCTGAACTGGCCCGTACCAGCCTCTAAAACTGTGTACTGTGTTTCTGGTGCTCTCTTGGTTTAGCTCTGCGTCTCTCCATAATCCTCTTTCCCTCATCTTTTTCCCCAGGGCCCTGCGTACTCTCACCTGACGGAGTTTGCACCACCCCCAACTCCCATGGTGGATCACCTGGTTGCATCCAACCCTTTTGAGGATGACTTCGGAGCCCCTAAGGTGGGGGGCGCGGCCCCTCCATTCCTTGGCAGTCCCGTGCCCTTCGGGGGCTTCCGTGTCCAGGGGGGCATGGCAGGCCAGGTACCCCCAGGCTATGGCACTGGGGGTGGAGGAGGTCCTCAGCCTCTTCGTCGACAGCCACCCCCTTTCCCTCCCAGCCCCATGGGCCCTGCTTTCAACATGCCCCCCCAGGGCCCTGGCTATCCACCCCCAGGTAACATGAATTTTCCCAGCCAACCCTTCAACCAGCCTCTGGGTCAGAACTTTAGCCCACCTGGTGGGCAGATGATGCCAGGCCCAGTGGGGGGATTTGGCCCCATGATCTCACCCACCATGGGACAACCTCCCAGAGGGGAGCTGGGCCCCCCTTCTCTCCCCCAACGCTTTGCCCAGCCAGGTGCACCTTTTGGCCCTTCTCCTCTCCAGAGACCTGGTCAGGGGCTCCCCAGCCTGCCTCCCAACACAAGTCCCTTCCCTGGTCCGGACCCTGGCTTTCCTGGCCCTGGTGGTGAGGATGGGGGGAAGCCCTTAAATCCCCCGGCGCCCACTGCTTTTCCCCAGGAGCCCCACTCGGGCTCCCCGGCTGCTGCTGTTAATGGGAATCAGCCCAGTTTTCCTCCAAACAGCAGTGGGCGGGGTGGGGGCACTCCAGATGCCAACAGCCTGGCACCCCCTGGAAAGGCAGGTGGGGGCTCAGGACCCCAGCCTCCCCCAGGTCTGGTGTATCCATGTGGTGCCTGTCGGAGCGAGGTGAATGACGACCAAGATGCCATTCTGTGTGAGGCCTCCTGCCAGAAGTGGTTCCACCGTGAGTGCACGGGCATGACTGAGAGCGCCTATGGGCTGCTGACCACCGAGGCCTCTGCTGTCTGGGCCTGCGATCTCTGCCTCAAGACCAAGGAGATTCAGTCTGTCTACATCCGCGAGGGCATGGGGCAGCTGGTGGCCGCTAACGATGGGTGATGCTGGCGAGGGGCCCAGAGAAGTGCACATGTTCCTCCTTGCTCTTCCAGGGTGATTGCCTTCTTGTCTGGCTCTTGGTCCTGGTTTCCATCGGCTTCCCATTCCCATGGGGCAGAAACCCAGTGGCTCCTGGGGGCAGAAAAAGGAACTGAGGTGGGCAGGCAGAAGAGCCTGTATCTCTTACTCTTGTGGAAACTTATGCATTGAGATCTACAGAGGTCCAGGAAACCAAAGCCCTGCCAAGCAGAGCCATTTTTGGTGGCTATCTCTCGAAACCCAGGGGTATGGCTGCAAGAGGAAAGGCTGGAGGAAGATCCGAAGGGCAGGGGTGTCCCCTCTACAGATGATGGATGCCCCCAACACCTGTGCCTAACATGCCTCTCTAGCTCCACAGCTCCAGCCTTAGTGTTTGGAGTCCAGGATTAAAGGTTTCTGGCCAGAGGAGTTGGGGTCTCTTCCCATCTCTGCGGTAGCCCTTTCATGGGCGCTGGGAGATAGCTTTAGGGAATAAATGGAGATTTTCCCCTTTTCCTACCTTCCCCTTGTCTCCTTCACCTGTCCAACTCGTCCCCCTTCAGAAACCAAATAGCTTGAAGAAGCAGGAGAGTACGTGGCTGTGGCAGTTCTTGGTGATCTGGGGCTTGGAGACAGTAAGATGCTGTCAGGACATATCTCCCTCATACCAAAGTCATTGGTCCTTTCTCAGCCTCTCTCGTGCTTTTTCCCTAATGATCATGTTTTTGCCAAAAAGTGGGATGTGTGATCTGACAGACCAGAATATTTGACATTCAGACTGTCCTGGAAGCCCAGATTCTGTGGTTGTACACCTCTTCCCCCCTCTTCCCCAAGCGCTGGTCTTTAACTTTGGCACCTCAAGTTCCCTGCCTTGATGGAAGGAAAGCTTGAAAAGGTGCAGAGCCCTTATACCTCATTTTCCCTCCTGATAAAAGGATCCGTGCCACAGCCTGTGGGTTGGGGAGTCTGCAGGACCCTCATTGCTGTGGTACTAGAATGCAGTCCAGAGCCTGGATGCTTTTGCTCCCCTCTCTCCCTGCTGTTCTGTCTTCTATGGCCTGGTAATCGAGCTGTTCTCATCCTTCTCAGACAAAATCCATGCCAGGGCTTTATTTTTTATGTTTTAAGCACTGCCTGCCAGAGATGGGCCTGGGGCCCCATGAGGAGCCCCTCACAGCTGTGCACTGTTCCCTACAGCTCCTACACACATTCCTCAAATCGGGTAGGGAAGGCAGGCTAGGGGTCTGGCCCTGAGAGGAGCTGGTGGTCCCCTGCCCCCACTTCTCCTGGGACCTTATACATGTGAAGAGGAGACAGGTATACTGCAGAACTCTTGCCTTCCCCGGGTGGAGCATGCAGCCTTTGAGGCTGTGCGAAGGAAGGGAGGGGCCTCTGGGCTTCTCTTCCAGTGTTCCTGCCATCCAGGCGCAGAGATGGCAACCCCCTCACTGCTCAACTTTGTGTTGTGTTTGTGGTTCTGTTTGCCCCTCTTTTTACCTGTTGATGTTCTTGTGGTCTCTGCACCCCCCCACCCCTGCATTTTGTAAGATGGCTCCTGGCCAGGGATGGGGGGGGATGTCTGGTCAATCCCTCTCTCCCTCTCATGCCACTGCTTTTTGGAAGAAAGTGGGGATGGCAGAGATGTGGTGGGGAAAGTTTTGTACGGTTGGATTAATAAAATGACTTGGAAGATCCACACCCGGACTCCTTGGTGTTGGTGTGCACAAGGTGGGNGTTGCAAGTTTTCTCTCAAGGGGATGGTATGAATTAACACAATATTTTACTTTGTTATCCTACACAGATGACAACCGCCAGTAGAAAACGTTCTCAGGACATCAGTGCCGGATAGTAATAATAATAATAATAAATAATATGAGACTACAAAACTAAAAATATTATTACACACAGTATGTTTTGACCTGGACATATTATCTCAAGTTGCACTTTGGAGTATTTTAAACACATTCTCAGTGACAAGAAACAATATTTGTGAGTCTATTTCTGGGCATGGGCACAGAGTTAATTAGCAAGCTCCTAACTTACTGTGCATGCAAATTTCAAAGTTCAAGAAGCGGCAATTTGCCTAGCTAAACCCTATGCAGCTTTTATTGTTTTGTCAGATCTGCTTACTTAAATGCATAAATTAAATACTGTGTCTTGTGTCACTTAAAAATATGGCAGGATTCCTTGGGAGAAGTGAAAATTAAAATGTCAGAAAGAAGAAAGCCTGGGCGTCTCACCCCAGAGATGTGCCGTGGGATGAAAAGTTGTGGAGGCGTGTTGGCTGCCACACCAAAACTGGCGGCAAAAGCCTCTTCTAACCCAACCCTGCCCACCTCACCAGACACCCGCACACACCCACTCTCAGCACAAGGGCAGTCTCGACGGTACTTCCTGGGCACATAGGAGCTTCAGAAAACAATTCATCTTGGGGGACACATGTATACCCATGGCTGATTCATGTCAATGTATGGCAAAAACCACTACAATATCGTAATTAGTCTCCAATTAAAATAAATAAATTATTATTTTTTTAAAGCAAAGCAAAAAAAAAAAAAAGCCATTCACTTCTTTTCCATGTGTTTCATTTAATATTACAGACCCAAAAACTAACCCAAGATTCTCAGGTCAGGATTATTTTTGTTGTTCCACATAAAGCAGTCCTCTTCATTACTTTTGCCTCATTATTTATTCCTGTGTTAGTTGAGATCATTCAATGGTTTCCAACATGGATTTTGAGTTGGGTATCCTGGAAGGTGATGAAGGGCTCCTCTGATGTTTGCCATCTCAAAGTGACACAAAGGTGTATTCACCTGCATGCCCACACACACAGACATTTGTTCTTGCCTAGACTCCACAGAGAGTAGACACAAAGAATCTCTTTGCTTTAGGCTGGAGTTATTTTGATTCAGCATGGCAAAATGGGTTACCTTGTACAAGCTGGTTAGAAGTTCAAGCAACCAGAAACATGGTTCTGATCAAGTTTCTAATAATGAAATATGAGAGAGGGTAATTTATTACTAAATGCAGCTTACTTTTGATATATATATGTTCAAAATAATGAACCTATTAGATGGTGGAAAATTCATTTCCTTGTTGCCTAAAAATTAAGATAAATCTATCATCTTTTCCTGGAGATTTTAAGATCCTAAATTATTCCAAAATGATTTAAACAATGTCTTGATCATACTATCAAGCTACCAAATAGGATAATCATGGAAAATTCTGCTTGCTTTCAATCTCTACTTAATTTTGCCAGTAGAATAAGTGATGCCATCTGATCACCAGCTGTCTAGGGAGAACTCTCTCCTCTTTCTCAAACATCTGCTATGCAGAAAAATAATAAAAATAAAACCTATGCCCACTGAGGCCTCCTGACTGTATGTGTGTGGACTATGTTTCACTCAGTTCAGTTCAATTCAGTCGCTCAGTCATGTCCGACTCTTTGTGACCCCACGAACTGTAGCCTGCCAGGCTTCTCTGCCCATGGGATTCTCCAGGCAAGAATACTGGAGTGGGTTGCCATTCCGTTCTCAGAGGAACTTCCTAACCCAAGGATCGAACCCTGTTCTCCTGCCTCAAAGGCAGATTCTTTACTGTGTGAGCTACCGGGAAGTCTCAGGTGGCCTCCTGCACATTTTTCTATATCCTACATATATATATATATGTATATACATATATGTGTGCATATGCATGTGTATGTGTGTGGCATCTGTTAGTCACTCAGTCATGTCTGACTCTCTGCAACCCTATGGACTGTAGCCTGCCAGGCTCCTCTGTCCATGGAACTCTCCAGGCAGGAATACTGAAGTGTGTAGCCATTTCCTTCTCCAGGGGATCTTCCTGACCCATAAATCAGTCCTGAGTCTCTGCACTGCAGACAGATTCCTGGTCTGAGCCACTAGGAAAGCCCCGTATATGTGTGTGTGTGTACGTATTATATAGTTTATTGGACATACATATATCAGATGTATATATATCCTCATTACTTTTGATTCAACTCTCCCTTATTCCTGACTTAATTTTTTAAATTTGAAAGATATTCTTGACTGACTAGTTCCCCCCCATTCACATTTCTACAGGAGTTTAAAAGAACACAAAAGCGAGCACTTGTGGCATCGTATTTGATTCTCATCATGGTCCTCTTCACTAAGCTCAGCCCCCTGAAAAGGCCCCATCTCTGGGTCTCACATTGAGTGTTTACTTTTTATCATTTCCAAGTGTTTCTCTTTGATAGCGCTCCTGTCAAATTTATGAATAAGCCTGGAAATTTTCAAGATAGGCTGAAATTGGTCTTATTTTTTGGCTTCTGACTCAAATTCCCTCTCCCTCTCCAAGAAAGAAGCTGCTGATTTTAGAATCCCCTGCAGTATGTTTCTTTGCCCCGACTCTAGCGTAAATCACACTTGGTTTCACAGATTTGATAAAGCCTGTGAGCTTGTAATGTCCCTGCCAGAACTAGCCAAGAGTTACTTCCTGGGAAATGAAGCCAGTGGGCAGCCCTTCTAGCCACATAAATATGACCCTATTAAGCAGAAGTCAGTTGGCCTGTCTAACTGTGGGGATTTGCCCAAATGACTCCACAAAGTAGCATGATCAAAGTGATAAAAGAAATTTCCTAAAATGACAGGGGAAAAAGAAAAAAAAAAAAAACAGCATAGTGTTCTGTGTTGGTTTTTGTCGTCTGCCCTTCAAACTCTGCTTGGGCTCTACAGCAAGAAGGATTTCCTACCAATACGTGACCTGTTTCTATATAAAAACATGAGCTTATCCACTAATACAGACCATCTCTCATACCGCAGGCCCCAGATCACAGCACAAGCTGCTGCTTTGAAAAGGGAAGAAAGCACAGAGGCTGGTACAGGTTTTGGCAGTGATGGTGAGAGAAGCAGAGAGTTATAAAAATTCAGATGTCAGGTTTACACATTTCCTGTCTTTACAACTTTAAAATCCTCAGTCCCCTTTGATGCTGCGGGTGAGGACCAAAGATGATGGTGGAGAAGAATTATACTATCACATTGACATAGAATTTACCCTTGAATGAGAAGGATGCATATAATAGGATTGATAATGATTTATTGTCACAAGAATTGCCTTGCTCAGTTGGCTCTTGAGTCTATCAAAGATCATCTGCTAACATGGAAATATGTTGTCTGAATATTCACTCATTATTTAATTCTCTCAGCATAGACTGAGCATCTATCTACTAGGCACACACTGTATACATTTGCTTCCTGATATTTCTGACACAGAAAATGTGTGCACAGCATTTGGGGGAGGATAGAGAGTGTAGGCAAGCTTTTAAAATCTAAAGGACGGGAAAAAAGCTTGAGTTTTTTTGCCTAACGTAATTGTCCACCATTCTAGTTTATTCCCAAAGAAAGGGGTTCATAGTTCAGTATATGCATGAGTTCTGTAAGTCTTTATTTGGTAAAAGTTTGAGAATAAAGACTCTACGCTGTAAGTGTTAACTTAAGACATTAAAGTTAGACGAACAAACTTGAAGAAATAAATGATCATAATAACATTGTTTTTATCACCTATGTTTGTCTTTAATAAAATACATTAAAAAACAACAGGTAGTTGAAAATCTGAAAATCCTCAAAAGTCAAATAGTCCAACATTATCATTTTATTGATGGACAGGCTTAGACTCACATTAGACGGAGTTTCCTAATGTTCACAGACAACTGCTGTGGGATGCAGCAATGACTAATCCCATAAAGAGGAAAGATTGTACCCACCATGACATGTCACCATCTGAAATAAGACTTGTACTGAGACTCATGCCTGTGCTATGGGTCTCTGTTCAAATGCTAGCGAGAAAGTGGATCTGTGATTAAGATAGATTTTTCATCTCGACCCTGAAAGGGTTTTCCTGTCAGGGAGAACTTGCTTTCAAGTTTCTCTCTCAACATGGTCTTGACAAACTAATGGATGAGACTAAGATTAAAATATCTCAAATTAGATGCTAGATTCTGTGAATTGTTTTCACTATGTAATTAATTTAAAAATAAACATTGGGAACCCACCAGTTTCCAGAGCTTCTCAGGTTTGCACAAAAGTGGGAATCACTGTCTCCTGGTCTATTTATTAGAGACAAATCACCCTGAAGAAGCGTTGCCAGCCTTGGATAGATGGTAACAGACTGCATTTCATCATGTGCTGGGCCCCTGCAAAGGATCCAATAATCTCATCACTGTGAAGGGACATAGCAAAAAAAAAAAAAAATTAAGCAGGCATTAGTGAATGGAAGGCCGTTCATCCAATCCTCAGTAAAGCTGACAGATGGGACTGTGTCACTTGACAGCCAGTTTTGAATCGAGTGCTTTGACACAGGAAAAGTCCATGCTCCAAAGCTGTCATTTTAGGTGCGTCTGGTCTGGCAGAACCTCATAGGCAACATCCCCTCCATAAAAAGGACTCCTCTGTGGATGATACAAACCTGCTTCAGATGAAAATAACCATGTCAATCTGGACAAAGAAAAAATATAAGTGATGATATAACACAGTATTTTGTTTGTTTGTTTGTTTTCTGGTAACATGCCCAATTTTAAAAAAAGAAAGTATGAAGCTGGAAGCAAAATGCAGAGTGAAACACTTCCAGGGAGATGACTTTAGTATAGTCCTGTGAGAATCACACCAGCAGCAGCATCCTTAGGGAACTTCTGAAGAAATCCCTTTTTCCCAGGAGCAGTATTTAAATTGGATCAGCACAGCCCAGATGCCTCATTTGATGTTTATGCTAGAGCCCATTCCAAAAGTTAACATCTGTGGTTCCAAAGAAGAGTATGGTTGTGATTTTGTTGTTGTTCAGTCATTAAATCGTGTCCAACTCTTTGCAACCCCATGGACTGCAGCATGCCAGGTTCTTCTGTTCTCCACTGTCTCCCAGATTCGCTCAAATTCATGTCAATTGAGTTGGTGATGCTATCTCACCATCTCATCCTCTGCAGCCCTCTTCTCCATTTGCCTTTAATCTTTCCCAGCATCAGGGTCTTTTCCAACCAGTAGGCTCTTCTCATCAGGTGGCCAAAGTACTAGAGCTTCAGCTTCAGCATCAGTCCTTCCAGTGAATGTTCAGGGTTGATTTCCTTTCAGATCGACTAGTTTGATCTTCTTGCAGTCACAGGGACTCTCAAGGGTCTTCTCCAGCACCACAGTTGGAAAGAATCAGTTCTTCAATACTCAGCCTTCTTTATGGGCCAACTCTCACATTCATAGGGTAGAACCATTCTGACTCCATATTAAATCTGTTTATTTTACTTTAACCTTTGTATCCCATCATTTAAAGATGTTGTCTATAGCCTGAAACATACAGGCTAGCCCACTCCTCAAGACTCCGACCACGAAGGGTATAACGCTTTCCCATTCATACAGAGATAGAAAGTTGCAGAACAGAAAACATTTGTCCTCTTGGGCGTTTACAGGGACATTGTGACCTGACCTAGTGGACATCTGAAAGAATAAACAATTCTGACACCAGGATGCTTGCAACAATTCACCACCCCCTTCTCTCACATTGCCTTTTTATTTTAGCTTGACAAGTGGTATCTTAGTTCCTTGACCAGGGATCGAACTTGCGCCCCCTATGATGGAAACACAAAGTCTTAACTACCGGGCCACCAGGAAAGTCCTTCTCACGCTGCCTTTATAAGCGGTCAGCTGACACCCTTCAGGGAGCTTGGAGTTTTGGAGGGACAGGAGCTGTCTCTCTCCTTCCATGGTCCTGCAATGAGCCTTTCTCTCTATTCTGAACTCTGGCAGTTTGGTATTGCTTGGCCTCACTGTGCATAGGGCATAGGAACTTGCATTCAGTAATATGGTGGCAGAAAAGTCAGCTGCCTTCCACTNTCTCCTTCCATGGTCCTGCAATGAGCCTTTCTCTCTATTCTGAACTCTGGCAGTTTGGTATTGCTTGGCCTCACTGTGCATAGGGCATAGGAACTTGCATTCAGTAATATGGTGGCAGAAAAGTCAGCTGCCTTCCACTAAATAACTGGTAAATGTAGAAAAAAAAAATTCCTTCTTAAAATCAATATACAAAATCAACCAGAACACACCTAGTGAGATATCTCATATTCGGAGACATCTGAGAGTGTGCCAGAAAATTCTAAAATGGTCAGTTAGAGCTACCATTTTCAGACTTTGGGGTTCTCTGGATTTACAGTAGTCTAAGAGATTACAGAAATATTTCTTTTTCTTTTTCTGGGAATGATCATTATGCCTATATTTTTGTTGCATTTTTAAGTTGGCTAACTGTTTTTACACCTATCCCCTTATTTAATCTTCACAACATCACAAACTGTCAATTTTAAAGAAGAAACTAAGGCTCAGAAAATTTAAGTGGCTTGCATGTATCACACAGCTTGGAAATAAGAGACATAGTTGAACCAACATGCAGTGGACTTTTGTTTGGCTCACAGCATTTACCATTCCTTGGCGAGGAAGAATGCACCATTGCGAGTTCCTTGGTAGAAGGTGTGATCCCAGTTCCCCATCTTTGTGCAGCATAGTGACATTTTCTATGAGTCCATGTGCCATAAAGAGCAGTATCCATTGCAGAGCTTATAAGAATTCCCACTGGGTTGGCCATCATCTCTGATTAGTGCCTTCTTCCTCCTGACTCTACCTCCGGTCAAAGGGTCAAAGTCCTACCTTTTGGATTGTTCAGGTAGCAGAAGTGGGTTGAGCTCCATCTCCCAGTTCTCTGGGATTAGCAGGCAAGCCCTTGACACAAGGTTAGGAATCAGAAGCTCCTTCTATGGCTGCTAAAGGAATGAAAGGCAAAGGGGAACGTGGCCGTGTACTGAAATATGGTGGAGATATCATCCAGGACATCAGTGGTGAGTGTTAGGTGGGGTGCTTCTAACCACAGAGATACAACCAGCTAGCTCCTTGGAGCCCAGGTTTCCTTGGCTATATCCACTGTGGAAGCTAACCAGTAGCCCTTCTATAGTTTATTTTTTGCTAAGTTAAGGGTCACTTCCTGTTGTTTGCAGTTAAGAACCCTGAATAACACCCAGTTGTCCAACTTTAATACCAGTGATTTTCCAACACTCTCGATCTTTTATAATGTTTAGTGTTTGGTAGGTTCTAAATACCAGTATATCCTATCTTGAAAATCATAAAAACTACAGTGTCTTATACTCTAATCTGAAGTGTGTTTTTGTTTTTTACCATAACATAATATGGAGTTAATCCAAGAATAGGCTATAAGGACTAGTTATCATTATCATTTTTTAAATGAAATTGTCCAAAACCACTCCAGCATGCAGAAGTGCTTCCTTTCTTGAATTAAAAATGCTTAACCTATATAGCATCACTTGGCCAACAACCACCTATTGTCTTATAACTATTCTTGCATTAGTGTTATACTTTAAATATATCCTTAAATTTGGCTCTTAAATTTTTCATATATATTTCCCAGTTTTCCTAATTAGAATCATGGAAACTGAAAGAAGGCAGGGACTGAATACTAAATTGCTTGGTATTTCCTACCTGCTACATTATATTATAGAGATCAAGAGATTGTGCCAATAAAAGGTATCTGTTGTTGTTATTGTTCAGACCCTCAATAATATATAACTCTTTGCAACCACATGGATTGCAACATGCCAGGATTCCCTGTCCTTCGCTATCTCTGGAGTTTGCTCAAACTCATGCCCATTGAGTTGATGATGCCATCCAACCATCCCACCCTCTATTGCCTCCTTCTCCTCCTGCCCTCCATCTTTCCCAGCATCAGGGTCTTTTCCAGAGAGCCAGCTCTTCCCATCAGGTGGCCAAAGTATCGGAGCTTCAGTTTCAGCATCAGTCCTTCCAATGAATATTCAGGGTTGATTTCCATAAGGAGTGAAGATTCCTAAAAGTGTCTACTCTTCTGTAAATTGAATGCAAAAATATTTCTTCTAATTTGAGACTAATCAACTATTTTATGTTTATTTATATACCTTACTGTTCTGCTTTCATATTTTCCATTCTGCTAGCACAGTGACTTTTAGTATACATAGTAGAGAAGGAATAAATATTTGAAAATCAATGACTGATTGGTTTAGAAAAGATCTCTGACATCAGTGACTACCCAAGATGATTGAGGCTGTAATTGACATGAAATGACCAAAGATGAGTATAGAGAAACGATGGCAATAATTATAGGCTGGATGGCAATTCTTATAATAGAATTTTGTAAAATATGAACACAGACACACAAGTATTTAAACATTTGAAACCCTTAATGTTGTCACATTTTATAGAGAGAGATCCCCTTCCCCCGCATCTACCTGTCCTTACCTAAAAGAAGAAATCTTGTGCAAAAAGATGTTGGGAATTGTCATTTCTGCCATAGATGCCATCTTTTCTAGCCACAGGGATATCTAACAAAACAAGTCTCTGGTAAACGCAGACAGTGGAAGATAGGCAGAAAGGCTAGTAGGGAACTGGTGATGGTACATGCATATTTTAAAAACATTTCTTTCAACTGCCAGTCCCCTTGTCTAATCAGGGCACCTCTATTCTGAAGGAGCAAATATCAAAGTCAAGATGAAATATAAATGCAGCATTATAATATATGGCATGTCGAATGAAGATATGGCAAAGGTTGACACTGATGATGATTAAACCATTTGGGAAGTGGTCTTGGAGACGTGAAGATGGAATCCACAATCACCAGCCCTCCTTTTCTCTTTGTATAGTTCCTGCTAATACATGCCAGCTTTGTAATTGCCTACTGAAAGATAGGTGGGGAGTTCATTAACCACAGTAATTATGAGAACAATTGATGCTAAATCATCATCAGAAATGTTAAAAAAACACTCCTTGGAAACCAAAATTATGTAAAACCGACCTTAGCAGAGACACAACATCTGTTCTCTAGGGCAGAATAAAAGAGAAAATCACAAGACAACAAAAAAGATCAGAGAGGAAAAATATTTCTTTTGTCGTTCCCGACTGAGTGACAGGTGCAAGTCTATTATGTGAAGAAAATGGTGTGTATTAGAGACGATGACCTCACAGATGAAGAGGATCAGCGGCAGCTGCCGGCTCCTTAAGGCTTCACTTGTCACCTAGGAGCCCAATTTGTCAATGCTCAGAGGGAAGCCGTCTCCTGCTTCCTCCTCTCTGAAAGGTGAGTCTGATTGGGAAGCGCAATATTCCAAAAGTTTTTCCAGATGCGTTTTAAATGTCGTGTCCATTTTTATATAACTCCACCAGATGCTCCAAAACCAAAGACCAGAAGATGACTGTGAACTAATGACTCGACGGCGCCTGAGAGAGAAGTTTAATTGGGAAATTAAGAAGAAAAAATTATCGCAAACGATCTTTTAAAACATCATTTTAGTAAGTGCATATCAGCATCAGGAGCTAAATTTGACTGAAGGATTTCTTTTGAACCTAAGAGATTTAGGGCTATTATTATTTCACAATTATGAAATAATTCCGTGTGATTAGGCAGTGTCAACTAAGGATTTTTTTTTTTTTTGCAAAAGCCATCCATACCTAAATGCATAAAATTACCTTTTCCCCTGCAGGAATAGAATTTTTAAAGGGGAGCTGATTCAGATAATGTTTTAAGATCTCTTTAAAGTGGAAATGCTTCTTTGGAAATGTTCCACATATTTGGCATCAGAAGTTTCCTGTGTTCTAGCTACACTAATTAGAGACTTGCACACAGAGGTTGGGATACAAGGTGAAGGGAGAGAAACATTAATGACCCAGGCTGTGATATCATTTGTGAGAACTTCTTTCCACTGATCTGACGCCCATTGAAGTTCAGCTTTCAATTCTGTCTTTGAAGTCCAGATCAAGCAGTGCCATGGACACCTGTCTTTTGTGTTACACACTCATGTTTTTTCCTAAATTGCTGTGGACTACCTGTGAAAGAAGGCATCCACCCTGACCCGTCCAGCAGGTCCAGTTATTCGCAGGTCCCCGAGAGGGAGCTACCTGAAGGAATCATGGGGGAGAGAGAGAAAGGAGACCAAGCGGCGAAGAATGACAGAGTCAGTCTGGCTTATGTCAAGGTCTCATTTACTAGCCGAAAACGAGCAGTATTTATAGTCAAAGGTTACATAAGGTAGTGACGAAAAATGGTTACATCAAGGTGGAGAATCGAAACTTACGATTACACAAAAAAATGAAACTTACCCCCCACCCAACATTCCAGTCCTAGGTTATCTTTAGTACATAGCAGTTACTTATTTTCCTAGGGGAACATTGTGACCTGGCTTAGAAACATTGTGACCTGGCTTAGAAACATTGTGACCTGGCTTTCTTAAAGCCCCCTGTAGGCATAATGATTCCAGGAAGCTAATGATTCATGTTGGCTACTTGTTCGGGCTTGTCCATGCTTGTCCAGGCAATATCGGCCTCATGGCTCCTCACACCACCCCGATGCCAGCAGTGGACATCCCTTCAAACTAGTTTCTCATTTGACATAAAACCTACTGTGGCAACTCTGGCGACTTTTTAGTAGCTTTGGACAAGGCCACATCATAAGGGGCAAGTGTTGCCTCGGAAATGCTCGACCATGACTAGAATAATCATTTCCGCCCCCCCAATTCTCCTTTCTTTCCCCAACGCATGGTCTGCTTTGAAATCAAGCAATAGACATGCCCAAGATTCATAGATTCTGCTAAGCTATATGTATGATTCTAATACAGCAGGTCATTAAGAAAGTTCTTGTGGCCATTATGTTATTACTGTTCCTTTTACTACAGAAAAAAGGAATTGGCCAGTCTTTGGAATACCAAACTGTCAGTTGCGGGCCATGTCCTGCCTTCTTTGCTGGCCCCATTTCTCTTTATTTCAACATCCAGCTGATGCCTAGACCCCTCTTGCTGTGCCTCTCTGATTTCAGTAAATGATTTTTGATGTAGAGCGGATTCCCAAACCCCATAGATGGGAGCTTCTGAAAAATACCATTGCCTAGGCATCAATCTTTTCAAGAGATTTCTTCAGGGGATTTTAATCTCCAAAGAAAATTTAAGAACCACTGGAATCTTGGTACTGAAAACATGGGGCCCAGACCCAAACCCTAACTTGAGAGCTTGTTAGAAATGCAGAGTATCAATGCCTCACAGACCTACTGAATCTGAATCTTCATTTTCACAAGAAGTACTACTCCAGAGTGAAGGGGCTTATTAACTTGGTTACATGCGAGACTTCAAAGCAGCCTCTAATCCGAATATTATGTCTGTGTTCTTGTATTTTTTTGGAGGGGGAGAGTGTCCAATGGTTTGCAAAATATTCTTCAAAGGTTTTATGACCCAAACAAAGTGAAACAACAGAACCAATGCTAAAGCCTAAACAAGAAACTTATAAACTTAAACACTGATAGGAGATGGCCAAAAGAAGTATGAGTGAAGTGGATGAAGAACTGTCAAATAATATGTAAAAATATTCCACACAAAAATGCCAAACTCTTTCTTTTTTATTTTAATTTTCTTTTAATTATGGAAGTACAATGACAATTACAGAAGACTTGGGAAATACTGAACAAGGTTTCATACACTATTATTTTTTAAGAAGATAAATTAAGATTTATAGTTGGAGTTTCAATATCAAACTCGCAAAGATTAATAGAATGAAAGAAATGTTTCTACCTTATTTTATGTCCCTGAATATGTTCCTGGATCTCCTAGTTCCAGTCTAAGGGAACTTGAAGAGAATTTGTATCCCACTGTTATGTAAAAATTGTATAAATCTTTATGTTGAGTTGGTTTACAGTGCTTTTCAGGTCTGCTATAGCTATACTCTTTCTAATTTTTTTTTAAATGCACTGCCCTTTCTCTCTGTCTTTGGTTTTACCACTTTTGGAAGAAGCATGAGTGCAAGACAATTAATATCTGAGGGGAAAAATGCACCNGAGTTGGTTTACAGTGCTTTTCAGGTCTGCTATAGCTATACTCTTTCTAATTTTTTTTTAAATGCACTGCCCTTTCTCTCTGTCTTTGGTTTTACCACTTTTGGAAGAAGCATGAGTGCAAGACAATTAATATCTGAGGGGAAAAATGCACTTGTATGGTGATACATAGCAAATGACACCACCGTGGAAGCAACAGGACATGATGAGGCTGTGCAGACAAGGAAAATACACCCTGGCATGCAACTGCTCCTGCCAACTGCTGACTTGTAGAAAGGCCCACTGTCTTGGGATCTCCTGTCTTTTAAAGAATGTCAGATTTTTATGAGAGACAAAATCATTCAATGTTGCATCCATGTTTCTAAGATTTAGTAGCTTAAATGAAACTCATAAGCATATCTGGATGGTTAATATCCATTGGTAGAGACCCCTCTCTCCTCTCCTACTTCCAAGAAAACATGTTTCTAGCGCATCTTTCAGCTAGAGTCAGAATGCTATCAAAGAGCCCCTGCAACCCCATCTTCACATTTTCAGAATGAGAAGCCAGACAGCTGATGTGTCCTGACAAGGGTCATGGTGAATTAATCTTGATTAGTTCATTTAGTTAGCTTCTGAGTAGCAGTGAGAATTTGGTCAGGGAAGCCTACAGTGATTTAAGCTTTTCAAGAAAGAAAAGATTTAATACCGGGAAATGAGTGATGAAAAGAGTGAAGCAGTGACTAACTAAGGAAACTGCTTCTAGTTCTCAGGTTGTTGCCAGCTTTCAGAATCACAAAACTGAAAGAAACCGTGGTCATACCAGGCATCTGGGACATGTGGTCTAGGACCCCTGAGAATACCAAAATGCACAGTGCGTGAGTTCCTCATGTAAAACGGCGCCTTCCAGTGGACCTTCCCTATTGCGAATGCAGAACCCATGCATGCAGAACCCCTTGGCAATGGCCAAGGGTCAATTATCAGAGCAACATATCACTCCCTGCAGCCATCACAGGGAAACGTCCAGAGGCATTTTCTGAATCCTACCTGCTGGTCCCCTGCTACCTGAGGAACAATGGATGTTTTCTGCCTCTGTCTCATTTCTAAAACTGTTTCATAGCGCCTCATTTGCAAAGTCTAACCTAGAACCCTACAGGTAAGAGGTTCTAGAGAAATGGAGTGCACTGGCTTTCAATGCCCGCCATGCAAAGCAGAACTCAGAAGAACAGAGACAGTGCTCAGCTGACAATTATAATTGGGTGCAGCTAACTAATCAGATATTTAATCCATACTGATGTCTAACTTGATACAAATCATCGTAACAGGTCTTCTTGAGTTAAAACTCTAAGCTCATATTCAAGGGAGTATTAATAAATCTATTGTCAAGAACAAGCTTTATTCTGCTGGATGGATAGTTCAGGAAGCAAAAAAATACTTTATTCTACTCACTTTTTATCTAGAGAGTAAAGAAAATTTAATAAGTCAATTAAGAAATAGATGGCAAAAGTAAATTTGTCTATAGGAAAAAAAAACGAAGCATGCATAACTGCTCCCATCTTAATTTTAACCTCGTTACTAAGCTGCACCTTATGGACAGTGTGTATTTTATGTCAAGGGAATAAATAAAAAAACATAGCTGCATATGAATGTTAAGGAGATACAAATAAGAGCACAGGTGTAGTAAATACAAATCAAGCTCAAGACAGTCAAACCACAGAAGCAGAATTTGTATTTCTTAATGAGTATTTCTTTTTCTTTTTCTTTATGACTTGTATCCCTTACATAAGCAGAATCCGTTTTCGTGCTAAGTCCCTTCAGTGTCCAACTCTTCGTGACTCTATGGACTGTGGCCCTCCAGGCTCCTCTGTCCATGGAATTCTCCAGGCAAGAACATGAGGAGGTAGCCATTCCTTTCTCCAGGGAATCTTCTCTACCCAGGGAATGAACCCACGTCTTCTGAAGCTCCTGCATTGCAGAATGACTCTTACTGCTGAGCTCCTGGGGAAGCCTGCATAATCAGAACCGTTTTGCCTTATTGCAGTCCTAAACAAAAGTGAAAATAACAGTTTACATAGATTGATTGATTGGTTTAAATGGACATATGACTAACTCGGCCAAAGAGATGTTCAACCTGATTGTATCAAAAGGCACCAAAAGTGACAGAGAGAGAAGAAGGGTGAAGATTGACATCTTTTTAAGGTCACCATTACTGAAAAGATATCTGAACTCTGAGTCAAAGTTGTTTTCCCAATTCTGGGACCAATTCATTTTGTGTTAGGAACTGCAGGTTCCTCTCAGGTAAAATGGGCACTAACCACAGCTTGGTTATGGAATTATTATAAAAACTGCCTGTATAATGAAGAGATAAACATTCATAAGCGTCCCATTGGGCAGAAGAAGCCAGTAGTAAAACAGAGGAAATCAATGCTGTCACAGAGGTGTGTCTTGTCTCATGTCAAATAAGAGCTTTGCTGAACGGTTTGGGAGAAGGCAACCCAGAGACTGCTTCAGAAAGGCAATGTGCTACATAAACAACCTCTTGGATTTCTGGCAGGTTTGGCCCTTTCCTACTGAACACGGAGACATAGAACGATAAAGGGTATCTGGCCTACAAGATAGTTGAACCATTGAATAATAACAGCTAGCATTTTCTGCTGCTTACAAAGTTCCAGGCATTAGTCTAATCATGTATTAATTCATTTAAACCACACAGCAACCTCCTGTAGAAGAGTTTTTTTTTATTTATGTATTTATTGAAGTACAGTTGACGTACAACATTGTGTTAGTTTCACTTGCACGGCAAAGTGATTCAGACATATATATTCACATATATGTATTCAGATGTACCCATATAATTCTAGACACAGATGTATTCTTTTTTTGATTCTTTTTCCTTGTAGGGCCTCCCTGGTAGCTCAGCTGGTAAAGAATGCACCTGCAATGCAGGAGACCTGGGTTTGATCCCTGGGTTGGGGGAAGATCCCCTGGAGGTGGGTTTGGTAACCCACGCCAGTATTTTTCTCTGGAGAATCCTCATGGAGAGAGGAACCCAATGGGCTACAGTCACAAAGAGTCAGACATACCTGAGCAACTTTCACGCTCACTTTTCCCCTAGAGGTTATCACAGGACACTGAGTATAGCTCCCTGTGCTATACAGTCAGTCCTTGTTGGTTTTGTCTATTTTCTATATATGCTGTGCTTAGTTGC
Organism: Neotragus pygmaeus; assembly: GCA_006410875.1. Lineage (NCBI taxonomy): Eukaryota > Metazoa > Chordata > Mammalia > Artiodactyla > Bovidae > Neotragus > Neotragus pygmaeus. The sequence goes on along the minus strand of SJYV01051950.1, from coordinate 102,167 downwards.
TTCAGTCGTGTCTGACTCTTTGCGAACCTAGGGGCTGGGGCCTGCCAGCTTCTTCTGTCCACGGAATTCTCCAGGCAAGAATACTGGAGTGGGAAGCCATTTCCTTCTCCAGGGAATCTCCCAACCCAGGGACAAAACCCACATCTCCTACAATCTCTTGCATTGCAGGCAGATTCTTCTCTTGCTGAGTCATGGGGGATGCCCAAGCTCCTAGTTAGAAGTCTGTTACGACCTCCATTTTATAGGCAAAGAAACTGAGGCCTCAAGAGATTAAGTAAACTTCCGAGGTCACATGATGAGTCAGTGACAAAGCCAGATTTGGAACCAAGGCCATGTCCTTAACCACTGAGCCATTCTGTCACTGANCTCCTAGTTAGAAGTCTGTTATGACCTCCATTTTATAGGCAAAGAAACTGAAGCCTCAAGAGATTAAGTAAACTTCCGAGGTCACATGGTGAGTCAGTGACAAAGCCAGATTTGGAACCAAGGCCATGTCCTTAACCACTGAGCCATTCTGTCACTGACCATGTTTCAATGGGTTGTACCGATTTGACCATTAGCAGAATTTTCCCCAAGGTTTTGGCAACTGTCAGTCTTAGTTCTTAATTCTGCTGTGGATTTCACCTTCTCTAATAGCCTGTATAGCTCTTTTAATAGAAAATTTGGGGAAAGGACTAGTAAGAAAATATCAAAAAACAAAAAATACAACATTTAAACATTATGCTTTTTACTGCATGCCAAACACTTAGCATCCCTACTTCCATTCAGGGATTCTGACTCACCCTTACACCCACAGATATGCTACAAAGATGGAGATGTAAATGGCAACCCACTCCAGTATTCTTGCCTGGGAAATCACATGGACAGAGGAACCTGGTGCACTATAGTCTGGGGGATCACAAGAGCCAGACACAACTTACCAGCTAAACCACCAGCATCCTACAAAGAGTAACAGGTATCAGCTCAGTGAGACATGGAATGAAATATATAAACAATATGTCCTAGAGACTTCACTAGTTCTCCACTCTCCAGATGCAGCTGCCCCTTTGTTTTCAGAAACAAATAATTAGTTGTCATAGAAATCCCAGCAGAAGAACATAACAGTTTGGAAGAAGTTCTATCGTCAGTACAGAAGACGAATGCACAGGAAAAAGTGAGAACATGCATGTGTTTGGAAATATCACTGGAAACTCTAAGAACATCAGTTCTAGACAGTCAGATCAACTTAACTACAAATGTTTTCAAGGTGGGAATATAAGGGCTCTTGACTATTTTTTCATCTCTTTTTAAGCTAAAGTCATTCTGATTTGCAGACTGTGTTACCAACAAGAAAATACATTAAATCAAAGTTCTTCATCAGAGATACTTGTCTATTTGCTCACTCAAAACTAATTTTAGAACTATATATATATACCTAGAAATATATGCATATGTATATATACATAGAACTATGTATACATATATTTATAGAACCATGTGAGTGGGTATATATGTGTGTGTGAGTTAACTGTATATTTTGAAAATATTGAGCATACATTTAAAAGGAACTACATTTATTCACATATGTAAAAAAATTCAGCCTTCCAAACTTCAGAAGGCTGCTTCAGCCATTACTTCCAGGTACTGCACATGTTTTCTAAAAGCTTTAGCTGAGGCTTTCAAGAATCTCTGGTACTCCTAGAAAACTACTCCTTTGGTCTAGGAAGTGGGACTATTTTAAATCAGGGATAAGTCACAAATCAGAAGTGGAATTTCTACCCCATGCCGTCTATGTTCCAGAAAACTCTTTACAGGGCCAGCTGTTATCTGCCTAACCCCTTTGATCAGCACAGGACTCACATTCAGAGGAAGAAGGAGAATTGTGTTCAGAAGATGCTCTGCCTACATCACACAAGTAAAAGCCACTTCAGTCTTTTCACCTGCTTTCAAAATCCTCAGTTGAAAACCATCAGGGAAGGCTAAGAGATAGCATACACAAAACCAGCATTTCCAGTCGAAGGAGCCCTACTCTAACAACACTTTTTGTTAGTTTCCAAAATCAGAAATCCAAAGAACAAAGAAATTGGTCATGAGTGAAAGAAAGATGTACTGGAGTGGGGTGCCACTGCCTTCTCCGGATTTAAATTATAAAGTTCAAATTCTACTAAACCTTGTGGATACCAATCCTGATAATAACAAAAGGAAGCAGAAAAGCAGTTATATAAAGACTATTTTGGTAATATTGCTGCCAAAGAATTCACTATTTCATTTTCACNGGTGCCACTGCCTTCTCCGGATTTAAATTATAAAGTTCAAATTCTACTAAACCTTGTGGATACCAATCCTGATAATAACAAAAGGAAGCAGAAAAGCAGTTATATAAAGACTATTTTGGTAATATTGCTGCCAAAGAATTCACTATTTCATTTTCACCAGCTGAAGTAAAAGATTACTTTTATTTAGCATAAGGGGGAAAAAATGTATAGAACACCCCCAACTTATATAAATGAATGGGTAACAAAGTAACCATAAAACCATAATTTCAAACAAAATAGTTTTTCTAATGGCCTCGTTCTGAGGGAAACATATTTTAGAGGAAAACATTAATAAACATTTATTAAAGAATCTCAAACAAAGAATCAACATTTTTAAAACTCAGAGTTTCCTAGTATTTTGATTTTGAATGATTTTCTGGAAATACTTTGAGTCCAATGTTGTTGTTTAGTTGCTAAGTCATGTCTGACTCTTTGCAATTGCATGGACTATAGCCATCAAGCTCCTCTGTCCATGGGATTTTCCAGGCAACAATACTGGAACGGCTTATGATTTCCTTCTCCAGGGAGTCTTCCCAACCCAGGGATCAAACGCGCATCTCCTGCATTGGTAGGCAGATCCTTTATCACTCAGCCACCTGGAAAGTAGGAGCTCATTACCTATAACTATTTTCAACTCATCAGGGTAATCCAGATGGCCTTTTTCTTAAAAAAAAAAAAAAAGAAATAAAGAGAAAGAGATTTAATTTCCCTTAAGTTACTGGATAAATGATAACTTAAGGGAAATGAAAGAAAGCAAATGAAGCAAAAAATCTGTTTGGAGGCCTAAACCATCCTTTACACTGCATCTATGTCATACAGAGAAAAGGAGAAATTTTTTAGCCTCTGAATTTATTTCAGTTCTGTTAACTGCCCAGACATATAGTTCATTTGCAAAATTAAAGATCCCTCAAAGTGTATTTGGAGCAGAATGATTTAGTTAGTTAGTTAGAACTATCACATAACAAAATGACTAAACGTCATTGCTACATTCTATTTGCAAAATACGCCAGAGGAGAGGAATTAATTGAAAAAATTCTGAGAAACTCAATTTGACACACAACAAATGTAAAATTCTACTTTTGTGCATGCAAAAACAGGGAGATACAAGCATCACATTCTTCAGGGACAATCACAGCCAATTCTACAGCTATGAAGTGAATGCTCTATTAGGCCACTCTCTAAGGCAATGCCAAAAAATATAATTTTGCTTTACATAACCAATTTTGGGGAGAACCAAGATTTTTTTATCTCATTTTTCTGAATTAGTGTCTCAAGTCTCCATTCCGGTTTGCCTTTGTAGACCCCAAATTTGGGACTGGAATGGGAGGAGGGCTGGGGTGGGTTGGGGAAGGTGGCCTTAAAGGCACATGAAACTATTCTGCTGAAATGTATTATTTTTGAAGGTGGGTTTTGGTCTTTTGGAGAATTAACAAATGTTTACTTTTCTTCCTTTTTATGTTTCAGCTCTAGCTGAAGAGATAGGAAAAATAGCTTATTGATCAGTTGTTAATGATATTCATCATAGGCCGGACATGCCAGCAGAATGATTAAAAATCCTACTGTCCTCTAGCTGGGTCTGATTCCTTTGCTTAGACTTACTCCTTTGATTAAATCTATTGGTTTTCTTACTGAAACCAGACTCTTTTTAAAAAAGAGAAGTTCCCTGAATTCCTCTGGGGAAGTTCTACGTATTTACCTATTGGTCTCAAATGTATCACCAAAACATCAATTGATATTCTAACTGAACCCGTTCATTGACAGAATCTCATACCTGGTGGCCCCCAGCATTATTTGAATGATTTTATTGCTCCCAACAATACAAAATTAATCCCATTTTTTAAAAATCACAAATAACAAAAAGATCTTATTTTGCCTTACCTTCTTTTTTCTTGCCTTAGTCTCAAAGTGGATACCTGTGTAAAGATGTCCCAGCTCCCTCAGGCAAGCTCAAGACAACTTCCTTATAGCCCGTTACCTGGGAACACCTTCTCATCACTGATTTCTAGGGAGGGTTTTTTTTTCCTAAGATATCTGCCCTTTATGTTTTCTCTACCAACAGAAGATACAAAGGTACCTGATAGCTTCATCTGGGAGAAGAAGCAAGCTTGTTTAACTTGCTTCCTCCCTGCATTCTTCCTCTGGGAAGAAGCTTCAACTTAGAGGGTGCAGACTTTCCACAGTCCCTTTGGAAACTCCATACTGTTGGAGTGGGGAGGCCTGCCCCGGACCAGTGTGCTGTGATTGGACGGCTGAGTCTGCCCAGTTCCATCAGCTAACCCATTTGACAAATAGCCCTAAAGTCACACCCCCCAGATGCCAAATAATAAACGGGTATTTTAGCCCTTCCTTGCCAGTCTTAGATTTACATCTCCACTTGATCGGGAGATGTGGATTCTGCTCAGTAAGAGCCCCATCAAAGAACTCCCCCAACATCACCTACCACCCACCTGCATCGTGTCCATCTCTCACACGTGATATCACCTGTCTTCTGCATCACATCACAAGCACCAGCTCACAGGAGTTTATGAGCCTAAGCTCTGGGACCAGTCTGCTGCCTTCAATTCTTCCCTTGCAAACATGGCCATCTTACACTTTCCTGAAATATGTCTCCTTCTAGATCAAATGAGGAATATAGTCTCTTGCTCATTAAGGTTACATAAGTTATCCTATATACAAACCCTTAGCCTCAGGCCCTATATATAGGAAGCATTAAAGAAATATTTATTATTATCATTGCTATAGTCTGAACTGGCTTCTCTGGTGGCTCAGCAGTAAAGAGGTAAAGAATCTGCCTGCAGTACAGGAGATGTGGGTCTAATCCCTGGGTCAGGAAGAGCCCCTGGAGAAGGAAATGGCAATCCACTTCAATATTCTTGCCTGGAAAATCCCATGGACAGAGGGCTACAGTCAATGGGGTTGCAAAGAGTTTGCCATGACTTAGTAACTAAACAACAACAACAAATGGTCTGAATTGTGACCCCTGCAATTCATGTGTTGAAGTCTTAACCCCCAATATAACTGTATTTCGTTATAAGACCTTTAAAGAGGTAACAAAAGTTGAATGAGATCACAAGGATGAGGCCCTAATTTAATAGGACTGGTGTCTTTATGAGAAGAATAGGAAACACCAGGGTGATGTAGACAGCAAGAAAAGGGCCAATTGCAAGCCAAGAAGAAGGACTTCAGGCAGACCAAACCTGCCAATACTTTGCTCCTTGACTTCCAGCTTCCAGAACTGTGAGGAATAAACATCTGCTTTTTAAGCCACCCCCTCTGTTGCATTGTGTTATGGCAGGCCAAGCAGACTAATGCAGTCGCTGTTGCCATCGGTGTTACTCAAACTCTGTATTCACCATCAAAGCAACTAGACAAAACATAGTCCAACTAATTCTTCCTTTCATATCACCCGTGATTACTTTTGTGACAAGGTCAACAACTAAAATTTTGTGAAGATCATCAGCCTTACCAAAGGAACATGACATAGTAATTTCAAGGTCCTTTAGTAGTCAATATCATTCTGTCCTATACTCTACCCTTTCTGCCTTTTCTCCCACTTACAGATCCAGATGGATGAAACATTCACAACGCAGAGGTGATTCATTGCCAAAATCTCAATTTTCCCTTCCACTCATAGTAATTATAATCACTATTTTTTAATTAGACACATGGCCACCTTCAATTAGAAAGTTTTATAGCAGGATGTAGCCGTGTAACTGAGTTCTGGCTAATTAGACATAGATGGAAATATGTTTTTGTATTTCCTGATTATTCTCTTTGAAAAGAAATTACTTCTTTGTGCCTTCCTAAATTTTAGCCCCTGGAACACAGAGGTGATTGCTAAAGCTTTAGCACTCATTGTGGAATTTGGAGATGGTCCCACCCTAGAGATGGCAAAACAGTGGACTGGGAAGAACTTGGGCATCCGAGGATTATGAGGATTCTAAAATAAATCCTGGACTGTCTAGGGTTTAATAATAATTTCGAAGGTCTAAAGTGACTTCTGAACTACTTTTATGTGAAAGAGGCAGTCCTCTGCTCCCGCATAGCCGTTCCATTTTCTAGGTTAATGTCTTCACTAAGAGCTTTGGTGGGCAGTTTGCCACACAGCAGCCTGTGTTTCTGCCTCTCCATCTAATGCCTTTCTCTGTCCCCATGGATGTTTGCTCCTGGGTTCCATTCAGCCCCTATGAGAGTTCGCATTCTTGAGGGAAAACTCCACTGATGAGAAACAGTCCCTGTCCCTTCAATTTTGGACTGTTCCTCCTGGTTTCTTGAAGGTCTCTTGTCGACTTCGTTCCAGGTGCCCAGAGAGGTAACTGGAGAAGGAAATGGCAACCCACTCCAGTGTTCTTGCCTGGAGAATCCCCGGGACAGAGGAGCCTGGTGGGCTGCCATCTATGGGGTCGCACAGAGTCGGACACGACTGAAGCGACGTAGCAGCAGCAGCAAAGAGGTAACACCTTCTTTAACATAGACCTTATCGGCTTTTCTCGCCTCCCTGTGTCAGCAACAAATGGGGACTTGTCACTGGCGCTTGCATCTGCGTCTACAAGGATTAAATCACGTGCTACTGCAGCCGCTGACGTCCGACACTCCCTGGAAAAGAGTTCAGGGCAGGGAACAGACACGAGGCATTCTGTGCTCTGGGACAGGCTGGCAGAGGAGGTCTTCAGAGAGTTAGATATTTTTAGGAGCTGATTTTATGAGCCCAGTTCTTGTATCTCCTCGTATTTGTTGTTGCTGTTTAGTCACTAAGCCAGTTCTGCTCTTTATGCAACCCCATGGACTGTAGCCCACCAGGCTCCTCTGTCCATGAGATTTCCCAGGCAAGAACCCTGGAGCAGATGCTGTTTCCTGCTCCAGGGGATCTTCCTGACCCAGGTGAGCCACTAGGGTAGCCCATCTCCTCATATTTAGAAAAGCACTAAAGTCCTTCATGATGATGACTGCTCCCTGTGACTAGCAGGGAAAAAAATGTGCAAAAAAAATGTACTTGAATGCATGTACTTATCCTTCACCAAAATCACATATATACTGGCCTCCCCCAATCTACCTCTTTGGAGGAGTTTCTCAGAGTTATCTGAGGTGCTGTGTCTCAGACTATGGTCCTTGTTTTGCCACAAATAAAACTTGACTCACAATTCTCATGTTGTGCTTTTTTTAAAGTTGACGCCTGTCTTACTCTCTTTCTCACCTCATTTATGCTTCCTGGAATCACTGAAGTCCCAATTCTGGGGTCTACTGTTGGAGGAAGATCACTAGCATACTATGACTTGTAGTTTAACCAAATTCTAACCGATACACTTGAGCAAGAATAGCTCAAATATGGCTAGACAAATATTAGACCCCACTTGGCAGAACACAAGAATCCCAGTTAAGGAACAATTAGAAGTTGATGGAAATGTTTGGTTATTAAAATCTCAGTCTTAGAGCCAAAGGGACAGATGATGCATGTGGGAGACTAACATCACCCTTGACTGAGTTTGGATCTTGGTCCCTGGCCAGTTCTTGACAATATATAACCAAGGGAGATGGCTTCTCCCCTACAGGGACAATCAAATCTCTTCAAACGGGTTCAGTGCATTCTCACCCAGACAACATGGGCGAGAACAGCATTTTTATGCTGTGTGACCATTTATTCAGTATGACCTAAAGGGATATTCTACACAATGGTAGTATTCAGGTAGAAACTGAAGACAATTATACAGATTTTCCAAATAAATGAAACTTTAATTCAATTATTTCAGGGTGAAGCATCGTAATGCATTTCAATAATCAAACTCTTTCTTGATTATAAATTTCCCTTAACATTAAGGCTCACTTTTTTATATCCTGGCTCATAGTCTTGATGTTGGCAAAAGATTTTCAGAGAAAAATGCTATTATGAGTCCAGTGATTCATTGAAACATCCTTCTAAGAATTAGTTCTTGCAAAATTGTGTCTTTCAAGGAAATGTATGTTTTCAAAATAACTGTCCTTGGATCACTAAATCTGGATACGTAACATCCTCCCTGCCACAAGGCTGAGAGATTTTAATGTTGTGGAAGGAACTTGTGACAGTGTTAAAGTTAATAGGGTCCTACTTAAGAAATAACCGGACATTTCTCTTGTTTTATGAGGCAATAATTTTACTCCCTAGTGAATAAAGACTGGAAAAAGTTGGATAACCACCAAAAAATATAACCTACACTCTATCAAAGAGTGCCATTATACTTCTCTTAACTGCCTCCTGGAGGTCATATGGCTGCTTACAGGGGAAGCTCTTCCGATAGCTTTTTCTGCAAAATCTCATTAGACAATATCAGCCTACCAATGCAAATATGTCTGTGTCAGTCTTCCATAGATGACTTATGCAGCTGACTTTCCAGCTTCCAAAATTCATTGCCCTCTTTATTGCCACGCTGTATCATCACCTCCTGTGTAAATAATCCAGGAAGCATTTAAGTCATTTGCACCATTGTTTGTAAACAGAAGTACAGGGAATCATAGAGGAGTCTTGGGATTCCTGGCGTGAAAAGAGGGTAGCTACTATTGAAAAGAAGGGGGTTACTGTGCGTTTGTTCTGTGTTACTCAAAATGAATAAGCATTAAAAGGAAGTGTTTCAAAATGTAATGAATCCAATGAATTAGCAAATACATTTCCCACCCAAATACAAATCCTAAGAAATCCTTCTTGAAAATCAGCTATTGAATTTGTTTCTGTTTATCTCACTTAAAACCATTAAACTGCTCACATTTTTTTAAAAAAGCTAATAATAAAGAGGCATTAAAAATATATGATAAACAAGCATGATCTAACAAAGCCAGAGGCCAAATAAGTACCCTAGAGGAGGGTTTTCTGTGTTCTCCCTAACAAATTGTACCTTGAAGACCTCTACAAGTCACTCCCAAGCTTTCTGATTTGATTTATTGAATGTGACCTTAGAAAGATCACCTCCAAGTTTCTAAAGTGGCAGAAAATTCCATCAGTAAAGGAAGTTTACCTTATATGTAAGTAGCCCATCTAACTCAGAATAGAGAAATCAACTCATTTGAACCAGGCTATATCTGGGCTTAAAATAACTGCTAAAAATGTTCAATATGCACTCATTTTGCCCACAAGGATATTCTATGGCTCATCGTGAGTCTCTAATTATAGTACCATGCTTTGAATTTGCTGATTGACATAAATTCAAGCTCCTATCACAATTTTAACTTACTTGCCCTACTAAATAGGTTGGGGGTTGGTATTATCATCCTCCTACATGCCTAAATACTTGGTGGTGCCAAAAGGTTAAGTAACTTCACCATCAACTCTTTTGTTTCATTCAAGCCTGTTCTCCTTCTTGCATCTGGAGAATGAACTCCATTTTCTTCTATGTAGTAACTGTGTCTCCAATGTCCACCGCCAACCTGGAATCAAAGAGGACCCTGGTCTGTGGCTATACTGAAGAAGGATCTGGGCATTTCTTGGGAACTTGAGTGGATACCGCCTGAGAATCCAGGGAGCTTTTTGTCCCTCTGCCCATGACATCCCCATTTCATAGCAGGAAGGTCTTCTAACGTTCCCTTGAGGCAGCCCATCCTCTTTCTGCTTTCCTTCCAGCACACCACTTCCGCTACTATCCTAAACTCATAGAGACGCCAGAACGAGTCCAGACCAGGAGGTGATAGCGTCACCTTCCGGATGCTCTGCCCTTTCTTTCTGCTGCCCTTACTCTCCCAACAAAACCTTCTCTTTCCCTTACTCAAAAATGCACTCGATCCTGCTTCCAAAGCTCCTTACCCTCTGGGTTTATTAACTGCATGTGGTGAGCTCATGACACTGAGATGTGTGGGGAAGGATCCCTGATACCCCAGGGGCGCCCTACTCCCTTCTGCACACAGGCAGGGAGTGTGAAAGGCGGGCATGATGAGTAACTCTGCATGTCAGCTTGGCGAGGTGACAGTGCTCACCTGTTTGGTCAAACACTAGTGTAGACGTTACCGAAAGGTGTTTTGTACATGTGATTAACATCCATGATCAGTGGACACTCAGTAAAGGAGATTAAGAATGCAGATGAGTCTCATCTAATGCGTTGAAGACCTTATAAACAAAAACTGAGGTGTCCTGGGGAAGAGGGAAGGTGAAAGTCACTCAGTTGTATCCAGCTCTTTGTGACCCCATGGACTATAAAGTCCATGGCATTCTCCAGGCCAGATTACTAGAGGGTGGGTAGCCTTTCCCTTCTCCAGGGGATCTTCCCAACCTAGGGATCCAACCCAGGTCTCCCTCATTGCAGGCAGATTCTTTACCAGCTGAGCTACCAGGTGACGAGGGAATTCTGTCTCACAATTGGGTTGCACAGGAACTCTGCCCGAGTTTTCATCTAAGGCCTGCCCTACAGATTTTGTAACGTCAACACTTACTTGAATTTCTAGCCTGCTGGCCTGTTCCAAACTAGCCAGCCCCAACAATCCTGAAGCCAATTCTCAGCTTTTGAAATAAGCCTCTTTACTTTGTGTGGGTGTCTGTCCTATAGTTCTATTTCTTTGATTGATAGAGAAGACAACTAACATATTTGGAGCATCTACTATGCTCATCAAGTTCATCAAGCTACCTATATTAACTTATTTGTGGAGGCACAACATTCCATAACAACCATGCAAAAGTTCCTGATACATATTTCTCAGTTGCCACTCATAACAGATTACTCCAGATATCCCCATCCATGCATGAGGCGGTGACCAATCATGAATGCTGCTCCTGCCCTAGGGGAGGAGCAGCAGGCAGATGAACAAACGCAAGCCCACAAAAACTGGAGACCACCTATAAAAATGAAAAAGACAGCTCCCCAATAGTCTGCAATGAAACACAACATTCAGCAGTGAAACATAAAAAGTAAACACTGTGCACTGCTAAATATTTAAAAAGATGAAAAACGGCTACACAGATTCCATTCTAGGAAGTGCAATTTTATACTTTCTAGAGGGAAAAGTAAGAATCATGTAAAATGCTAAATAAAAAAAAAGGAGGCACTTTGCAATTTATGTATTCTTTGAGGTCAATTCCTATTATTTCCAAGAAAAGAAAGACTTTCAGTGTTTAGCTGGGAGAAGAAACTAAAGAGGTGGAGTGGTGTGCATACTGTTATATATGTGCCTGAAGCATAAACCACATTTGACTTTATTCCAGGGAGAATAGAGCCTGGAGAAAGGATGCAGATGAAAGACTGTAAAAATCAACAGCATAATTGGGATATGTTTTGTTGAATCTTTCCCAGTGACACAGAGATACATTTTCCCTAACACAGACTATTGGATCCTAGGCAGCGCCACCTTTGGTAAGACAGCAACTAGCAACAGACACAAAAATGCCATTGGCTACAGCAAAATATTAAAAATATCAGTCACAATAATAACATCTACAACTTACTAAGGCTGACTTCTCTTGCCTTCAGTTCAGTTCAGTCACCCAGTTGTGTCTGACACTTTGCGTCCCCATGGACCACAGCACGCCAGGCCTCCCTGTCCATCACCAGCTCCCAGAGTTCGCTCAAACTCATGTCCATTGAGTTGGTGATGCCATCCAACCATCTCTGGTGGCTTAGTGGTAAAGAATTTGCCTGCCAGAGACATGGGTTCAATCCCTGGGTTAGAAAGATCCCCTGGAGAAGAAAATGGCAACCCACTCTAGAATTCTTGCCTGAAATTCTCATGGACAGAGGAACCTGGTGGGCCATAGTCCATGGGGTCACAAAGAGTGGGACATGAATTAGTGACTAAACAACACACAACAATGCATTTATTGAGGGATTTCTTGTGGACTCTGTTTCACAGTCTTAAAATTTCTACAAAGCAATAAAATATAAATTCCAGTTAAAAAGTGAGGAAAGAACATTAAAAATGCATAAAGAAAACACGGCAATAAAATTAGATAAAGATACTTGCTAATACTGTAAAGTAAATTAAGACAAGACTCCATTTTCCTTGTATTTGTTATTAAAAATATGCAGGTTGGGTGACTATGTAGAGGAACAGGTGATTTCATCCATCTCTGACTATTGGGAGCTGCTTGGGCTCCAAAATCACTGCAGATGGTGACTGTAGCCATGAAATTAGAAGACGCTTAGTCCTTGGAAGAAAGGTTATGACCAACCTAGAGAGCATATTCAAAAGCAGAGACATTACTTTGCCGACTAAGGTCCATCTAGTCAAGGCTATGGTTTTTCCTGTGGTCATGTATGGATGTGAGAGTTGGACTGTGAAGAAGGCTGAGCACCAAAGAATTGATGCTTTTGAACTGTGGTGTTGGAGAAGACTCTTGAGAGTGCCTTGGACTGCAAGGAGATCCAACCAGTCCATTCTGAAGGAGATCAGCCCTGGGATTTCTTTGGAAGGAATGATGCTAAAGCTGAAACTCCAGTACTTTGGCCACCTCATGCGAAGAGTTGACTCANAGAAGACTCTTGAGGGTCCCTTGGACTGCAAGGAGATCCAACCAGTCCATTCTGAAGGAGATCAGCCCTGGGATTTCTTTGGAAGGAATGATGCTAAAGCTGAAACTCCAGTACTTTGGCCACCTCATGTGAAGAGTTGACTCATTGGAAAGGACTCTGATGCTGGGAGGGATTGTGGGCAGGAGGAGAAGGGGACGACAGAGGATGAGATGGCTGGATGGCATCACGGACTCGATGGACACGAGTCTGAGTGAACTCCGAGAGATGGTGATGAACAGGGAAGCCTGGCGTGCTGTAATTCATGGGGTCACAAAGAGTTGGACACGAGTGAGCGACTGAACTGAACTGACTGAAGGAATCTCCACACTGTTCTCCATAGTGGCTGTACTATTTCTTAACATTTTCTGTCCATTTATATTCCTGTTATTTTTCAGTGGCTCAGTCCTGTCTGAGTCTTTTGTGACCCCAAGGACTGCACGAATCCCATGGATTACATGTTCCTGTTATGACTTAATCAGGGGCTCACATGACTCAGATTCTCCAAAACTTCATAGAAGAGTAAGAAGGTGCTTCAAAATGTCTTTCATATAAATTCATAACTGTCATCCTCTTGCCTCCCACACTTGCACTTGTATACTTCCACGCCCTCTTGAAAGGCTCAGAAAAAAATGATACAGTCTGCCTTGGATGATCTTCTGAGCTTGCCAAAAAACTTCGTTTGGAAGAAGTCAAGTTAAATAATGCCTTAACTCCATCAATCAAGCAATATATTACACCCATGAACAGAGCCATTCACTGGGCACATGCCACAATTATGGGAGGGTGCTGTCCCCCTTGGTGAAGGGAGATACTCTGGCTGATTCAATAAGCCCCTTGAATCAGGAGACTCCTGTTATTAAACCAGCCCCTGTAACTTAGGTGACTCCAAGATTCAGTCTGTACTGCCTTGTCACCAGACTCCCTTATGTCAAATTAGCCCCTTAAATCATGTGACTACAATTGATGAAATCAGTCCTGTTACATAACCTGACCCCTCATTAAATCAATCACCCTTCTTAAATCCTGACACTCATTATAGCAATCAAGCCCTTTAGATTTCCTAATCCCATTATGGGAAATAGATAGGGAAACAGTGTCAGACTTTATTTTTGGGGGCTCCAAAATCACTGCAGATGGTGATTGCAGCCATGAAATTAAAAGACGCTTATTCCTTGGAAGGAAAGTTATGACCAATCTAGATAGCATATTCAAAAGCAGAGACATTACTTTGCCAACTAAGGTCCATCTAGTCAAGGCTATGGTTTTCCAGTGGTCATGTATGGATGTGAGAGTTGAACTGTGAAGAAAGCTTAAAGCCAAAGAATTGATGCTTTTGAAGTGTGGTGTTGGAGAAGACTCTGAGAGCCCCTTGGACTGCAAGGAGATCCAACCAGTCCATTCTAAAGGAGATCAGTCCTGGGTGTTCTTTGGAAGGAATGATACTAAAGCTGAAACTCCAGTACTTTGACTTCCTCATGCAAAGAGTTGACTCATTGGAAAAGAGTTGGATGCTCGGAGGGCTTGGGGGCAGGAGGAGAAGGGGACGACAGAGGATGAGATGGCTGGATGACATCACTGACTGGATGGACGTGAGTTTGAGTGAACTCTGGGAGTTGGTGATGGACAGGGAGGCCTGGCGTGCTGCGATTCATGGGGTCACAAAGAGTTGGACACCACTGAGTGACTTCACTTTCACTTTCTTCAACAGTGGGATTAACAAATTAGGAAAGCTGATTAATTTAATGGGGTTCAGGAGAATTAAGAAGGCAGATCGCTTTAACGGGATTCAGTTCAGTTCAGTTCTGTTCAGTCACTCAGTCATGTCTGACTCTCTGAGACCCCATGGACTGTAGCCTACCAGGCTCTTCCATCTGTGGGATTCTCCAGGCAAGAGTACTGAAGTGGGTTGCTGTTTCCTTCTACAGGAGATCTTCCCAACCCAGGGATTGAACCCAGGTCTCCTGCACTGTAGGCAGACGCTTGACCATCTGAGCCAAATTAATCAGCTTTCCTGATCTGTTAATCTCACTGTTAATCCCACTTAAATCATTGGATTGCCTTTTATTCCATCAGTCCCCTTAGAACATGGGACTGCCAATGTTTCAGTCTGGCTGCTTGTAATCACATGACTGCAATGCATTTAATCAGCACCCTAAATCATGTGACCCTTATTGATTAAGTCAGTCCCCATTAATTAAGTGAATCACATTGATTAACACAGCTCCCTTAAATATCATGGCCCCATTAAATCTATTGTCTTTCCTAAATCTCCTGTCATTCATTAGACCACCAAAATTCCTTAGGTTTCTTGACCCCAGTTAAGTCAATCCCCTTAGGTTTCCTGACTCCCATTAAATCAATCTGCTTTAGGAAGAATGGGTTGGTTGCCTTAATCATCTGACCCATTAAGAAGGATGATTGATTTAATTAGGATCACAGAGATTTAAGAAGGCAGATTGTATCAAGAGAGCCACTAACCGCCCTCTCAGGGTCCAGCCTCACTACTATAGACATGGGTGTGATTATTCAAATTATGTTCTTTGTGGGGGGTTCTGGAAAGACAACCCTTTGAACAAAAGAAATGCTGAACAACTTGTGCATAAAAGCAAGCTATCAATAACAGTGAAGTGCCAATAGATCTAATCCATTACTGACTAACTCATGATTTCAGTGAGAGCGAGACTATTGGTGACCCACACATTTACTCAGTCCATGTGTGAAAAACACACTTTTTATTTTTTTTCCCTCTGACTCCTAAGGGCCAGGAAGAATTCTAGAGTTCACAGAAGCATATAGACACCTAAATAGAGAACCACAATATCCTATCAGAAGTATTTTACTAAATGTACTTTAGGAACTATATTTGATTAAATCATGATTTTATTCACCTGTTTTAAATTGGATTTCAGATAAAATTTCATTTGACAAGAAGAAATTCTGCTTAACACAAACAGTAACAAAGGGTTTTAAAAACATTAAAAAAAATTTTTCTTTTGCAAATTAGCTTTCTGGTTAATTAATTTGGACTGAATTACATAACAAGATTTATAATTCATTCTGTACAGTTAAGAATGTTCTCAAATACAAACTATTCTGAAAGCTAAAGATGACTTCATTTACTGTTTTTTGGTTTTAGTATGTTTATGTTTTTAGTGTTGCTCATCTCAACATAAATTATAAATCTGAAGCTTTTAATTCTAGTTGATTGAATTTTTATGATTCATATCTCCCTATGGGAACAAGTTTAATAACTTTTCTACTTTCCATAATACATAACACTTAGAAAGATTTAAGAGTTCAATAGTTGCTGATAGATTTTGTAAGGCAGATTACCAAAGGAAAATCCTGCCATATGAAAACAGACACTTGCCCCCTGACATTTGGTATCATTCACGGGAGGACATTCATCATAGTAGACACTGACTATAGCATTTCACTCACTTTGTCCTTAATTGTCTAGAAAACAAACTAGGTTATTCAAGAATGTTCAAAACAAAACAAAAAAACCAAAAGAGAGAGAGAGAGAGAAAATGTAAAATGTAAGAATATTCACTTGAGTCAGCTGTAATACCAAGAATCTGCTCACCTCGTAAAGGCTGTGTTCCAAGGCAGTTGCAGTATATGGTGATGGTGGCTTGCCTGTCATATGATTTGAAAGCTATCTTGATTTTATAATTAATTTCAGAATATTTGAAATCGTGTGGCTGAAGTTTTATGCAATATTTCTTGTGACTCCAGCCAAATCCAAGACTTTTAAAAGGCAGAAATGGTTCTTTCCAAATATTAGAATGACAGAAGCAGTGCCCTGCATGTAGTGAAGGAGCAATTGACAAGAATTTGTTTATATGATTTATTTTAAAATAAATAAAATATTTAATTTATTTATCAGGGAAAACCTCTGAGGCTAGAAGACCTGGGAGTAGCCTAAAGTCAGCCAAACTTTGGCAGTCTGGCATTGATTCAAGCTAGTTACAGCTTTAACAAATGTGAGCTTCCTTTTTTGTTGTTTCAAAAGTCTATTGTGGTCCTGTCAGATAGTACTCAAGCCACTCAAAATCAAAGCTCAACAGTCAGGCAGTCTTTTAGGGACTCGAATTCCATTTCTTCATTAGGTTCTTTTTATGCTGTCTTAGTAAAGTGTCTGTCACTTTCTCTTAAAGGACAGTGGGATGAAGGAACATGTGGAATTGATGTCAGGAGCTGCTGTCTTTTGTCTAGCTCCTAGCTCTGATCACCCAGGTAGAGGATGAAAAGCAGAGAATTAATCTGGAGTGAACCAAACTGTGTGGACCAAAAATACAGAAAAGCTTGGGGGAAGCCTGAAATATACAGAGGAAAGAAAAATATCATTTTGTTAATACCAACAAAATAGTCTTCTGTGGACTGTTATCACTAAATGCCCTCAGCTATCTCTGGGGAGCTCCACTTCTGGAAATTTATATCCCTTCTCTCAGAAACAATACAACACAAAATGGTGTGGGAAGATGGAGGTGGGAGATGCCTCCTGTCTCTCTAGGTGTCCTGAACAAAGAAACTCTAAGATATGCATGCAGAAGGCTTAATGGGATATGTTCTCAGGAACAGCTCTTAGGAAGCAACCTTATGACAGGATTGAACAGAGGAGAAGACGAATGGAGATGCAGTTGCAACAGTTGCCTCAGTCAAATCAATCAAAAAGTTCTAAAACTTGGAAGTCTTCCAAGGGTGTTTTTATTGAGGCAAGGAGTATGGGCTTTAGTACTGCCCAATAGTGACCAATTGCTGGATAAGGGCTGCTCCCAGAGAGGGGAATAGCCTCAAGTAAGCAGCCTTTTTCATTAGAGGGCAATTTTCAGAAAGGGATGCAGTTCTGAGCTGTCAGCAGTCAGCACTGCCAACCACTTAAGTGTAAGTGCCAGGTTCTTTAAGAGGGATCTAAGTGGCATGACATGGTGTCACTCTCCCCACTCACCCAGGCTAACTAGGACCATCAGGATTACTTGTCACTATACTTTTCCCTCTGTTGGACAAAGAACTAACCATATGACAAATGCTACTTTACATGGATTATCTAATTTTATCTTCTCATCACTGTAAGATCTTTGTCTCAGTGTGTACATAAAGAAACTAAGGTTTAGAGGCATTAAATAACTTTCCCAAGTTCACACTACAAGTGAGAACATTCACAGAATTCAGTTAGATTTTTCTGAATCCAAAGTGTTCAGAACCAATTCATAGCATTCAATATTACATTCTGTGGGTTGAGTTTTCATTCCTGACCACCCCACAGATACTTGTGGGGACAGGTAAAATGAATTTCATGAAGGGCAAGTATATCATCCAGAAAATTTAGGTTTCTGAAAAGTTACTGACTATACCAAACCATGCATGCCCAAGAACACTCTTTTCAGGCTGATGAAGCTGACAGAGGATATCATGCTAATCAGGCGAGTTCAGCTAAATCAACATCATGAATCTAGGACTATCATATTTGAACAAATGAACCTAGAAATTAGGAACTGAAGCAACAGAACTCTCTGTTAGATTATCTCCAAAAACAGCACTTATAAGACTCTTCAAAAATCTTCCCTGTACTTCTCTTCCCCACTCCAAACCCATAATTCTACAACAAAATATTTTTTGAAGGTCAGGAGCTTGATGTGAATGATATTCTAAGTGTATCACACACCAGGTTGCTTTTTAAAAATTTATTCTTTTGTCTTAGCAGTTATTTTATTTTATTTTTTTAATCTCCTGACTTCTTCACAGAATAACTACTATGTCTAGTTCAAAAGCACAGCATAGCAGATGTTTCTCATTTCAACTACTCAAAGGTACTATGCAATTATGGAATATACTGGAAGAAGTTTGGAGGAAATGCAAATTATTCATTTAATAAGAAAATGCTAAACAGAAATTTTCAAAAGAGACTATTTTCAAAATGTTTCAAAGCCTGCATACAGGATTATTTTACCATAACAATTATAATTCCATGTCCCAGCAAGAATTTCCAGAATATTACATGTGTATTAATAGTCTCACTACCTGATGATAAAGAGCAGTTTATTCCTAGACACCTCTCTCCAAAACAGAACAGAAGCAACTGACTCCATCCTTTCTCATTTCTGCCTTTTCCCAGCAAGACAGAGGCTTTCCTGGTGGCTCAGATGGTAAAGAATCAACCTGCAATGCTGAAGACCAGGCTTCCCCCGCCAGGTCAGGAAGATCCTCTGGAAAAGGGGATACTTTTGAACTGTGGTATTGGAGAAGACTCTTGAGAATCCCGTGAACAGCAAGCAGATCAAACCAGTCAATCCTACAGGAAATCAATCCTGAATATTCTTTGGAAGGACTGATGCTGAAGCCGAAGTGCCAATACTTTGGCCGCCTAATGTGAAGAACTGGCTCATTGGAAAAGACCCTGATGCTGGGAAAGATTGAAGGTGGGAGGAGAAGGCAGAAGATGAGGATGAGATGGTTGGATGACATCACTGATTCAATGGACATGAGTTTGAGCATGCTCTGGGAGTTGGTGATGGACAGGGAGGCCTGGTGTGCTGCAGTCCATGGGGTCAAAAGAGTCGGACATGACTGAGCGACTGAACTGAACTGAACCCACTACAGGATTCTTGCCTGAGAGAATACCATGAACAGAGGAGCCTGGCAGGCTACAGTCCATGGAGTCACAGTCAGACAGGACTGACTTGACTAGGCACACATACACCATGAAGATAAGAGGGTGTTTTAAGCAAGTAGAATTACCAAATAGAAAAATATTCTCAGTCTTGGGAAATAAATATTTACTACAGTCAAGAGATGACATTTTCTTTGCTTATCTGACTTAAATTGGCAAATCCCATGAAATGGATGATGCACCCAGTTCAGAGCCAAAAATTCAAATATTTGTTGAATTCATAAATGCCCATTACCCACTCCATGAAACCACTACATTACCTCTAGAAGAATTAATTCCCCTCTCCTCTGTGCTCTGACAGATTTTTGTGCATTTTAAATAACATTTCCATGAATTGACTTTTGTTATATTTAGTAACAAAGTTTCTGTCTCCTCCTCTTATCTTCAGGGCAGAAACTAGTTCTCGTTCAATCTGTATCCCACACTTTGTCCTGTACAGAACAGGATTCGACGTTAATGATTTACTGACATGTCCAGAAGAATGAACTGTGGAAGTGCAAAAAAAAAATTGGTACTGGCCACAAAGGTAGAACTTTATATCTAGACAAGGAAGGTGGATTCAATTCTGCTAATTGCCCATGGCAGATACCTGACATACTGCAATGCGCTGGATCTCATTTTGTTGTTGCTATGCTCCCCATGCCAAGTGCAAGGAGCACAACACTCTCAGGCTGGAATCCACAGCCTGATGGAATCTATGCTGATGGAATGGTTGAAAGAAAAGAAGGAAAAGATCAATCAGGTTAAAACCCAGGCCTATTGCTGGCATAAAAATTGTGCTGCAGAGAGTTGCCAAAGCTTCTCAGTCCCGACCTGTGAAGCAGGGGTTTTGCTTCTCTGGATCAGTTTAGGAATGGTTGAATGACCATTCGTTTCATGCCTCATTTCTTCATCCATGCCTTTGCTCTTAAGAAGTAGTCATATGTGGTGGTTCAGGATGAACCCTGGAGTCAAGTGGCTTGCATTTGAATCCAGATCCACCACTTAGTTGTGCCTCCTTAGGCAGGATCCTTAACATCGCCTATGGTTCATTTCCTCTGCTAAAAAGGATATAGTAATATTTACATCACAGGGCTGGTATGAAGATTGAATAAATGAGTACCTGGAAAGCCCTCAGAATAGTGTATAATACAGAATAATTACCAAATCATTTCAGCCACACAGAGGGCACTGTATGTGGTATGATACAGACTCTGGAATTTACTCTGTGTACATCAGTAAGCCACTGGGGAAATATAAGCAGGAGAGTTATGTGATCTGATTTATTGCTTAAATATCCCTCTGACTACTCTGAAAGGCTGGCTTGGTGGAGGAAGAGTGGAAAGGTGGAGCTGAGTTGGGAGGCTCCCATAGTGACCTGGGAAGAAGGATGATGACCTGGTAATGGCTTATTCTATACAAAAGATAGACAGATGGGTCTAGCTGTCTTTGAGGGGCAGAACAATGAAACATGCCAAAGGTGTATATGTAGAAGGTAAGAGAATGGAATAAATAATCAGTCAAGAGTCTAGGTTTCTGGCTTCAGTCATGGAAAATTGGTGATGTCATTTACTGAAACAGAGAAGATTGAAAGAGAAACATATTTTGGAAGGGAAATCTAATTTTCCTTGGAGAATTCTAAGTTTTGAATTTCTATGAGA
This sequence comes from Neotragus pygmaeus, assembly GCA_006410875.1. Classification (NCBI taxonomy): domain Eukaryota; kingdom Metazoa; phylum Chordata; class Mammalia; order Artiodactyla; family Bovidae; genus Neotragus; species Neotragus pygmaeus. Next base: position 81,103 of record SJYV01051950.1, on the reverse strand, counting down.
AGTCCATATAACACTTTCAAATAGCCTGTATTTAAGCTTGGAAATTATATGAAATAACTATATGGAGATATAAATTTGCCATATATAAAAATACTATATATCTATGTCATATCTATGGTATACAGATATGTAAAGTCAAAAATAAATGATATCTGCTATGACTCTGTGATTGGTATAAAAGAAGAAGGAGGATATAGTCCTAAATGACCCCAATATTTCATGTCAGAGAGAAGTAGCACATGAAGATGACTGGGAAGAGTAACCAGGGAGATAGGAGAAAGCCTAGGGAGTGTAATACTATAGAAACGGAGAGACAAGAATGAAACAAGGAGAATAAAGCCTGATGGGTCTAGTAAGATAAGCATAGAGAAATTATTTGATTTGGTGACATGGAGGCTATTCATGACTCTGACAAGAATCCTTATGGTAGAGTTAATAGAAATTAAAAGGCAATTTGGGGCCTTTCTGGGTGATCCAGTGGCTAAGACTTCCTGTTCCTAATGAAGTGAGCCCATGTTCCACCCCTGGTCAAGAAACTAGATCCCACATGCCACAACTACAGACCCTGCATGCCATAGCTAAGACCTGGAGCAGCCAAATAAATAAATATTAAAAAAAATAAAGCTAGAAAATGTTATTTAAAAAGGCAACTGGAAAGGAGTTAAAAACTAGGTGGTAGTGTAGAAACAGAGAAGGCTTATACTGAAGGGGAAGGGTGAAGGAAAGATCATAATAAAGAGAGATTCCATTTATCATGTTTGATCTCTGAGAGCTCTTATGTTCCCACCCTCCCCCTTGACCCTATGGCCCCGTGTCTGGGTGACTGAATAAGAAAGTCCACATGCTTCCTCCTTTGGTGCAGATGGGAAAGTTGACCCCATGCAAACCCCATCCAGCCCTCAAGGTCCCCAAGTTCACCCCAACCTACCCCAGGCTCCTATCGAATCAAAAAACCCAATGTCACCCACCACCCTTTGCTCTTGCTTCACTCTGGACCAAACCAGAACACTTCTCCTTGGTGAGACCTTTTGTTGTTTAATGTGTGAACAATAACGCTTATCTCATATCGTACTGGTGCCCATGTGCCATTCATGCCTGGCATGAATGGCATCATTTCCTGGCAGAGGCTGCCCAGCATTCAGCAGAGGACACTAAGCACCCAAACAAAAAAGAGACAGAAGCAGGGTGTGTCAAGGGAAAGCTGGAAATTCTGTTTTCATGGAGGTGGGAGAACATAGAACATGCTTTTATGTTAAATAAAACAAAGTCCAACAGAAAATGAAATATTCATGAAACAGGAGAAAGGGGTGAAATATTCATGAATATCCCCATATTCTCACAGGAGAAAGGGGGAGTAATGGCAGGAGCAAAGGACTTGAGTGGCAGAGAGGAGATGGGGATCCAAAAAGGGGCAGAGGCTGTCCATCAACGCTTGTTCCCCTGTAACAGAAGAGGAGAGGGGAAGATGGGGTTCAAATCAAATACCCAGACCTGAGTCGGAGTGAATGAGTGCAGAAGCCAAATAGAAGATGAGAGGGAGTGACTGGGTTTGTCGGAAGCTGGAGAGAAAATGTGCTTCTACAGGATTTAACTAGAAGATTTTACAACATGCAACCTGCTTTGGGGCTCGCCATTTATAAATCCTGGGGCTGCCCATGGTCCTCAGAATTGCTGGTACTCCCTGTGAATTACTCTTGCCACTCGTGTCTCATAAAAATATGAGGCTGGTCAGGGCACAAAATTGTGCACCTGAAAAGTCAATAACAGTTTCACAGTGGTGGCCCAGACTCACACTGCAACCTCCCTAACTGCATTTTATCTGCATCCTAGGAAGGATGCATTACTTAGAGAGTGTAGGAATGCCCACAAATAACAAGTAGTTCAGTTTTCATTTCTATTTCATCTCTTCAGTTTGTTTTCAAAATGTTTGAACAGTTGTCTAGCTATGTAAAGGTAAACTAGTAGTTACTGACTCCTACATTTTTATTTTTTTTAAATTTGAGATTCATGAACTACGTGTTTAAACTAGGAAAGCAATTCATAATTCCCCTGGGAATCAACAAGCTGAATAGAAATGAGTATATTTCCACAGAAATGGACTCATTACTCTGTCATTATTGCATAGGGCTTTATGAATAATTGCTATAAGACAAAGGGACTTACAGGAAGAAACCTTTTGTATTTATCTTAGATTATAGTTTTACATTGAAAACAATTTATCCACTTGCATTTAATTTGCTTTGGTGTCAAGTTAGCTATTTTCCTTCTGCTTAAAAGATGGGCATAGTCTAACATTTGTAAATGTTAAGAAAAAATTTAAATATATTAGAATAAGATATGTTAACAATTCAAAATACATAGCCATCATCTTTTTAAAATGAGATTTCTGTTTTTTTTTTTTTTAACTCTAAATGTAATTTAAATACTATCAGAATATGTTTGGAGCTGAGAAGAAAAAGTGGTAAAAAGCAGATTTGGGGTGTTGAATACCTTACACTTTTGAAGTGGGTTTTGTCTGCACAGATGAGAAAACTGAAGCTGAAGAGTTTAAAAAGTTTGTCTAAAGTTAAAAAAGCAAAACAAAACTAGAAGATGGCAACGCAGCCGTATAAATATAGGTTTCATTTGCAGGAAATGTCTTCTGTTGCTATTTCCCAAAATAGAGGTTAAAAAGAAGGTAAAGGATTCCCATTAAGCTAAAAAACTCATAACATCAAGCAATTTTAGACATTTGACATTTGATGATTGACAATGACAGAGTTTTCTCCTTTCAAATCAGTAGAATTTGATGTGGTTAATATTCAGGTCAAAGTCGTGAATCTTTAACTGTGGTGATTAATCAACATTTCCTTCCTTTAACTTAATCATCATCTTTATATTTGCATGGCTAGAAAATAGGCACCAAAAAAAAAAAAAAGTGGGGGTGGGGCTTTGAGGGTTATGTGAATCCCACTGTATCATTCACCCTCAGAAGACTACAGTTTTGTCTACCCTCCAGATTAGCATACCCATGGTATAACAGTGCAGAGATTCTAAAGCCTTCTAGGAACTTATTTTAAAAGACTCCACAGGGCAGTTTGTTTGGCACATTGACTCAGTATATTAAATAAAAAACAAAATAAAGCAATATCTCACTCTGATTTCAAAAGAATATTTACATCCCTGCCACATTAACTGATATGCAACACAATATCAATGCAGTCCCTTCACCTATCTTTCTTTAACTGACCATATAGCATTGAACTACTTCTAACCCCAAGAGGATAACATTGAAGGGATTCATGGTTCTGATTACCAAGGTGAATTTTGTGTCTGTTGCTATTTATTTTGTGGAGAGGAGTGTTTTTGTTGTTGTTGTTGTTTTCTATCAAGCTATCAAGTTTGATGACTGTTTCTTTAATTAGTTTTATAATTTTGACAACATAGAATTTAGACAAGACAGACAGACTGACTTCATGTCAATAACAAATCACCCCCCACTCTCCTATCTCAGGGGCATAACACAACAAAAGTTAATTTCTCCCTCCTGTTGCATGGAGACTGGCAATGGGGCTTGATGGAGCAGCCCCCACCCGAGGGCCTTGGCAAGCAAACAACATGACAAATCACAGAACATCTCTCCAGACTTCTGCTTAGATCTCAGGACTACTGATTTCACCAGTCAAAGCAAATCACATAACCATAGACAACTTCAAAGAAAAAAAAGAAGTGCAATCCTATTATGATAATTGAGATCTTTAACAAACATTTTCTTTTGAGATGATATTCATTGTTAAATTTACTGTAGGAGTGGACCCTTGAATGATGTGTATTTGAACTTTAGTGCAGGTCCACTTATGTTTTTCAGTAAATACGGTGAGTATTGTACAATCCAATAGTCGGCTGAATCTATGGATGCAGAAACACAGGTATAGAGGACTAACTGTAAATTATTCCCAGATTTTCAGATTTGTGATTGGGTGGTCGGTCAGCATCCCTAAGACTTTCATTGTACAAGGTCAATGGTATTTTTTATACTATTATTTTCTAAAATATTATTCAATATTATTAATATCAAATTTCAGAATGAACTTTTTGATGAGATATTAAGAGAAAGAGGTTTATGGCATAAAGCAAACTGATCCTTTTAAATTGGAATTCTAGTTGGTTATAATCTTCTCTTCAAATTTTACAACCCATAATATATATGAGCCTCATAATGCTAACATAATATTGTTATGAAACAAAAGTGAAAGTCTACTGAAAAAAAAAGTACAATCCTGAAATGTATACAAAGGAAGAACCAGAATTATTTAGTATAAAGCACTCTTAACCTCACCACAGTCATTTCTTTACCCTTAATCTTTGTTTTACCAGGCAGAGAGACAATAAGAGAATATCAGAAGTTAAGAATTCAATCATAAAACTAAAGAATTTTAAGTCCACTTAAATTTTAAATCCTGTTTTAAGAATTTGTAAGTTCATCTCTGAATTAAGAACAGAATGGGATTATACAGGAAACAGAAAGAACAGTTCACATTAGAATGGATCATCAGAACCTAGAAATGAATTGTTACATAGAACCAAGATATACATAGTGGTTGTGTCCCTATATTGATCCACAAAGGTTAATTTAATCTATCAGTTATAGAAAATTAGAACTCCAAGTAGTGTTGACCTTCAGTTTGGGGATCTAGGAGCAGGAAATATCATAGCTAAATTTAAAAATTAAAGGAAGTAGAAAAGGGGAAGCTTCCATTTTTGTCATTGAAATGCAGGGCTGACCCTAAGCAACATTTTTAATAGATAAGGTTGGTCTGGTACCTTGCCCCTGGACCACCAAATACCTCTGGTCTTACTCTGTCATCAATTACTCAGAGCCCTCTACTCAGATGTGTTGTCATCTCTAACACTGTACCAAAATCTGAAATTATTTTATCCCCCTTTAGGACCAACTTCCTCTATTTGAGTGCAATGATTTTAGTTAACTATTAAATTAAATGGAGAAGGGAAAGGCTATCCACTCCAGTATTCTTGCCCAGAGAATTCCATGGACAGAGGAGCTGTGTGAGAAATGAAAAGGTGTGGTTTAGTGGAAAGAGGATACAGCTAATCATCACAGTACATGGGTTGTTGTCCTACCTGCAGAATATACTTCTTATATTATGATTCTTTGACACATTGTATGAGTTTTAATGTATTAATCCACAGTACAGAAAGAAAAATATAGGAATAGGAGATTTATAGAATCAAATAAAATAATACAAATATCTTCTTTTAAAATTCTAAAAGTAGGACAGAACTATAAGGTGTGGTTAATATTGATTTTATATGGTAGAAATCTGATGAAAACAAGTATGCTAATATTTAAAAAAAACTGGCTTTTAATATAACCCAAACTAAGACATTTGCATCTTCAAAAGTGAAAGCTTATTAACCCAACCATTAAGATCATTCTTTCCTCTGATAGTCATGGTACATAGGATACACTCAATAAATGTTGTATTGCCTCTAAGAACAAAGAAGAAACAGCATGAACTGAAGCCTGAAGAATAGCCTATGAGACAAAGCAAGAAACTCATCCTGAAAAGGACTAAAGGACTTTATGTACTGGGAAGTGTGTAGAAGTCAGATGTCCCAGGGTTGAGGGTGTGTCCATGCCTTTGCTGCTGCTGCTGCTGCTAAGTCGCTTCAGTCATGTCTGTCTCTGTGCGACCCCATAGATGGGGGGCCACTGTCTCTGGGACTCTCCAGGCAAGAACACTGGAGTCAGTTGCCATTTCCTTCTCCAATGCATGAAAGTGAAAAGCGAAAGTGAAGTCGCTCAGTCATGCCCGACTCTTAGTGACCCCAGGGACTGCCACCTACGAGGCTCCTCCATCCACGGGATTTTCCAGGCAAGAGTACTGGAGTGGGGTGCCATTGCCTTCTCCGGTCAATGCCCTTAGGAGGTCTTAAAAGATGGGAATAGGAAGATAGACTTCATGGAGCAGGCAGCAGCAAGGAGATGTTCTAACATCCAGTCATAGCAATTAAACAGAAGCCACAGAAGCTAATGCCCAACTGTTCTTGGTCCTAAACTAATGAACTTGTTCAGTTCAGTTCAGTCGCTCACTCATGTCCGACTCTTTGTGACCCCATGAATTACAGCACGCCAGGCTTCCCTGTTCATCACCATCTCTCGGAGTTCACTCAGACTCATGTCCATCGAGTCCGTGATGCCATCCAGCCATCTCATCCTCTGTTGTCCCCTTCTCCTCCTGCCCCCAATCCCTCCCAGCATCAGTCTTTTCCAATGAGTCAGCTCTTCACATGAGGTGGCCAAAGACCTACAAGACCTTTTGGAACTAACAGCTCCCCCACCCCCCAAAAAAAATGAACCTGTTAGGAGAATAATTTTTAACCTGTAAGGAATGTTTTTAGACCTTCCTTAGTAAACAATTGAGAAGTTTCTAAGTGGTAAAGATTCCACTATTCCTGTATGAGGGGATTTCCCTTTCACCCCTTTATTTGGTTTTCTTTCTTAGGTTAATATACACTTTTACACAGTTCCCTGCACAACTTAAAAAACTTGAGCAGTTTCTATGTTGGCTGTGTACCTTGTTCATGTTGCTTTATATAGACACAAATTACATATGCACAGAATAAATCAGTGAGAGCTTTGGATGATAGGTAGCAAAGGACATATAAAGAAGTGTTAGTGAAGCTTTTGTCAATCAAGGACAGAATTAATCACCAGCAATATGGACATCCTAACTAGACAGTTTGATTAATATGGTAGAGATACGGATTCTTCCTAGTCCTTCTCTTGCCTTGTCCTCCAGGTAAACAAGATCTCTTCAAAGTGAATTTTAATTTAATCAGCCAAACTTAAAGCACATAACTCCCACAGCTTCCAGAAAGAGCCTTTCATTTTAGGACAGCTGCTGCTGCTGCTAAGTCGCTACAGTTGTGTCCGACTGTATGCGACCCCATAGACGGCAGCCCACCAGGCTCCCCCGTCCCTGGAATTCTGCAGGCAAGAACACTGGAGTGGGTTGCCATTTCCTTCTCCAATGCGTGAAAGTGAAAGTGAAAGTGAAGTTGCTCAGTCGTGTCTGACTCTTAGCGACCCCATGGACTGCAGCCCACCCAGGCTCCTCTATCCATGGGATTTTCCCTGCAAGAGTACTAGAGTGGGGTGCCATTGCCTTCTCCATCATTTTAGGACAGAACTAGTTAAATGGAACTTCACACCTAGCCCTAATCTGAGAATGAAAGAGTAAGATTAAAGAGGGATCATTTCTCTCAGTGGATTTTTTTTTTTAAACAATCATGCTTTTGATGGATTTAAGTCACACTCTGTCAAAGCATATCCTTTATGTACAGAGATATACATAGTGTATCTCACCCTAAGATGAGATGTGGAGTTAATTTTATATTATTTGCCTGTAATTTCTCATGCATTAACATTATTTCTGTAACTGACCTCTATTTTGCTTTTATTTGAACATCAGAGTTTTGAAAAAAAGGATACGCTATGATCTCATATCATTCATTTTTAATCAGCTATCAGCATAGGGAAAAATTACTTTTTAAGATAAATTTCAGGCCATTCCATCTGAGCAATAAAGAATGATGATCTCAACACCTAACTTCTAATTATCTCCTTAGAAAATAGGAGTAAAGAAATTATAAGTAAGAAAACCAAGTGCAAAGACATATGTCTCAAATTTACATGATCGTGATCGTGTCTTCAGTCAGCCCAATCAAATGGGAATAAATTTTCAAAACATGGTGGCTAGAATAAAGCTGGGAGAAAGCCCCAGCCATTTACCTTTACAGTCAGTGCAAAGCCTGCTGGTGGTCGTTCTCTCTATATACTTTTTCTTTCTTCATCCAGTTCAGTCCTGAATATACCTTCAAAAATCTTGTGTTGTCTGAGTACTCGAAGACTGAGAAAAATCCATAATGTGGAAAATAAAATTTTATAAAAATTTTGCCACAGCAACAGTTCCACATTTCTACATTCTCTTGCAGAAATCTGTCACTCCCCATAAAGAAGAAAAGTGTATTCCCCATTCTCTCAACTGCCTTGACCAAAAGAATGCGGTGCATGTGATATGGTGTGGCTTTTGATGACAGCTCGTCAAAGATGATATGCTTTTATGATCTTATCACTCACCATACTTGCCCCTTTAACCCAGCCACCATGCTGTAAGGAAGCCCAAATTAATGCTTACAGAGAGGCGCGTATGGAGACGAACTAAGACCTCTGACTAGTAGCCATGTGAGTGTTTGGAAGCTGATACTCTAGCCTCAGTTGACTGCAAACCCACTTGACACCTTGACTGCAGCCTCATGAGAGAGCCTGATTTAGAACTCCGCCTCCCCCCGGCCCCCCTAAAAAAATGTTTGTTGTTTCAAACCACTAAATTTTGGAGTAATTTGTTATGCAGCAGATACTGAACTGATACATCTTCCTGTCAGAGTTATATGGGTGAAGGGCAGTGACCTTTCATCACATACACAAGACCAGAGCAAAGCATATAAAAGGGAAAGACCCAAAGAAAGTGGTGAAGAAACAAACAAAAACAGCAACCAGAGAAAGAAAGGAATTGTGGTTTTCATGGCATGCTTTAAATAACTCACGGAGCTGAGGGCGATTAACACTATAGTCTGTTGTCTGTGGCTGCTGAAAGCTCCTGAATTACATGTTCAGAGATCTTGCTTCATGCTGCTGCTGCTGCTGCTAAGTTGCTTCAGTTGTGTCTGACTCTATGTGACCCCATAGATAGCAGCCCACCAGGCTCCCCCATCCCTGGGATTCTCCAGGCAAGAACACTGGAGTGGGTTGCCATTTCCTTCTCCAATGCATGAAAGTGAAAAGTGAAAGTGAAGTTGCTCAGTCATGTCCAACCCTTAGCGACCCCATGGGTTGCAGCATACCAGTCTTCTCCATCCATGGGAGTTTCCAGGCAAGAGTACTGGAGTGGGTTGCCATTGTCTTCTCCATTTTATTTCATAAGACTTCTCAAAAGAGACTAGTGTGTAAGGGAGATCAGAAAATACTCTGCCTTTTTAAGTATTGTAAATGAGTCAGTGGTAAGTCCAGCTCCAATAACATATATTAAAGTTGCTGCAGTTAAAAAGTTCTTAGCTGGATCTTGGGAGTGGGTGGGCTGCATGCCACAAGGCCAGCCACCACCCATCCCCTCCCTTTGCCTCATGGTGCCCCTTCAATGCTCTTAGCTGAATCTCCCATGGGGCCCAAAGCACTTACTTTGAAATGAGGCAAAGGACACTCAAAAATTAGAATTTTTGCAGCATAAAGTAAGTCAGTTTTCATACATCTGACAATGATTTCTTGTTTTTTTAATGACTTTTATGAAAATCTTATGACATGAATGCCAGCAAAAGTGCAGAAGAGATCTCATCCTTATTTCAAATGTTCTCAGGATCTTTGGAACAGGGGAATGTGCCACTGTATAAGCACTGACTTTTAGCATATCCCAGCAATGATTTCTATGACATTCTGGAGATTATTAAGAATAACAAGCAAAATCTGAGTGAATGAAAGAAACGGTAATGCCAAATCTTGGGCTTTCTTATGAAATCCTTGAGATCATACATATTTCAGAATTCAGAACTTCTTTGATTTTAGAAACATAATCTGTGTATATAGCAGAAACCCCAAATCAACAATGGTAATATTTCCATGTAAAAACAAATGAATATTAAAATGAAATAAAGTGTAAGTACCTTCGAATCTGTTCAGGTCAACTTTTTTTTTTTCCCCCAAATAAGTTTTAGCACAAAAGTTTTGAAAATATTTCAGTATTCAGATCTTTGGGGATTTTAAAATTGCAGGTAGAGGATTATGGACTATAATGATAAAACATATACTATTTGTAGTTTTAATTTGTGCCAGTCATTATGTTAATCTTCTTTGATCCTTCCATCTCCCCTGTGAAAAAATGATAAAATTGAGGAACATAGCAAGTGAGTAACATTTCCAAGGTCACAGGACTAAGTGGGTTGATTTGGGTTCTGTCTTGAGCCAGACTTCAAATCTACTGCTTAACCTCTCTACCATATTGCAAGGGATACAAGTTTTTTTTTTTTTCTTTTTTTTTTGGTTTGTTTCTTTTAACATAAATAAGAACAATTTTTTTAATTAATTAATTTACTTTTTTACTTTATTCTACTTTACGATACTGTATTGGTTTTGCCATACATCGACATGAATCCACCACAGGTGTATACGAGCTCCCAATCCTGAATCCCCCTCTCACCTCCCACCCCACATTGTCTCTGGATCATCCCCGTGCACCAGCCCCAAGCATCCTGCATCCTGCATCGAACATAGACTGGCGCCTCATTTCTTACATGATAGTATACATGCTTCAGTGCCATTCTCCCAAATCATCCCACCCTCTTCCTCTCCTTCAGAGGCCAAAAGTCCATTCTATACATCTGTGTCTCTTTTGTTGTCTCACATACAGGGTCATCATGTTAAAGAATTTGGAGAAAATTGCTTATAATTTACTATCCTGACATGATTTATCACCTTTTAAAATCTTGTTATAGGTCTTATACCAGGATAAACCCTCCAGAATAGCTGCAGAAAGTAGCAATTTCACGGTAGGGGTATAGGCAAATTGCCAGCATCCAGTGGATCATATAAAAAGCAAGGGAAATCCAGAAAAGTATCTACTTCTGCTTCATTGACTATGCGAAAGCCTTTGACTGTGTGGATCACAAGAAACTGTAGAAAATTCTTAAAAAGATGGGAATACCAGACCACCTTACCTGTCTCCTGAGAAACCTATATGCAGGTCAAGAAGCAACAGGTAGAACCAGACATGGAAAAACAGACTGATTCAAAATTGGGAAAGGACTACATCAAGGCTATATAATGTCACCCTGCTTATGTAGCTTGTATGCAGAGTACATCATGTGAAATAACAGGCTGGATGAATCACAAGCTAGAATCAAGATTTCCAGGGGAAATATCAATAACTTCAGATATACAGCTGACACCACCCTTATGGCAGAACGGGAAGAGGCACTAAAGAATCTCTTGGTGAAAGTGAAAGAGGAGAGAAGAAAAGCTGGCTTAAAACTAAACGTTCAGAAAACTAAGATCATAGCATCTGGTCCTATCATTTCATGGTAAATAGATGGGAAACCAATGGAAATAGTAACAGGCTTTATTTTTTGGGGCCCCCAAATCACTACAGATGGTGACTGCAGCCATGAAATTAAGACACTTGCTTTTTGGAAGAAAAGCTATTACCAACCTAGGCAACATATTAAAAAGCAGAAACATCACCTTGCCCAAACTTTGGTCTAGTCAAAGTTGTGGTTTTTCCAGTAATCATGTATGGATGTGAGAGCTGGACCGTAAAGAAGGCTGAGTGTTGAAGAATTGATGCTTTTGAACTGTGGTGCTAGAGAAGACTCTTGAGAGTCCCTTGGACTGCAAGGAGATCAAACCAGTCAATCCTAAAAGAAATCAACTCTGAATATTAATTGTAAGAACTGATGCTGAAGCTCCAATACTTTGGCCATCTGATGGGAAGAGCTGACTCATTGGAAGACGCTGATGTTGAGTAAGATTGAGGGCAGGAGGAGAAGGAGGTGACAGAGGATGAGATGGTTGGATGGCATCATTGACTCAATGGACATGAGTCTGAGCAAACTCCAGGAGATGGTGAAGGACAGGGAAACCTGTCATGACAAGAGTCTGACATGACTGAATGACTAAACAACAAAGAGGTGTAGGCAGGGGTAGGTCAAGGGACCATAGCTTGAGACTGAGAAAAAACAATGACCAGAAAGGAGTGGGAATTATTTCCTGCATTTTTTTTTTGAATGGTAAGAATATAAGAAGAATTGACAGTAACAGAACCCTAAAAAGAGACTTCCTTTGCAAACACCTTTGTAAGTGTGTTTTCAGGAAGAAATTTAGGTTCTCCAGATAACACAGGAACAGAACTGAAACAGAGCAGGACCCTACAGTCTTTGCTGTAAAAGTCCTTAGCCTCCTTTTTGTCTGTGGAAAAGCTTTAGCCAAAGTATAAGTTTAGTTAGAGAAGTTAAAAAATATAGAAACAAAGGAAGGTGGTCAAAGGAGACCAAATAATAAGATTTTGATCTCTAAGCACACTCAAGGATCTTTAGCTCCTTGTCAAGGGTGATAGATAATATTCTAAGGCATATCCTGTTAGCTGTCAGATAGATCCTGAAACTCACACCAGAAGTTAACTATATGATGACCAGATTGTAGCCATGACATGTGCTACCACAATTCTGAGAACTGGTCTCAGGAAATGGAAACAAATTGGCCTTGGAACTGAAGATTAATTTCTCTCTGTCTGTAAAAGTTCTTACCCCCTGATTGTTAGGGGTGGCGTGTGGGAGTCAGCCTTTGGACAGGTGTCCATCGCACCTTCCCCCAATTGCCTGCATCCAATATGAAGCAAACTTTCTTTTCCACCAACTTGGTCTCTTTTTTGGCTTTTGAATGGCAAGCAACCAGACCTGGGCTCAGTAATAGAACCACCTTTAAAAAAAAAAAAGACACCAATTGGCCAGCTAGCAAAGAACTGGGAAAGAGTTTCAAATCAAAGGATTTCTGGAAGAGTTTCAGTCATCAGAGCACAGTGCCAAAATGATATAATGTAATAGTGGGGCTCCAGCAAATTGGGTCATTGTAAGTAAAGAATTTGCCTGCAATGTGAGAGATCTGGGTTTGATCCCTGGGTTGGGAAGATCCCCTTGAGGAGGGCGTGGCAACCCACTCTAGCATTCTTGCCTGGAGAGTCCCCATGGACAGAGAAGCCTGGCGGGCTACAGTCCATGGGGTCACAAAGAGTCGGACGTGACTGAGTGACTAAGCACAGCACAGCAAGTTATGCACCACAAAGTCGTACAGTGTAATATGTGCAGATGATTTCCATCCAAGAAGCTGCTTTTCAAAATACTGGCTTAGGACTGCTGATAAGTAAAGAACCAATGGGTTGTCCTGCATAGTTCATTGCCACAATAGCTGAAAGTGGGTGTCAGTCCCTCAGTCGTGTCTGACTTTTTGTGAACCCATGGACTGTAGCCTTCAAGGCTCCTTTGTCCATGGGATTTTCCAGGGAAGAATACTGGAGTGGGTTGCCATGCCCTCCTCCAGGGTATCTTCCTAACCCAGGGATTGAACCTGAGTCTCCTGCATTGCAAGCAGATTCTTTACCATTTCAGCCACTAGTGAAGTCCACACAAGAGCTGGGGACATCCTTAGACAAAGCGAAACATGTCACCCCCTTCCAATTCCATTTAGACAACATACTGACTCGTAATAGCAACATCCATGACATGAATGCCACCCACGCACAAGAGTTAAAACTATCTTAAACGTTTGCATTACATGGCAACTATATTAGGACAAGACAAATGCATACGTTAAACAATAGCTTCCAGAATGAAAACCATGATGTGAATAGTATTTTGATGTAAATACATTGGTGCTCAAAGTAAGAACTAATTTAGTTCAGACACAGGATTGGGGTACCATCAACTAAGAAGGTAAATTAACATCTTAAACATCACAGAAATAATCAAACTGCTACAGTTCATCATGATCAACTCCTTCCATATAGAAGAGAAGCACTCAGACAAGCAATCAGTAGTGACTGTCAGAAAATATTTGCCTCACAAATTCATAAGTCTGTGGTGCATGCTGTCACTTCAGTTGTGCCCAACTCTTTGTGACCCTGTGGACTGTAGTCTGCCAGGCTCCTCTGTCTATGGGATTTTCCAGGAAAGAATACTGGAGAAAACATTGCCATTTCCTACTTGAGGGGATCCTCTAGTCCCAGGGATCCAACCCCTGTCTCTTCCATCTCCTGCATAGGCAGAGGAATTCTTTACCACTAGCACCACCTGGGAAGCTCTGTGGTAAAACCACAGATAGCTATAGGTGTTAACCTCCTGTTAACTTGAATAAAATTGTCAAGCTTTGTGTCAGAACTTGCCTGACTAAAAATTGAGACAGAAGCACTCACTTTAGGACTTCCCTGGTGGGTGAGTGGCTGAGACTTCCAATGAAGGGGGCCCAGGTTCCAGCCTTGGTCATGGAACTAGATCCCACAAGCTGCAACTAAGACCCGGTGCCAAATAAATTAAAAAACAAAAAACAAGTACTCATTTTGAACCCTTCCTTACTACCTTGCCAAGTTTTGATAAGAGAATTGTCAGCAGTGAGATGCACAAGAGAATAAAAAAATTAAGCTAATTGAAGACATGCAATGAATATCTTAGAGCTATAAAATTGGGACTCCCCTAGGCAAATAAGCACCTCCATTAAAGATATTGTATGTTCAACAAAAACTGTATTTTTTTTCCAGTAGACTGACTTTGCTTACTTAATTTGATCAGAGTTGAAATTCTGAATTTTCCAGCAGTGTCCTCTTGTGTATAACTAAAGATAAATTAGCCTTAAGAGCTCTGTTTTGTAGGAACAATTACAAACTATCATACTTGGATCTGCATGGCGCAGGTTTCTTTGTTTCAACTATGCTGAATTATGGAGAAGGCAATGGCACCCCACTCCAGTACTCTTGCCTGGAAAATCCCATGGATGCAGGAGCCTGGTAGGCTGCAGTCCATGGGGTCGCCAAGAGTCGGACATGACTGAGTGACTTCACTTTCACTTTTCACTTTCATGCATTGGAGAAGGAAATGGCAAACCACTCTGGTGTTCTTGCCTGGAGAATCCCAGGGATGGGGGAGCCTGGTGGGCTGCATCTATGGGGTCGCACAGAGTTGGACATGACTGAAGTGACTTAGCAGCAGCATGCTGAATTAAGTCATTAATGGAAAGTAAAAAATTTAATTCTATACATGTATAAAATTGTATTAAAATGTAGGTGCATATCTTTCATTACTTTCATCCTTCACAATCAGATTGAGAAAACACTTAAACTTTTTTATTGCAATACAGTTGATTTACAATGTCATGTTAGTTTCAGGTGTATAGCAAAATGATTTAGATTTTCAGATTTGCATGAAATAACTTTCTCTATCCCTTCTTTTTCAATCTATATTTGTCCTTCACCATGAAGTGGATCTCTTGTGAGTGATATTTTGTAGGCTTTTGTTTTATTGTCCAGTTGGCCACTTTATGACTCTTTAAAATTGTTTTTGCTTTTTGGCTTCACCATACAGCAAGTGGGATCTTAGTTCTCCAACCAGGGATGGAACTCTTGCCCCCCTGCACTGGAAGCGCAGAATCTTAACCACTGGGCCATCAGGGATGTCCCCACTCTATGTCTTGATCAGAGTGTTTAGTCCACTGACATTTAAGGTAACTATTGATAAGTACGTATCTATTACCAGTTTTAAACTTCGTTTTCCAGTTGATTTTGTAGTTCTTCATTTCTTCCTCTTTATTTTTCCTTTTGCGGATTTGATGGTATTTATTTCTATTAGGCTTGAGTTTTCTTCTCGATTTTTGTGAATCTATTGTATGTCTTTGTTTCATGATTACCTTGGTTTTCAAGTATGCTAATCCCTTACTATATCTGCTTGCTTTAGTCTGGTAATTACATAAACTGAAAGTCTTCAATGGAACTACATGTGACCATGCTATTTCACTTCCATGGAACAGAAGAGGGGAATAACAACATGTGTCTGAATGCTATATATTAAATAAATTTAAAATTATTCTGCCTAGACCAAGGAGAGTTAATATTCCTTAATCTCAATTTCCACTCCAACGAGACACTGACTTTAGAGCAGAAGGCATTGCTTTACATTAAATTTCAATCTCCCAAACACACCATGGTGACCAACAGAGAATAATAATTCAGCATATATTCTGATGGAAAAGATACACTGACCAGCAATTTCAGGTGTAACAACTGTGTATTTATCTAGATGTTGTTTGGTCCAGAGTGCAGTAGTCTATCCTGACCTTAAACTAGATGATCTCTGAAACACTTTTTTGCCACATTTTCAGTTTTGACTTTTCTTGAGCATCTGCATATAGAGATCCACTCTGCATATCCTTTCTAATTCTAATAACAGCCTTTATAAAGTATATTTCTATGGCCCTGTGTAAATGAGGCTCAGAGGTATAAACTAACTTAGGTAAGGTTATCCAAAGTGTAAACAGTGATGCAAGGACTTCAACCAAAGTCTCTGTGACTCCAGAGCTTATACATTGTCCACTATACCCACAGCGTTTTATGAACCTGCATGGGAAACAGTTACACACTGATAAGAAAAGGAATGAGAAATTTTGCTATTATAATCTTAGCAATTTACCAGAGAAATGGTTGTTACAATGTTGGTTATCTGAGGGCTATATTCTCCGTCAGAGACTGTGAATGAAAGTGGAAAGGCTCAAACAGTGAGGAGGAGGTTGGGAGAATGAGCACATGTGAGACCTGGGATCTGTTGTTTTTGTTTTTTTAATTTTTTCCTGAGTTTGCAGGATTAGTTCCCTGACTAGGCATTGAACCCAGGCCTCCTGTAATGGAAGCATGAAGTCCTAACAACTGGACCATAATGTAATTCCTTTTTTTTTTCCTTTCAGTGCCTGTTGTTTTGAAATGACAACAAAGTTAATTGCTGCTGACAACCTGAGCATAAATTGAGTTGTTTTTCAAGTAAAAAACAAAAACAAACAAAAAAAAGACTTGCAAGTCACAAACTTCCAATAATTTCAGTGATGCCAGGTCCACTTGGTCCATGGGGACAGTTCAGAGGAAACCAAGTTTTGGCCATGTTCTATGAAACATACATCTCATATACAGATATGCATTTAAAAGAATACATTTGAATCAGTTCTAATGAGGTGGATGAAACTGGAGCCAATTATACAGAGTGAAGTAAGCCAGAAAGAAAACACCAATACAGTATACTAACACATATATATGGAATTTAGAAAGATGGTAATAATAACCCTGTATGTGAGACAGCGAAAGAAACATATGTAAAGAACAGACTTTTGGACTCTGAGGGAGAGGGAGAGGGCGGGATGATTTGGGAGAATGGCATTGAAACATATATACTTTCATGTAAGAAAAGAATCGCTAGTCTAGGTTCGATACAGGATACAGGATGCTTGGGCCTGGTGCACTGGGATGACCCAGAAAGATGATATGGGGAGGGTAGTGAGAGCGGGGTTCAGGGTTGGGAACTCATGTACACCTGTGGCGGATTCATGTCAACGTATGGCAAAACCAATACAGTATTGTAAAGTAAAAAAAAAAAAATAAATGCACATTTAAAGCTAGGTCATCGGCTGACAACAAGTTAAAAAGTTTAAAGTCACAAAATTTTAAGCCAAATGATTAGTCTGCTTGTATAAAAGTTTGTTGCTAAGCTACAATGTCAATTAACTATTTCAATTATGATTTGAAATTCTCAAGCTTCCCTTAGCAGTAAAAAAAAAGATATTACATGGCTAATGAAATCATCTTCTCATAAAGTATGGAAACCTGAGACTAATTTTCTGAAACAATGTGTCCTGAAAATATGGCAACATAATGATATTAAAACATAGGGTAAGGGCCTGGTGACAACAATCTATTATTTTCTATTGCACACTGACGTTTTTCAATTAAAAATGAGCTCTTGTGTAGTACGCTATATTCTTTAACATTCAGTAAAATCATTGAATATCTATTTCCTTTTTGAAATGATAACTATAGTCATTAAGCAGGTGAGTGATGAGGCGGTTATACAACCCCAGAGCTTTATATTTCTCTTTAAAGTAAAATTTCTTCATCTTTTGGTTTTAGGATCCACATTTTTTTTTGCATGAAATAAGACTGAAATTAGGATGTTTTGCTATTAATTACCTGTTATAAACTGTGAAGGCGTTTTAGCATTTGAATGTATATATTTCCTTCTTCCTCTTCCCCCTGGCTGGGATCTGGTCATTATTAAAATGAAAGTAAGAGGAAAGGATTAGCAGGGCCATGCAAAATTGTCCAGTGTTTTCCAAATTACACCGGTCAGACTATATCTGAAACAATACTTAGCAAATGACTGATGCCTCTTTCTTTAACAATTGCCCTTAGAAAGGGATAAAATGTCATCTTCCTATAACTAGTTTTGGAAATAAATATTTCATTTGTATTAAAAATAAAAAGGAATGGTGAATGTTTCTTTGCCTGGGATTTTTCCAGGAATGGATCTTAGAACAAAGATTCCAGTGCAGGTATTTAATTTGATGTAATCTTATCAAGCACAGCTAGGGGAGTGAGACACAGAATGGCAGTGAGCCTATGAAGATAAGTATCAAACAAATCTCCACTTCGGGTAACTTGAACCTAATTCTGTGGAAAGCTCTGGGAACTGAGGAGAGAATACATGCCTTAGAGATTCCCAAAGAGGGGCCAAGAGTTGGGCTGTTTGTGGTAGAAGCAAAATTCTTAATTCCCAGGGACTTCTAGCAAACCCCATGGGCAGAGGAAGACCTCGCTGAAATTGGCATAAATTGTAGCAATTTGATTTCCCGTCAATGAGCAATGAAATAGTGAGGCATTATAGGCACCAGGTGGAATTAATGCTTCTGAAAACAACCATCAGCCAATAGCCAAGGGGAACTGGAAAATAATTACATGAGTTTTTTGCCATTCACGTGGGATTAACCCTAAGGCGTATGCTATAATGATGTTTAGGAGTCAGATCTCCACATGCCCACAGCAGTAACCTCTCTGATGTTACTCTTCTAAGTGTCTTTCTCTTTCTTGTTTCATTAACTTTCTCCTGGAATCACATCCCAAATAAAATCCTTTCATTCTTCTCATTCCCACCTCAAGATCTGCTTTGGGAAAAAATCAACCTAAGATACCAAAATTTATTTTAATTTGTGACCAGGATTTTTTAAAGTAACAACCATTTTGTAGTGAAGACAATTAAAAGTGAGTAAGATTGATCTCCACCACTAGCATAAAAGTCAAATGTATCTCTTCCAGTACTTTCTTCTCCAAAATGATTTACTAGATTAGTCATCTTACTTCTTCACTCTGTAATTGTTGTTGCACTGAATATCCAAACTTGACAATTTGACGATAGTGTACTGAAGTCATTTTCTTGGTATCCCCAAAAAGTTGACTCTGTCTGGCTCAGAACCTATCCATAATATGGTAATTATTTCATCTGGGCTTTTCCACAAGACCCATACCAACGGCTAAGAAATCTCTTTCATACTACAATTCCATCACTTTTACTGCTGCCAAATCAGTGTTCTGGTGTGTAGCTGTAATGATGTCACTCCCAAGTTCAGAAATATTTGATGATGCCATGATTCCTAGGAAATTAAATAAAATATCCTTGCCTTGAAAGTAAAAGCCTTCAAAAATTAAACTCTACCTTACTTCTAATCAGAAGCAACTTTCCAACATGTAACTCCCTACTGGACCCAACATAGAGATTTTGTGGGTGTGATGTGCTGTAAGTGGGTGTTAGGATGCTCAACCATTTCATTTTTCCTGAAACTGACTGTACCAGTGTTAGCACTGAAGTTTGCATATCATGAGAAAACTTCTTAGACCCAAGCAAATCAGACAGCTAGTCATCCTAGATATGAGACTGTGTACCGTTACGGTGTATTTATTTTTCACAGGTTTAAGGAAATATCTATGCTAAAATAAATTAATTTCCCTATCTTGAATGATATGCAGTTGAAAGAAGACATTTTATTTTGCCAAAACACATAGGCGGAAGTATGGTACCTTATTATTTGGGTTTCCCAGTGGCTCAGTGGTAGAGAATTCACCTGCGAATGCAGGACATGCAGATCCAATCCCTGGGTCAGGAAGATCCCGGAGAAGNGGTGAGCAATGGTTTGTTATGATGGGTGAATGTCAACAGAGGAAAAGCAGAAAAATAGTCAAAAAACAACAGGCCCAGAATAAAAGATAAGAAACTTCAACTCTAGGCTTTGTTTTCTTATTTATAACAATTACAGATATATGTGTATATATATTTATATGCACATACTTACTGAATGTTTGTTCTGTACACTGTAGATCAATTGTACTTCAATTAAAATTTTTAAAAAAGAATATGAGTATGCTGTAGCTCTAGCAGCTCCATACTTTAAAATACATTAAGAAACTAGTGGTACCTTGATGACATATAAACACAATCAGAATGTATGTAGAGAACATGAAAAAATCAAGAAAACAGATATCCTGCTATTTCCTCCAGTTGATTCTGTGTCAAAGAGATGGATGTTACGCTAACACCCATATCTACCCTTTATGGCTCTTGGTTCCTTCTTGATGTCTCCATTTTACACCTACTGTAGACAGCCTGGAGGGGTTCTTACTCGCCTTGGAAAAGAGACATCCCAGAAACACCCCCCACCCACACACATACACAGACCAGCCACAGATAGATTCCTGATTTCCTTTTGAAAAGCAGTGCATATTTTCCCTGAATTCCTCTTGCCATTATATTTACAGTTATAATTAACATTTTATAATGTGCAATTAGTTGGAGAAGATGGGAAAATGGTTTCCCCAAAACCAATACATTAAATTTAGCATTTCTATCTAGTTATTGCAGAAAGAAATATTACCTATAACAACCTGCATCACATCAAATTAATGGATTCTGCAACATCTCTAAGTAGGAAAAAAAAATTCTTTGGGGAGCAAGTAAAACTTAAAGTGTAATGGAATAGCCCCCGTAATTACATTTCCAGGAGAGAACACTGCACTTTCTTTAGGTCAACAGAAGCAAGATGACGCATTTCTGGGAGCAAGGAATCTCTTCTCCATCTGCCAGAGTCTTGCCCACATGGGATAAATTTTTCTTCTTACCTGAAGCTTGCTGTTACGTGGTTGAATACTTAGGCAGGAGAAATCCCCCCAGAGTATCAGAGACACCGCAGAGTGGGAGGTGAGGCGGACCCCACCGAGTCCCTGGCCCTGGAATACTGTGCTGGCCAGCTTGGCTGCGTGTTTTTGCTACAGCTTGATTCTGCGGTCCTCTTCTTGTCTTTTTCCCACCCATCATCCCTATTTTAGCTTCCATTTTCCAGTTCGGGGTTATTTCTTATCAGCTTGGTCATGAGTCCCTGGCTGCCTATTCGAGCATCTCTAAGATGGTCGTAAGAGGCCCTTTGTATGAGACATCCCTTTATTCTGTAATATTCCACAATATCAACCTCATTCCTCAGCCTCAGCCATCCCTAGCTTTCCTTAAGGAAAGTTAGCACATCCTTTCTTCTGTTGAGGCAGATTTAATCTCCATGAACACTGGATGACTCCAACTATGGCGCCGTGTTCTCAGGCGGTAGCAGGAACAGTTAATAAAGTTGTGGCTAACCTGCTATCTTTCACGGTGTTTTAGAAAACTCCTCACAGGGGGAAGTATTAGGTTGGCCAAAAAGTCCATTTGGGTTTTTCTGGACCATCTTATGAAAACACTTGAATAACCATTTGGTCAACCCCATATTTTGTAGTACATACACAAGTGCTTAATTGCTCAGTCCTGTCCATTCTTTGAAACATCAAGGACTACAGCCCACCAGGCTCCTCTGTCCATGGGATTCTCCAAGCAAGAGTCCTGGAGCGGGGTGCCATTCCCTTCTCACCTCCAGAGATAGCTTGCTTCTCATGCTACAGTCCTAAGTGTCTGCTATGAATCCATGAAAAGAAAGTGAAAGTGAAGTCACTCAGACGTGTCCAATTCTTTGCAACCTTATGGACTGTAGCCCACCAGGCTCCTCTGTCTATGGGATTTTCCAGGCAAGAATACTGGAGCGGGTTGCCATGCCCTCCTCCAGGGGATCTTCCTGACCCAGGGATCGAACNTATGCTATAATGATGTTTAGGAGTCAGATCTCCACATGCCCACAGCAGTAACCTCTCTGATGTTACTCTTCTAAGTGTCTTTCTCTTTCTTGTTTCATTAACTTTCTCCTGGAATCACATCCCAAATAAAATCCTTTCATTCTTCTCATTCCCACCTCAAGATCTGCTTTGGGAAAAAATCAACCTAAGATACCAAAATTTATTTTAATTTGTGACCAGGATTTTTTAAAGTAACAACCATTTTGTAGTGAAGACAATTAAAAGTGAGTAAGATTGATCTCCACCACTAGCATAAAAGTCAAATGTATCTCTTCCAGTACTTTCTTCTCCAAAATGATTTACTAGATTAGTCATCTTACTTCTTCACTCTGTAATTGTTGTTGCACTGAATATCCAAACTTGACAATTTGACGATAGTGTACTGAAGTCATTTTCTTGGTATCCCCAAAAAGTTGACTCTGTCTGGCTCAGAACCTATCCATAATATGGTAATTATTTCATCTGGGCTTTTCCACAAGACCCATACCAACGGCTAAGAAATCTCTTTCATACTACAATTCCATCACTTTTACTGCTGCCAAATCAGTGTTCTGGTGTGTAGCTGTAATGATGTCACTCCCAAGTTCAGAAATATTTGATGATGCCATGATTCCTAGGAAATTAAATAAAATATCCTTGCCTTGAAAGTAAAAGCCTTCAAAAATTAAACTCTACCTTACTTCTAATCAGAAGCAACTTTCCAACATGTAACTCCCTACTGGACCCAACATAGAGATTTTGTGGGTGTGATGTGCTGTAAGTGGGTGTTAGGATGCTCAACCATTTCATTTTTCCTGAAACTGACTGTACCAGTGTTAGCACTGAAGTTTGCATATCATGAGAAAACTTCTTAGACCCAAGCAAATCAGACAGCTAGTCATCCTAGATATGAGACTGTGTACCGTTACGGTGTATTTATTTTTCACAGGTTTAAGGAAATATCTATGCTAAAATAAATTAATTTCCCTATCTTGAATGATATGCAGTTGAAAGAAGACATTTTATTTTGCCAAAACACATAGGCGGAAGTATGGTACCTTATTATTTGGGTTTCCCAGTGGCTCAGTGGTAGAGAATTCACCTGCGAATGCAGGACATGCAGATCCAATCCCTGGGTCAGGAAGATCCCGGAGAAGGAAATGGCAACCCTCTCTAGTATTCTTGCTGGAAAATTCCACGGACAGAGGAGCCTGGTGGGCTACAGTCCATGGGGTCACAAAAGAGTTGGACATGACTTAGCAAATGACAGCAACAAACTTGTTCCTCAGTGTGTGCTCGATCATGTCTCTCTTTGAGACCCCTTGGACTGTGGGCCTTCAGACTCCTCTGCCCATGGAATTTCCCAGGCAAGAATACTGGAGTGGGTTGCCAGATCCTACTCCAGTGGATCTCCATGACTCAGGAATCAACCTGAGTCTCTTGCATCTCCTGCATTGGCAGGCAGATTCTTTACCACTGTCCCACCTGGAAAGCCTAACAACAAACTTATTATTCATCAAAGTCAGCCTCTTGAGACCATATTTCCCCCATATTCTCTAACTACTTCTCTAGTAAAGTACCCTCACTTCTATAATTCTCAAAGCCCCTACGTTCCTGAGCTTCAATCATTTGTTCATGCCATTTCCATGGCCACCTGAAAGGCCCACACATTTCCCATCAACCTCCATCACATGGAATCCATCCTCCAAGACTCTCTGTAATGCTGCCACCTCTATGAAGTCATTCCTGATTCCCTGCCTCCAGTCTCAGGTTTGGGTTTCTCTTCATTTAAAACTTCACCCCATTTAGTTCCTTTATCACAACACTTAGAGAAATTTCATTATCTTAAATGTGAGCAAAGTTGGACAACCATGTTTTAGTATATCATCACCCATTCTATTCTTCACAACATCTCTGTGAGGGCCCCTGTACAAAGCGGGGATTCTATCTTCATTAGACACTGAGGAAGCTGAGGCAGGTGGAGGATTAGGTCAGCTCTGAGTTTAGATCTCAAGCCTCAAACCTCTAATTTGAGAATTAGATATTGTTCCTTACATTTGTGTCCTTAAGCAACCCACTAGGCTTCAAATTACTTGAGCTAAAATTTGATGCATATCACCACTGTATTTTCATAAAAACATTTAAGTAGAACCTTTAATCCTGACATTCAAATTCCTCCCTTAGATAAACTTTATTTGCTTGTGCTTATGGCTTCACATATACAATTTTTCCAGGATACTCATTTAGATTTCTTGTAATTAGGTACCATATCCATTCTGTAACATGTCCCGTAAGCCAAGGGTACAGTTTTAAGAGCAACTATGAGGTGGAGTTATCACTATAAAAGCAATCTCTCCCCTCTCGATTACCTTCAGTGATTCACCACTTTTTTTAATGCAGAATCCTCAAATTTTGATCTGTAAGCCATCTGCAATAGAGCCTTCCATATGCTTTATAATAAATGCTGATCCCTGTATGCTATCTGAGATTTCCTGATTCAGAAAACTTGGATGTATGGTTCAGAAATGATGATCCTTCTGGTTAAAGTTTAAACTGAACAGAAAGATTAAGCCTGGCATGCAAAGTCTTCTTAAATATAAAGACCTCAAATCACCTTCTATTAGAAACTTCTACTCTTGCCTTTCTTTCATCATATAAGTTCTGGCTATGGTCTCCACGATGCCAGTGACACTCTATATTCTTCCACCCCATCCAAACCCTACTCATTCTTTTAGGCTTAACCCACACCTTGGCTCCACTGATGGCACATCTCCCTCCTCTGAGCCATGACCATCGTTGTTGCTATTGTGATTGCTTTGGTTGAGGCAACATGCATCAGGCACTTACCATATGCCAGACATTCTAGTCAGTACCTTATACACAATATCTCTTTAAACTCTCACCAAAAAAGACAAACAAATAAATGAACAAACAAAAAACATTATGGGATAAGCTCTGTTATTATTTGGTGCTTCCCATATGGTTCACTGGTAAAGAATCTGCCTGCCAGTGCAGCAGGTGCAAGAGACATGGGTTGGATCCCTGGTTCAGGAAGATCCCCTCGAGGTGGAAATGGCAACCCACTCCCATATTCTTGTCCACAAAATTCCACGGACAGAGGAAACTGAAGGCCTATAATCCATAGGGTCGCAAAAGAGATAGGACAAAGCGACTAACCATACACATTACTATTATTTCCACGATTGAGATGTTAAAACTAAAATTAAAGTGGCTTAATGACTTGCCCAAGACTCATAATCCTCTGTGAAGGGCAACATCAGGACAGAGACTTATGGTCTCTGATTCCAAAGCCCACACCTTTAGGGGCTACCCTGCATGCTTCCCCCAGCATCTCTACTGTGATAGGCACCTATCATTTTGATAACTGATGGTGCCAGCTCCTTGGATAGCCTGATTGGCAATAAAGCACGCTGATCATTCTTACCGGAAATGATGAAATCTAAATGAGGCTAATTCTTCAAAATGTCCTGCTGATCTGTGTTATCTTGTTTTAGAAGGAGATAAGTTCATGAGCAGGCAAATGGTTTATTTTACTTCTAATAACAGAAAGGCCTACTCAACAAACAAAAATGCACTAATAAAGATACTGAATATGTACTTGATTAGTCTAGAAAAAACAACAATGTAATAGTAGTAACAGTGCTATATAACTAACAACATGTATGATAGCCACTATAAGCCAGGCACTCTAATTAGCCACATTGTGCCCCATTGGTTGGTTGGTGCGGTCAGTTGTGTCTGACTCTGTGCTATCTGATTTAATTCTTATAAGAATCTTAACAAGTAGACACTATTATCATCATGCCATTCTATAGATAAGGAAACCTAGGCACAGAGAGGTTAAACAGTCTGAACAAGGCCACTTGGCTAACTGTAGTAAAGCAATTACACAGATTCATACCTTGGTGTATGAGTCTTGGTGTACTCATACCCTGCTAGCTCAACTGGTAAAGAATCTGCCGGCAATGCAGGAGATCCCACTTTGATTCCTGGGTTGCAAAGATCCCCTGGAGAAGGGAATGGCTGCCCAGTCCAGTATTCTGGCCTGGAGAATTCCATCGAATGTAAAGTCCATGGGATTGCAAAGAGTCAGACATGACTAAGCAACTGTCACTTCACATGCCTTAGTGTGCTTGGCTTCTAGTCTCAAGCTCATTATTTTTTACTCCACTAAGGAAAACTAAGTGTTAGTCACTCAGTCATATCTGACTCTTTGTGACCGCATGGACTGCAGCATGCCAGGCTCCTCTGTCTGTGGAATTCTCCAGGCGAGAATACTGCAGTAGGTAGCCATTTCCTTCTCTAGGGNTAAGGAAAACTAAGTGTTAGTCACTCAGTCATATCTGACTCTTTGTGACCGCATGGACTGTAGCATGCCAGGCTCCTCTGTCTGTGGAATTCTCCAGGCGAGAATACTGCAGTAGGTAGCCATTTCCTTCTCTAGGGGATCTTCCTGACCCAGGGATTGAACCTAGGTATCCTGCATTGCAGGCAGATTCTTTACCACTGAGCCACCAGGGAAGTCCATTAAGGCACCAGGAAAGCCCAATAAAGCCCAACCAACCAATGGTTCTTTCTAAAGATTAATTTTGAACCAGTGATTAAAAATTATTTTTTTAATTTAAATACTAGAAAAATAAACTCATTTAACTCATAAATGAATACTAGATCACAAGACTATCTGTGGATATCAAAAGAAGACTGGAACATAGACTTGCCATTCACATCAATGGATGTCAATAGTTGTAAGTTTGATTTGGCACCTAAGCATATGTATTTTATTAAAAGCCAACTTCATCTGATTATAGAATTAAATGAGGTTGGCATTGGTCCAGGAAAGTAACCTAAATTTCAGTCTGTTAAAAATTACTTCCTCCACATAACACAAAGAAGCTATGAACACAAAATTATCCAGTAGAAGAAAAGTTTCTCAAAGACTGGCTAACAAAATAGAAATTTATTTGAGATAAAGCAAGTATTCTGTGAATTTGGCTTTACCTTTAACATTTGTACCATAAAAGGAGAGGGATAGGTAAGACCAGAAAATATTAAAAGACAGTACTGATTTTACTTGAAATTCCTTTGCAGAATCTTTTTTCCATTATTTTTTTCCACTGTGGTCCCTCCCCACTTCAGGGAGCAGGAGACCACAAAGTCCATCTTCAACATCAAACATAAGTGATGGATATCTCAAGACCTTAGAAATTTGCTTAACATGAAAATCATCCTAGGTATATCTTCCAGCAAAGTTAAGATTCAATGCTATGGCAAGGCTACATCCATCACATCCTAAAACTCTCTTTCGGGAGAAGGTAGCATCCTTCTCATCTAGAAATTTAGCATAAACATTTCCATTTCTATGGGAAATCTAAAAGCAATAAGTCAAAGTAGTAAACGGCACATAAAAGTTTTCCAGTATTCAAAAGTGTTACACACACTGTATTCTCCCCATCCATCACTTTGATAAAGATTTTTATTACTGGGTACACGAGGAAAACTGTTTTGTGTGACTGATTAAGACTACATTTTCCCTGGCTAAGGCTTTTTATAGGCTGTCTCCATGTGGGATAACTGATCACATTCGTTAATCCACTTATTTCAGGTGGAAGCTTCAAATGGCACTACCTAATTTTAATACACCATAAATTCGCTCTGCTCTCTAAAACTTCTGCCTCAAATGTGCTTGTTTCTTCCTCAGCTTATTTTGCTTCTTCAATATATATCTTCTGTCATTCTTGTCTCTGAATAATCTTTCCTCTGTTTATCAAAGAACCATCCCTATCAGAACACTCCCAAATATGTCCTTAACTTGATTCATCTTTTCATACTTCATTTTTTATCTTCATTTTCAGTGAAAGTATCTTACTCCATCTAATATATCTTTGTTTTTCTCTATTTGACATTAGTTACTTTTGTCAATGTATGTATTATTTACAAAAATTCAGTAGGGATATGTCCTTAGGAATACAATGCATGAAAGACGTTAAACACAATCAAATTTCACTTTTATTTTTCATTTTCAAAAAAATCAAAAGCTCCAGTATTAATCTGCAAAAGTTTTTGCATTTTCAGGCAGCCTCTTATGAGTCCTCCAGTATATGGGTCCATATAATGATAAGGAGGGGAGGTATATACACACTTGGATCCCCAGAGGGAAATATTAATAATAGATATTCAGTTTTTGTGGAATGTTCAGAGACAGAGTGACTTATCTCTCTACCTTCCCAGTTTTCAATATTGTGTCTGCTTTGGGACAAAAAGGGAAAATTATATTTAATCCATGGTCTAGTTTCTCAAAACTTTTAAAGTTATATGTGAGTTTAGAAGACTTAGCTAGAGTATATAAGTAACTTAAGTCAGACACAACTCAGTGACTGAACAGCAACCTACAAAGCCAAAATACTTCGGAAATAAAAACTAGCATATTGTAAGTGCAATTCATTATTTTCAAAGTCGATACTGGTTTGGAATAGAGCTGAGCTATAAACATTGTTTACCTTTTTTCAGTTTTTGTTTGTATTTTCTTAAGGTTTTTTTTTCTTTTCTTTTTTCCCGGTGTGGGCCATTTTAGGGCTTCTTAGGTGGTGCTAGCAATAAAGAATATGTCTGCCAATGCAGGAGACATAAGAGATGCAGGTCCGATCCCTGGGTAGTGAAGATCCCTGAAGGAGGGCATCGCAAACCACTCCGGTATTCTTGCCTGGGGAATCCCACGGACAGAGGAGCCTGGCCGGCTACCGTCCATAGGGTCGCAAAGAGTCAGACATGACTGAAGTGACTTAGCCTGGGGTCGAATTTGTTAAAATATATATATATATATATATATTAATGTTTTGGTTTTTTGGCCATGAGTCATGTGGGATTTAGCTCCCTAAGAATCAAGCCTGCACACTCTGCACTGGAAGGTGAAGTCTTAATCATTGAACAACCAGGGAAGTCCCATCTTACCTCCTTTCTTGTCACATCCATCAACCATTCCTGTGAGTGACTCCCAAAGGCCAACCATTGGAGTCACTATTATGGCTTCTAATTATATAAATAATTTAAAAAAATCTATGCCTGGTCCTCATCCCAGATCAATTAAATTAAAATCTCTAGAGGTGTTAAGTGGCCCTGGATGTTTTTAAAATCCCTCCAGGGGATTTGCTAATCAGTTGGAATGGAAAACTATTGCACTTGACAAGGGACTCATCTATATGATCCCTCACCCATGGGCATATTGACTGAATATTTAGTCAGTTGATTCTTTGAGTCTGGAAATTCAAAGACAGAGAGTCTCAATAAGCAAAACCCTTCATACTCAGGAAGAAGAGTAGAAGTTGTTAGGCTGCAGAAGACAAGCTTTGGGGAAAAGCAACTCAAGTATAAAAAGCCACACACACACACAAAAAGCATGAAAGCTTTCTAAAAAGCATGAAAACTAATCACCCAACTCTGTCTTCACAGCAAAATACAATTTATCTTTCAAAAGGAACTCATTAAATTATTTAGAATTAATCAGATGCTTTAAAATACTGTCAAATGGTGACGACTAATCACAGTTTTTAAAATAATGACAAATTATGGAGTAGGTGATGTGATATTCTATGTGCTATCTTATTAAATATTCAAAATAAATTATACATGATAGATAATAGTTTTATGTTGCATGCTCAGTTATGACCCACTCCTTGGGACCTCATGGACTGTAAGCCTCCTGGCTCGTCTGTCCATGGGATTTTCTGAGGCAAGAATACTGGAGCAGATTGGTATTTCCTTCTCCAGGAGATCTTCCCAAGCCAGGGACTGACCTGCATCCCCTGCTTTGCAGGCAGAATCTTTACCACTAGCTCCTCCTGAGAAGCTTGCAGATAATAGTTAAAGAAGCAGGAGATCAGAGAAGTTGAGCAAATTATTTCAAATCAAATGGATGAATAGCTAGGTCTATCCACTTTTCCACATTTTGCCTTCCTTGGAGACATTTTAGTCCAGTTGGAGGAAGTATTGATTGAGAAGCTTTTCTAGACTTAATTGTGATAGAGAGAAAGGAAGAGAGGAAGGAAGGAAAGAGACAGAGACAGAGAAAATATAAGGCAAAATGTGAATGTTAAAAAAAGGAAGCTATAGGAAAAAAAAACAACAAAAACCTGAGAAAAGAATTTTATGCTTGGTCAAGCTGGCTAAGACTGGAATGAATTTAATTAAGGGAATGGAATATCAAAGTAAGCTGTTGCAAAATTAGAATTCGATTTTCTCTCTCTGTTAAGAAGACAAAAGTCTGCTCTTGATAAAGAAATTGTAAAAGGATTTTCTTTACTTTCTAGTAGTCTGCCTAAAAAGCAAGGGTTTTATGTTTAATCAAAATAATTTCCTGTGCTGTTTTTATCAGGTCTTTGATTACTTAAACTGAGTCTTTTCACTAGTATAAGAACTAAGTTATTTTTTAACAAGTATTTAACTTTCTGTATTGCCTTAGAAGTCTTTGTCACTTTGATTAAACAGGTAGCTAACAATTGTTTCAGAGTGACCTGTGGTCCTATTTGACCAAAGTTTTAAAACCTTTGACAAACTTTCTCAAATTCTAAGTGAAGTCCTTTTGACCTCAAGCTAATTTTAGGATTTTTAGAGAGTCTCTGAATTATCTGAATGAGAAATATTAAACTAATTATCCTTTTTGGCTTGTTAACTTACATGGGAATCACTGTAAAGTGATGATAAATCTTCTTGGGTTATATTGCATGGATTGTCAGAAAGCAAGAAATTTTCCTCTACCCTTCTAGATTCTTCTGACTTGGCTAAGAATTATATTGACATGAGAGAGATTAATGGAAGAAAACTCAAACTAGAGTTGAATAGTATGTATACATGGGAGAGACCCAGGAAAATTGAGTAACTTGTCAAAATGGCCAAAACCTTCACCTTAATTGTCATCCTCAGCTAACACCAAAAGAGGATGTTGAGGATGGAGAGAGTCCATTTGGGAACATTATCAGGAAAAGCACAGTAAACAAGGATAAGGTTGTTGTGCAGATTTCAATCATGTCTTCTATGTTGACTGGAGTTTAGTCATCCTCTCCCCTCTGGTACAGTGAGGAAGACAAGCCTACAAATGGAGACTTTTCTTACAAGTATAAATGCTTCTTTCAAAAGGGTAACTCTTACTTGGTTTTCAGATTTTTCTTTTTCTTAGAAAGTAACCAGTTTAATTAATATGCCAAAGAGACACATTTTGGGGCAGCAAATTCTATTCCCCTACAAAGATGAATGCTGTTAGTGTAAATGTGCTAGACAATATATGGTATTACTAAAATTTGAATATATCTGGGTATAATGTTATCCTGGAGGATGAAATGGCAACCCACTCCAGTATTCTTGCCTGAAAAATGCTATGGACAGAGGAGTCTGTTGTTGTTAGGAATGTAAATTGGTGCAGCTATTATGGAGAACAGAGTGGAGGGTCCTTAAAAAACTAAAAATAAGACTACTATCTAATCCAGCATATCCTACTCTTGGGCATATATCAGAACAAAACTATAATTCAAAAACATATATGCTATATAATATTCATTGGAGCACTATTTACAATAGCCAAGATATGGAAACAACCTAAGTATCCATCAAAGGAAGAAAGGATAAAGAAGATGTGGCATATATGTATATAGTGGTGGTGGTGGCAGTGATTTAATTGCTAAGTTATGTCCAACTCTTTGTGAGCTCATGAGCTATAGCCCTCCAGGAACCTCAGTCCATTGGATTTCCAGACAAGAGTACTGGAGTGAGCTGCCATTTACTTCTCCAAGGGATTTTTCTGATCCAGGGATAAAACCTGGGTCTCCAACATTCCTGTCAGTCTCTGGAAGCCCAATATTCATATGTATATATATCCATATGTATATTCACATGTATGTATATATATAATATTCACATATATATATATATATATATATGTATATATAGCTGGCTCAGTCGGTAAAAGAATCCACCTGTGATGCAAGAGTCTCAGGAGACGTGGGTTCAATCCCTGGGTGGGGAAGATCCCCTGGAGTTAGGACATGGCAACCTACTCCAATATTCTTGCCTGGAGAATTCTATGGACAGAGGAGCCTGGCAGGCTACAGTCCATAGCATTGCAAAGAGTAGGACATGACTGAAGCAACTTAGCACAGATGTATAAGAATACTACTCAGACATAAAAAAGGATGAAGTGATACTATTTGTGGCAACATTTATGGACCTAGACATTATCACACTGAGTGAAGTAAGATAAAGACAAATATTACTTGCTATCACTTACATGGGAATCTAAAATATGATACTTATTTGTATCATGGTGCTGTGTCTTATATTTAAGTCTTTATTTACNAAAGGATGAAGTGATACTATTTGTGGCAACATTTATGGACCTAGACATTATCACACTAAGTGAAGTAAGATAAAGACAAATATTACTTGCTATCACTTACATGGGAATCTAAAATATGATACTTATTTGTATCATGGTGCTGTGTCTTATATTTAAATCTTTATTTACAAAACAGAAGCAGACTTGCAGAAAAAGAAAAGAAACTTACGTTTATCAAAGGGTAAAGTGGGTGGAAGAAGAATAAATTAGGAGCTTGGGGTTACTAGATACAAACTATTATATGTAAAAGAAATAAATAGTAAGGTCCTATGCTATAGCACAGGGAATTTTATTAAATATCCTTCAATAAACCATAATAGAAATCACTTTGCTATATACTTAAAACAAACACTTGTAAAACAGCTATACTTTAATTGAAAAAAAATTAAAGCCATGGAGAAGTGATTTGGCAACATGATTCTAAAATGCATATGGAAACTTAAAGCTGCTAGAATAATAATTATAGAACCTTAAAAAAATAATCAAAAAATAGATATAAACTGCCAGGCCAAACAGTCATTAATTTTTTTTAAAGTATGCTTTTATACTCTAAGAAATGAATATACCATTAGATTTGAATATTCTTTGAAAAGTACCAGAGCATTTTATAGGAATATTTCATATTTTAAAGTAGCTTGATTAAGGAAGCAGACTATTAAAATGTAAATGATTTAGGAATAAGATATTATAATTACGGCACAACAAAGATAAAAATACATATCAGGTAGCTTATACAATTAATAAATTGATATTCCTCTTCAGACTTCTTGAATTCCTAAGTAATCCAATATTTGTTCTATATTTTTGATTATCTGTATAAATTGATAGTTTACACAATCTCTGATGATACATCCATATTCTTAAGTGCC
Source organism: Neotragus pygmaeus (assembly GCA_006410875.1). Classification (NCBI taxonomy): domain Eukaryota; kingdom Metazoa; phylum Chordata; class Mammalia; order Artiodactyla; family Bovidae; genus Neotragus; species Neotragus pygmaeus. The sequence continues at coordinate 48,023 of SJYV01051950.1, read as the reverse complement.
TATGGGACAGTTGAATCTGAAATATTCTTCAGCAAAATGCTATTTCTTAAACCAAAATTTGAGCATATTAGTGCTTCTTTCTTTCAAAAATAAATCTGCATATGTTATAAATGATTTATATGAGTTTAAACATAACTTGGGTATATGTTTAAACAAAAAAAGAGAAAATATTTTGAAAATCACAAGAGAGCAATAAAAAATACCTAATTATTTAAGGCAATGCAATACAGAGTGGTGCTAGTGGTAAAGAACTTGCCTGCCAATGCAGAAGACTAGATATAAGAGATGAAGGTTTGATCCCTGCGTCAAAAAGATCCCCAGGAGAAGGGCATGGAAATCCATTTCAGTATTCTTGCCTGGAGAATTCTGTGGAGAGAGAAGCTTAGCAGGCTACAATCCATGGGGTCGTAAAGAGTCAGACACGACTGAACCGACTTGGCATGCATGGAGTAATACATGTAACAGATATTTAATTAAAAAAACATATTTCAGAATTTTGGTGAATAGACATGGGTTACTGAAATTAAAAAATTTTTTTCTACTATTTTCTTCTATATATTATCATTTATTTTTATTATAAATATATAAATTATATTTTGTAATCAGAAGACAGAAGACATATCCAGTGGACTATTGAACAATACACCGGCTGGAGGTGCCAATCTTTTGTGCAGTTGAAAACCCTTGTATAACTGCATAATTAGTCCTCTGTATCCACAGTTCTGCATCCCTGGATTCAAGCAACCTCCAGATCATGCAGTACCATAGTACATATTTAGTGAAAAAAAAATCTGCATGTAAATGGACCTTAACAGTTCAAACCCATGTTGTTCAAGGGTCAGCTATGGATATATAAAGCTGATATTAATTTTCCTAGAATATCTTAACAATTTTTATCTGAAAGAGTTTAGAAGCTTCTTTTGTCTCCTTTTAATTTTTAATTTTTATTTTTTGACCACTTTGTGAGACATGAGGGATCTCAGTTTCCTGCTGCTGCTAAGTCACCTCAGTCGTGTCTGACTCTTAGCGACCCCATGGTCTGCAGCCCACCAGGCTCCTCCGGCCATGGGATTTTCCAGGCAAGAGTACTGGAGTGGGGTGCCATTGCCTTCTCCATCAGTTCCCTGATCAGGTATTAAAACTGTGCACCTTTCAATGGAAGCACAGTCTTAAGCACTGGACTGCCAGGGAAATCCATCACTCTACATTTTAAAGTTAAGTATTTGTTTGGAACACAATTTTTCACTTACCATTATTTTTGCTAATTGTTTTTCGATTCCCCTAAAATATAAGGAACAAAAATCTTTATATTAAATAGCTCACTATTATACATGCACTTTTTTAGCTAAAGAATTCTCATAGAGAGGAGCTAAAAGACAACGACTTAAAGGAATTAAATGTTTATACATCTTGTATTTTGCCGGCTGCAACATATCTGAAAAGTGTGGAAGTAATTGGAATTCAAATGATTTATACCCTTTTGCTCCAGTTCACATTTAAACAAGTTATTGACCTGCTGTCACTTCCTGTCTTCTCACCTCTGACAGATTCTCTGAATTGGTAACAGATTCTTATGTCATCTATTTTTATGTTCTGCTTATCAAATGAAAGGACAATGACAAGAAAGTTGAAGTTACTCTGAAATGGTTAGAGACGTAAGGAAAAGTGAGAGGTAAAATAACATAACGTTCTGCATTCAAAGTATTGAGGATTTAAGCATTCTACATGCTGGTACCTCACAGGTATTGTATACAAAAATTCTGTCCCCTTGTATTTGCAAAATTAAAAAAGACAAAATTTTCTCAAGAAGCATTAATAAGTGGAAAGTTAGTGGAAATATTTGCCACCTTTTAATAATTTTTCTAGACCAGGTTCTAGAAAAATATAAAAGCAATTTAAAAAGTTTCTTATAAATTATATTGTTTAAGTTGCCCCATATACAAATGACTGCTTCAATATTTTATTTTCATATTGTTCTATTTTTAACACCACAAAGTGTTCTTCATTTATTCAACACATGGAGTTTTATCATCAGATAAAACTGAAACATACCATTAGAAAAAATAGCTGGATATAAAAGAGGCATAAAATACTTTGCATGCCCTAAATATGGTAACATATTTTTAACAATAAACTGAAACCATCTTATGAAAGGGTTTTCAATCAAACGGTTTGTGAAACATTCTCTTTCAATCACTGGTCTTTAATAATATTTGATTAATACTAATCTAGCTGCATATAGACTTTTAAAAATTTATCTTATTGAAGTACAGTTGATTTGCAATCTTATGTTAATTTTTGCTATAGAGAAAAGTCATTCAGTTATACAAATATAGATTTTCTTTTGTAGTATTATGTTCCATTGTGATTTATCACAGGACATTGGATATCATTTTTTTGTGCTATACAGTAGTATCTTATATAGAATGGACACAATTTATCCATTCTATATAAAATAGTTTGTATTTGCTAATCCCAAACTTAGAACCCATTCCTCCCCTATCAGCCCTTCTTCTTGGCAACCACAAGTCTGTCTTTTATGTCTTTGAGTCCATTTCTATTTTGTAGATAAGTTGTGTCATACTTTAGATTCCACATATAAGTGATGTCACAGTATTTTTCATTCTTTCACTTGACCTCACTTAATATGATAGTCTCTAGGTCCATCCATAATGTACAAATGGCATTATTCCCTTCTATTTTCATGGCTGAATAGTATTCCATTGTATAAATGTACCACCTTTCTTTCATCTATTTATCTGTTGATGGGCATTTAGGTTGCTTCTGTGTCTTGGCTATTGTGAATAGTGCTGCTATGGAGGATCACATATGTTTCTGAATTATAATTTTGTTTGGATATATGCCCAGAAGTGGGATTGCTAGATCATATGGAAGTTCTATTTTTTGTTTGTTAAGGAAACTCCATACTGTTTTCCAGGCTTCCCATGTGGCAATAGTGATAAAGAACCCACCTGCCAATTCAAGAGACACAAAAGATGTGGGTTAGATCTCTGGGTCAGGAAGAGCACCTGAAGGAAGGCATAGCAGCCCTCTCCAGTATTCTTGCCTGTAGAATCCCGTGGGCAGAGGATCCTGGTGGGCTACCGTCATTAGGATCACAAAGAGTCGGGCACGACTGAAGCAGCTGAGCATGCAGCACATACTGTTTTTCATAGTGGTTGCAACAATTTATATTCCTACCAACACTATAGATGGGCTCTCTTTTCTCTACACCCTTTCCAGAATTCGTTATTTGTAGATATTTTAAAGTTGCCATTTTGACTGGTTTGAGGTGGTACCCCATTCTATTTTTGATTTTTTTTCTCTAATAGTTACCAATGTTGAGCATCTTTTCATGTCCCGATTGGTCATCATAAACAGATTTTTGAGAATACAAATTCATATTGAAATCCTTAAGACTCATGGTGAACTATTTTAAAATCTTCTTTAGGTATCTGTAATGGCTTTTCTCATCATTTTTTTTTCTTTTCACTGGATTTACTAAGTTAGAAATCATTATTGCAAGATAATTTTTCCCCAAGATCATTGAAATTATGCTGTGAACCAAATGAAAAAAGAAACTCTGATTTCTGGACTTTTTCGTTGTCATTGTTTGGCCATGTGGCATGTGGGATCTTACTTCCCCAACCAGGGATGGAAACTGTGCCCGGTATATTGGAAGCATGGAGTCTTAATCATTGAACTGCCAGTGATGTCTCTGGATATTGCATTTTGCAGAATAAGAATTGACTTCAAGGGAATCTGAAACTGCAATAAACAAATACTGAGACTCTGTCCAACTAACAGTAAGATTGGAGTCTTTTTGATACCATTTAGCAGATAAAATAGGTGGGTTCCATACACAGAGTTTTAAAGGTGACCACTTTTAGACATCCACATGAATAGTATATATAATCATTACCAGGAGAAGGGGACGACAGAGGATGAGATGGCTGGATGGCATCGCTGACTCGATGGACGTGAGTTTGAGTGAACTCCGGGAGTTGGTGATGGACAGGGAGGCCTGGCGTGCTGCAATTCATGGGGTCGCTGGACACGACCAAATGACTGAACTGAACTGAACTGAACCAAAAAAATATGTAGGATGCTCTGTGATTTATATTCCATATTATTGATAGTAGACATTGAAACAGCTTACATTGATTGGGTTTTAAAGAATATCCTGTATTTCTCATGATGTATACTTTAGCACAGACAGATTGAAAAAAAAAAAGGTTAGTATAAACTTTATTTCCAGTCTTTCAGAAGTGAACTATCAAATGAGAACAAATGACTTATGTGTGATAGGAAATGGAAAGCGGACATTAAACTCACATTTCTGATAATATTATCATCTAAGTCTTGATCAGTAATTTCATTTACTCCTCTTTTACTAGGTTATTTTAAACTTGAAGTGGATTTTGTTTATATTATCAGATATAAGTTTTTAGAGATGATTGATATTTAATGACATAATGACATAATTAAAATCTTAGTTATAAACAATTTTTTCTTGTTGACTTTCATATAAATTGTACACTTTCTAAATAGTATATCATCAAATTATTTTATAGTGGAGATCAAGTTTTAGGAAATAGAACATATTTTATAACTTTAACAGAATTTAAAGACCCTGGAAAACAAAGCAAACTTATAGGAGTCATCTGTGAAACACTTATTTATACATGAACTTATTTATTTTTCAAAATAATTATTGGATATCTATAAGGTGCCTATGCTAGACATAGAGACAAAAAGGATGAGTACTATTTTGTCCTTGAATAGCTTATGTTTACCAAGGGAAAAGAGATTTGTAAAGAATCATAGGCATTATAGCATTATAGTGATTTATGACTTAGAAGATTGTTCAAAATGCCGTGAGAATACAAACTCTAAAAAGAAAAAAGAAAGGAATGATTTTACTTGGTTGAAATGAAAGAGTGTCAGGAAAGGTTGCAGAGAGATTGTCTTGAATGGAGTCTTGAACACCCTGCCAAATAAATCTTAAGCAAGAAGCAAGATATAACACCTACTTCAGACTATACACATGGAGAGCATTGCAGCTCAATATCAAGAAAAATTCCTCTCTGTGTATAGAAAAAGTCCATAGCATAAACCCAAAAGGACATTTTTGCTTCACAAACTCAGAGCTAGAAAAGTTGTACTTTTTGGTATGTTTGTGTGAATGGGGAGGGGTGAAAAATCATAGCATATTAGATGTCAGAAAGGACCATAGAGTTGTATTTTCCAAATCTCACCTAATGAAGGAATATGCAAAATAAGGTGGATTTTTCTGTAAAAAGCTAGAAAATTATCCATATCCAAGAAAGATGATTTTCTAGCTTTTAATAGAAATAATCCATTTAATTTTGTCAACATGTAATAATTATTGCTAAAGCATATTATAAAATTCTGGCATATAACTTGTTTAATTATGTGGGTCTAAATCTATACTCTCAAGTCACACCGAATATATCTAAATTTTCTTTTCCGTAGGCAGTTATGAAAGTTGGAAGTTTTCCATTGCTGAGAAACATATATTTGAAAAATGATATCTTTCTAGACATTAGCTGGCATTGTTAAATTGTTCATGTATTGTTTATGAGATATTTTCAATTTTATCTAGGATAATATGTATCACAGTTTTCAATAATATATATGAACTTAATTACCATAAACTAAACTATATTTTCCAAAGATGTTTTCTTCACTAATTGTTGACATCAGAATAAATGGTTCATTCTTTCAATTTATCATTATATAATTGTTTCTAATATTGGATAGACTAAATACAGAGATCTTTAATTTTTTTAATCCATCTATGAGGATGGATCTATGAATAAAAAGTATTAAATTTCTAGAAATTGTTTAGAATATTTAAAAAATTTGACCCTTAAAGTTGTAGCTTACTTGCCATTTAAAAAGTCAAAGTGCTCTTTCAATTTTTTTCAGGGTATAAATAATAATACGTCAATAATGTATTTGCACAGAGGAAGCAAACAAATTCAAATTTAAGAACTGACTTTTATCTCCACAATTAAAGTCCTTTAAAAGTATTATCAACACGATTTTAGGAACCAGAATTCTGAAGATATTAACCACAAATCTCATAATAAAGGTAAATATAAATGCACCCAGTTGATTATTTGACCAAAGCACGAAGAGCTGTGAATTTATAGGAGCTGTGAGGGTAGGGGCTAGCACTTCAGATAGTTGACTAGAACTTCAGTGGCAGCAATCTGCTTATAAATCAGTAAGTTTAGGTTTCAGAATCCTTCTGATCCTCAAACCAAATTGCTTAGGACAGGAGCCTAAAATTGTGAGAAGAATGTATATTCATGATGCACTGATCTATTCAAGACACTGTTAATATGCTGAAGCCGTATGCTTTCATATAGTAAAAATAAATTCTGGCCTATCTGAATGTACTCAGAATCATTCTCCTTCAATGAGCAAACAAAATTCTGAGGCTGCTTCTCCTGGAGCAGCATTGCTCAAAACAGAAGCGTCTCCATAGACAATTAATACTTGCAATTCTGTGTCTACTTTTTTGTCTTTGAGTTTGTTTAGTCTGAAGCTACTCTTTACAGTGTCAGAAATCACAAGGAATTTCTTCCGATCAACAATACATGGGTTTCTTATTATACCCCAGCGTCTGTCACCATGGAGCATAGCAGTCTTCCTAAAGGCCTCAAGGGAATAGCACATACATTATTTTTGACTGTATTTTGAGTGAGGCTGTCCCACACAGATGCTGGAAAATTGGTAGAAACTTGCTCAGTCGCTGTTACATAACACTCAGGCAAAACACAGACAGAAGCTGAATTAATAAATACAGCATACATTTGGATTTTGTTTCCTCATTAACTGAAGACTTCCACTTGCTAGGTCTTACAGCATATAAAATGTAAACTTACCTAAAAAGTATTACTCAAATGAGTGGAGGAAATAATGAAATATTTTGTTAATTGTTTTTTAATCAGGAAAACATTTTTTTCCTTCCTTTCTCCCTTCTTTCCTTATTTTTTTTTTCTTTCTTCCTTTCCTATCCCAGCAGGAATACTAGAAAGGATTACCACTTCCTCCTCCAGTAGATNTTGGAAGGACTGATGCTGAAACTGAAGCTCCAATGCTTTGGCCACCTGATGTGAAAAACTGACTCCTTGGAAAAGACACTGATGCTGGGAAAGATTGAAGGCAGGAGGAGAAGGGGACAACAGAGAATGATATGGTTGAATGGCATCACCAACTTGATGGACATACATCTGAGCAAGCTCTTGGAGTCAGTGAAGGACAGGGAAGCCTGACGTGCTGCAGTTCATGGGGCTTCAAAGAGTTGGACACGACTGAGTGACTGAATCATACTTTAAATCTAGCATGACTTTACTTTCATGTATTTCCAATATATATATATCAATGAAAGCACAACTACAATCTACTTCCACTCATGATATTTGACTTTACAATGATGTGAAAGTAATGGCATTCAATAGAAACAGTATGTTGAAATATTACTTTTGATTTTTTCCTCAGACCAGCGATATGCAGCGGGACACTCTCTCTGATGCTGAGCAGTGGCAGCAGCTACAATAACTAGTCAGCCATACAATGATGAGGGCAAAGAAGTGGCACATTTAAAACCATCCTGTACCCATACCACCATTCTGTTCTTTAACTTTCAGTCCTGTNGACACTCTCTCTGATGCTGAGCAGTGGCAGCAGCTACAATAACTAGTCAGCCATACAATGATGAGGGCAAAGAAGTGGCACATTTAAAACCATCCTGTACCCATACCACCATTCTGTTCTTTAACTTTCAGTCCTGTATTCAACAAATTACATGAGATGTTCAACACTTTATTTAAAAATAGGCTTTGTTAGATGATTTTGCCCAACTGAAAGCTAATGTAAGTGTTCTGACCATGTTTTAGGTAGTTGAAGCTAAGCTGTGATTGGTAGGTTACATGTTTTAAACACACTTTTATGGTATTTGCAACTTACAATATGGTGTTGAATGCCAAATTGCTTAAGTTGTGGTCAACTCTTTGTGATGGTATAGACTCTTTTAGCTTGCTAGGCTCCTCTGTCCGTGGGATTCTTCAGGCAAGAATACTGTAGTGGGTTGCCATGTCCTCCTCCAAGGGATCTTCCTGACTTAGGGATTGAACCCACCTCTCTTAGGTCTCCTGCATAAGCTGACAAGTTTTTTTTTTTTTTTTTTTAACCACTAGCACCATCTGGGAAGCCCTCACAATGGGTTTATTAGGACATAACTCCATGGCAAGTTCAGGGAGATCTGTATATATACAGATTTATATGCAAATATTAATAATACAATACAGTTAGAAAGAGAAAATAAACAGCATCTTAAATAAATATAATGAGACTGAAGAACAACCCAAAGTAAAGTCTATAAAAAACTAGATTTCCTTGAATAAAGGGGAAATCAGGATAAATAAACTGGAACAATTAACAGAGATGATATTATAGAAAGACTGCTGAAAGGGATGAACATGTGAGAGATTTCTAACATGAAGACTAATACGAAGCAATAGGGAATATGAGCAACATATTAAACACGATGAAGGAAGAAATTTAGAGGTCAATAATTTCAAATATTTTGGAAAATAAAATGAAGTCAAAGGTACATCACATTACTTGTTCTGTGTTCAAACTCATTACAAAATAACAGCCACCCAGCAGAAAGTTTAGCTATGAGTGCAGCAATAAATGTTACACAAAATGTTATATACCAGGCTCCTCCATCCATGGGATTTAACAGGCAAGAATACTGGAGTGGGTTGCCANTCATTACAAAATAACAGCCACCCAGCAGAAAGTTTAGCTATGAGTGCAGCAATAAATGTTACACAAAATGTTATATACCAGGCTCCTCCGTCCATGGGATTTTCCAGGCAAGAATACTGGAGTGGGTTGCCACTGCCTTCTCCGACACACAAAATAGCTATGTTAAATAGCATAAAGGCACAAATAAAATAGCTCAAAGAAAAAATGATGTCAAGATCTTTTCATAAAGGAAAAAATATAATTAATGATGAACAAAGTAGAAAAGAAACAATCTTCCTTTGAGAAGGCACACACAATTACATAGAAGTTGAATAGAGACTAAAACATTCATTAGAGGGATGATACGGGGAGAGTGGTGGGAGGGGGGCTCAGGATGGGGAACACATGTACACCTGTGGCGGGTTCATGTTGATGTATGGCAAAACCAATACAATATTGTAAAGTAACTAGCCTCCAATTAAATAAATTTAAATTAAATAAAAAAGAAAATTTATTCATTTCAAAGATGACTTAGAATGAGGTAAATGCTCAATTGGAAGAAATTATTTTAAAACTGAGGCAAATGAATATAAGCTTTGCAAAGAAAGCTAACAAAAAAGATAAAATACACAATTTACCCAGTATATGACCTAACTTTACAANTTAGAATGAGGTAAATGCTCAATTGGAAGAAATTATTTTAAAACTGAGGCAAATGAATATAAGCTTTGCAAAGAAAGCTAACAAAAAAGATAAAATACACAATTTACCCAGTATATGACCTAACTTTACAAATGCTCAATAGAGGACTTAATTGTAAATCATTATTAATAATGAAGAAAATAAGAATTGAAAAGAGGAGTTTGATAATTAGATTTTAGTTCTGGTGAAGAGAATGAACAAGAGTATACAAATTAAAAGCAATAAATAATGTCATACAGGATTTTCTTTGATTAGTTTTTAATATAATTTCTGATTCTTCAGATGAAGAATTAAGATGAATTTATCAGAAATTATAAAAAGTCAATTAAATGTACATTTTTGTCAATTTCCTGAAATTGAATAATTTTATTGACTTATTCTCTAAATCAGTTTGACTTCCAAGAGCAAGAGTGGGAATTCCCTCTCCAGGGTCTCCCCTGTTGCCTGGTGATGAGTACATTAATGGAAATTGAAAAAAGATGGGGAGGATTCACTCAGCTATGGCCATCGCTGTGCCCATTCCCTTAAGAATTTATCTGGGAAGGGTTCTCCTGGAGACAGAAAGGGAGAGAAGACAGGCTCCCACATAGAGTAGATTTTGTGGAAATGCATTTGGATATATGAGGGATGAGGGCTTCTAGCATCTGGATACTCTCTTTTCTTTGCTTCTCAGTCTTCTGCACTGCTTCTGGCTTACCAATCACCTTTTTGGCCCTTTTATGAAATACTGTGTGTGCATGCTTGTTCAGTTTCTCAGTCGTGTCCAGCTCTTCGTGATCTCATGGACTGTGGCTGCTAGGCTCCTATGCCCATGGGATTTCCCAGGCTAGAATACTGAAGTGGGTTGCCATTTCCTTCTCCAGGGGATATTCCCCACCCAGGGAAAAAAAGCACATCTCCTGCATTGGCAGGCAGATTCTTTACACTGAGCCAGCTGGGAATCCTTATGAAGCACCATATACTAGAGAACTTAAATATGACAGTGTCCAAACCATGGCTGAAACACAGATATCCCCCAAAGAGCAGCTTATGAAGCTCGGTGACCTGGAAGTGATGGTAATACTTGAACTCCACACTGGGGAAAGTCTCTCACAATATGAACAACAACAAAAAAAACTCAAACAAGTTGAATTATTCATTTCAAAACAGGTGTCAGCTTATATCCCATACATCCCACTAATTAGAGAAAGTTTTTAAAAAATAAATAAATTGCAGTGTTTAATTATAAACATCTATCACATTTTTCACAAGCATTTAAGATCATCATTTTGTACGTTCATAAGACTTTACAATATTTTGACATTTCTTTCTGTTTATTGGAGTGTTAGAGGAGAGAAGTGTTGTTTATATATCCCTGGGTAGCATGACACCTGCCCTGTCCTTATTCTTAGTCAGAAAGAGGTTGATTTCCCTACTCTGTCACCATCTAGCTATGCAATCTTAGATACTGTGTATGTGGCTCACTCAGGCGTGTCCCACTCTTTGTAACTCTATGGGGGAGCCCACTAGGTTCCTCTGTCTGTGGAATTTTCCAGGCAAGAATACTGGAGTGAAGCCATTTCCTTCTTTAAGGGTTCTTCCTGATCTAAGTTTCGGACCCACATCTCCTGAATTCCTGCATTGGCAGATGGGTTCCTTACCACTAGTGCCATCTGAGAAGGCCATCTTAGATTTAGTAATGGCTAACATTTATGGAATGTTAAATAATGCCTGATACTCTTTTAATTCCTTTACATGTATTTACTCACTTAACTCCAAATCAGTGAAATATATTACTTCAAAATAGTATATTACTATTTTCATACCACTTTATCACAGAGATTGTAAACTTTTTCAATTTGCATGGTCTTTATTCGCTGAGTTGATTTTGAATATTGACATTTTGAATGTAAAACTCATAACAATAAATTCCATACTCTGCTCACTTTCCTTGTATGTCACTACATTTATGATCCTCTGGATTTCTCTTCTAAGCAGTAAGCTAATAGGGCCATCAGGAAAACCAGTAAGATGCACTGTGGAAAGCAATTAACACAATGTCTGGCATATAGTGAATAATTATTCAATAATTCTGCTACCCATTCTTTAGAAATCTAAAGAAATTACACCTCAAAACATTTAAGTTTTAAATTAAAATTAAATTTATATGAATGAAAGTAGAGTAGCTCAGTCTAAATTCACAGTTGCATAGCCTAAAATTTAGTGCTCCAACTTAAACTGAATTTGAATACTTACTATAGTTTTCTTACAAAAATAATAGCATGTTGACAGACAGGTGTGTTCGAAGGAGTAACTCCGAGGCTGAGAATTTCTGTAGTGGGAGAGAAGTAAGAATTAATCCTATGAAGTAAGGTGTTCCTTGTAAAGCCTCACATTTAGGATAAGGACCATGGCCTATATACAAGGACATACTTAAAGAGTTGATCAACTAACAGGATTATATGGTTTAAGGAAACATTTATTTAAGTCTCTATTGCTTCAGTTCGCTGCTAGGGGCACTTAATGCCTTTAATGTAAAATGTCTTGTCTCTGCTTGAAACAGTGGCCAGGGAAGCTTCAGCAGGGAAACCAACTGACCCTTATTACCAGGAAGCAGAAGCTGTCAAAAATGAGTGCTTGGTCTTTCATGTTATTGAGCTATTTATTTTCAGGAGATAAATATTCTGTTTTAGATAAGCAAAAACAAAGAAGTGTTTTTTTTTTTTTTTTCTTTTTTCAGGTTTCAATAACAATGCATAATCTCTTTCTCAGAAAATTGAGTATGTGCCTGCTCAGGAAAGACAAGCCAGAGCCAGGATAGTCCTATTAGTAACTGGTCATTATTGTGCCATCAGGGAGAGGACATAAAACTCCTGGTAATAGTAGTGGTAGAACATAAGTTTTTCCAAATAGTATGCCAGTTAGTTTGTTGAAGAAAATTAATGGCTACCCTGTGGGTCAAAGTAAACCTTCACTAGAAATACACCATAAAGAAGGAATTTTGGATTTTTATTAAGGTGATGATCTACCAAATAATATAAATTAATCTGGATTTTCTGTTGAATACCTTAAAATCACGGACTGCCACTTGCTTCGTTCTCTTTGTTTACATATGTGCATAGATTCATTTGGGATCCAGTAGTTGAACTTGTTATGATTAATAAGAAAAGAACTTAGATACCAAATGATATATTGGGGGCCATGCAAATAACTTTGCTGATTGATATATGATACAGTTGGTTTCTAAAATGAGTAGAGATAACGTCACAAAAAACTATGAGATTGGGTAGAATGTGATGCTCTCTAAAGCCATGACTTCTCTGTTAGTTTGTGTGTCTGAATGTGGCAAGGGTTTGTTGGCTTAAGAAATTGATATTAATATATTTTATAGTTTTATGTATCAGTTCATTAGGTTTGTATATCATGGCCGACTCTTTGCGACCCCACAGACTGTAGCCTACTAGGCTCCTTAGTCCATGGAATTCTCCAGGCAGGAATACTGGAATGGGTTGCCATTTCCATCTCCAGAGAATCTTCTTGACCCAAGGATCAAACCAGGGTCTCTTGCATAACAGGCAGATTCTTTATTATCTAAGCTACCAGAGAAGCCCATATACACTGATACTATGTTCTAAATCTGATAAGTCAGCAAGTTTTATTTTTAAAGAATGTTTGGGAGTTTCAAGTTATTATTAGTCATATTTTCTGCATTGCCCTTGAATCTTAGATTCTTAATGATTGATTTGCTAAAATGTGATTAATTCAGTCTAATTATTAAATATATTCTAGCATGAGACTTTGTTTGGAGACACCTAAATCTCCATAGTATAAAAGATAGAATAAAGAATTAAAATTAGATTCATTCCCTGTGTCCAAAATCAAAGAACCAGAGTGACAGCAAGAAATAGGTGAGTCATTAGTAATTTATGAGAATAAGAAAAACAAGTCTCAGTGGTCAATTATCTCAGTAAGATGCTAAAATATCTGGTATGGCTTGAGCATAAAAACTATCTGAATATTGTTCTCACTCTTAAACTTGCTAAGCAAACCAAGGAAAACTAAAGCCAAATTTAGATTTGGGGGACAGGGGGAGGGGAAAAAATAGAGAGACTGAAATAATTCAAAATCTGCCTAAAACCACAGACACGTGTTTTATTCAAGGTGCTGCGCTTTGTTGCTGTCATTGGCGTGACAAAAAGATTGCTACTGAATTCTAAATTTCATATATTGATAATGAACTACAAACAACAGTTGGTTTTGGTAGCCAGATAAGTCCCCCCCTTAGCATTGTTCCCTTTGGGTTTCTACCAGGTGAGAACTGAGGGTGCTTGGAGTCAATGCTTGCTATGATGGTTAATTTCATGAGTCGACTTGACTGGGCCACAGGTGCACAGGTTTATTTGTTTAAATATTATTCTGGATGTGTGTGATGGTGTTTCTGGATGAGAATAACAGTTGAATGGGTAGACTGAGTAAAGCAGACAGCCTTCCCTGACGTGAGAGGGCCTTAGTCAATCTCTTGAAGACCTGAATAGAAAAAAAGGCTGAGCAAGAGAGACTTGACTTTGTGACAGATGGTCTACAAGTTGAGACATAAGTTCACCCCTGCCTTCAGTTTCAGATGGGAACTTAAGTCACCAAATCTCCTGTTTCTCAGGCCTTCAGACTGCAAAATTTGAAACTCCTCAGTCTCCATCATCCTTTAAATTCAGTTTAAGCAAAGGGACTGCCCAGTCTCAAGAGCCGAGGTAGATAGGAAGAGCTAGTAGGGGAAAAAAAAGGCAAAATTGAGTTACTTTAAGGAATTATTTATTCCTCTCCAGCAATTCATGAAATGATATATATATATAGTTAAAAACTGAGGCTCAGAGAATTTGTTACTTAAACAAACCTGTTAATGTTAGATCAGCAACTCAGGTCTACTTCAAACCTACTGCAGCATACCATTGGTCTCCAGGAAACCTACTCCAGAGAGAAAGGAAAACATTGGCTTCATGGATGTTAGCCACGTGAAGTTCCACAAAGACTCATTCATGATCAAAGGGTCACGTCCCTGATATAAGGCTCTGCTGTTGCCATTTTGCAATACTTTATAGTTTCATCTTTGGATCCTTGTTTTGGAGGTGAAGTCTGATAAGACAGTGGTGAAGCATGAGCAGAAACTACAGGCACAGTTTGTGAATCTGCTACCGTTTCTTGCTGACATATTTGCATATAGCCTTCATGCTGCCTTGTGAACACAGTGGACACACGATAAACGGTAGTAGAGAAAGACTCGCGGTGAATAACGTTACGTCTGGGACTGAATAAGCAGAGGCACAGATAGCCCCAGAGTGCGATGCTTGCCACTGAAACTGAAATTTGCTTCAAACACACACAAAAGGCAACGATTGGTTTCCTATGAACAAGGAATGAACAAGAAAACCTATAACACTATTTCTTACTCATGCCCCCTTTCTATATTAGCTACCCAATTGCACTGAAGGTGAGGACATAGAGTAAAAGAAAACTTCTCCCTTACTCACTGGGAAGCTGAAGCATATCAAGAAGTGGAATAAAAATTTTTGAGCTAATTCTGTATATTGATCCTACTATTCTAGTAAGACAGGTTAACATATGCTGCTGCTGTTATCTAAGTCGCTTCAGTTGTGTCTGACTCTTTGTGACCCTATAGAGGGCAGCCCACCAGGCTCCCCCGTCCCTGGGATTCTCTAGGCAAGACACTGGAGTGGGTTGCCATTTCCTTCTCCAATGCAGGAAAGTGAAAAGTGAAAGGGAAGTCACTCAGTTGTGTCCGACTCTGCGATGCCACGGACTGCAGTCCTCCAGGCTTCTCTGTCCGTGGAACTTTCCAGGCAAGAGTACCGGAGTGGGCCATTGCCTTCTCTGAGCATATGCATGTGTGAGATAAAAATATAAATTGTGCAATTTTGGTGATTCTGTTTGCTCCTCTTCTTGCATTTAAAAGAAACATTGCAAAATATGAAGACAAATGGCAAAATCCATATGAATAATTAATTTTTACTTTTAATTATAATAACATTAAATAGCAAATACAGAACACTATGACAAGTCAAAAGACAGAATAGAAGCTAAATATTTTCATATATTTAAGGGCATTTTTCTCCTACTTTTTGAAGAGGGTTCCTATGTTCTTATTCTACAGTAGGTCCCACAAATTGTGTAGCTGACTCTTAGCAAGGAGTAATATTGATTTTGATTGTTTTTAGTTGCAATATTCAAAATCTAGTTTTCTGACAAGGGATTGAACCCTTACCCCTTGCATTGGGAATGCCACATCTTAAACACTGGACTACCAGTGAAGTACCAAGAATAACAGTGATTTCTAGAAAAACACATGGAATTCATTTATTTCAGTGGTTCTCAACCTTCAGTATGAATCAAAATTACCAGAAGATATTTTTTAAGGCATATCTACATCTAAACCCTGGAGAAGGAAATGCCAACCCACTCTAGTGTTCTTGCCTGGAGAATCCCAGGGATGACGGAGCCCAATGGGCTGCCATCTGTGGGGTCGCACAGAGTCGGACATGACTGAAGCGACTTAGCAGCAGCAGCAGCATATCTAAACCCAAAGGTTCAGATTCAGTTGGTCCCATATGGGATGCAGCAGTTTTTTTAAGTTCCATGGATAATTCAAATGTACAATAAAGATCAAGAACCACTGGCATAGATATTTCCATGCTTACAAAAACTCTAATTATATCAAATGCCTAACTTCAATCAGAGGCTACATATTTTAATAAAAGCTCTCTAGAGATAATGCTTCAAACAGAGAGTAGGGAAATAATAGCAAACTAGGGAGGGAACTCTGGAGACCTGGGAGTATATTTTCAAATCACCTGTTTCATCTAGATATACGATAGTTTATATATGGTACTTTAACCAAAATGAAA
The DNA here is from genome assembly GCA_006410875.1 of Neotragus pygmaeus. Taxonomy (NCBI): domain Eukaryota; kingdom Metazoa; phylum Chordata; class Mammalia; order Artiodactyla; family Bovidae; genus Neotragus; species Neotragus pygmaeus. The sequence goes on along the minus strand of SJYV01051950.1, from coordinate 31,638 downwards.
TCTAAACAAAATGTTCAAGAGCTTACTGTTAAACAATGTAGTTATTGTTTGCTTATGGAAATAACATGTTTAATGCTTAAGTTATTAATTTAGTTATTTTACAATTACCTTAGTCATAAAGAAAATAGATTGGCATTTACATTTTTAAAAATTTTTCTAACTAAATAATTCACAGATATAATAAGGTCTGACTCAAGATTCTCCTGACCAATCTTAAGTAGATTTGGTTGCTATTTAGATTCACAGTTGGCAGAGGGATTGCTATTTTTCTGTCTGCATGTATGTGGCTACATCTTCTCTCTAGAGCTTCTTAAAAAGGATGTTCTTCCTCTCTTTTATTTGTGAAGGATGGAAAGTTAATGTGATAGGAATTAAAGAGACACTCTTGGGGGAGCACAAAAAGAATAGCCCTTTCCCCCAAATGTAGGGAACTGTTGGAATTTGTTTCAAAAATAAATGTTAAAATATTTTTACTCCTTTCAATAATATTGACTCCCTAAAAATTATATTCAATCCCAGAGATATGTTATACTTCATAAAGAATCCTCTTTATTGCAGAGTAAAGAATTTATTAAAGACGTTTGAAATATTTTACTTAATATCTCTATGATACAAATGTTAATGAAAGATAAAAAAAATAGGTGTTCTCTAAGCAAACAAGTAAGGGGGACACTTAAATAGAATTCTATTTGATTTTGGTTAGCTTATCTCTGCAAAATTTTTCATAGCCTGGAATATGCAAATATATATCAGGCATTTTAAGATGCTTTTTGACCTAAAGACTAGGAATNATAGGTGTTCTCTAAGCAAACAAGTAAGGGGGACACTTAAATAGAATTCTATTTGATTTTGGTTAGCTTATCTCTGCAAAATTTTTCATAGCCTGGAATATGCAAATATATATCAGGCATTTTAAGATGCTTTTTGACCTAAAGACTAGGAATATTCTTTTTTTTAAAGCCATTATTTCCCACTAAAGTAAAAGTGGCTAATTCATTTGGACCAAGTAACAACTGAATGTTTGAAATGTAAAGCAAGTTGTGTGATTTTATTTTTTCTCTTTTGGTGTCTTGAATATGTCTGCATATTCTCAGTATGGGATTCAGTGGGTAAGTTAGATAAGTAACAGCAACTTTCTCCAATTCAAGGGCAAAGACAGAGAAGCTATTTTGGGGCTTCAGGTGTAAGGTCTATCCTTCAGTTTAAATTTATTAGAATATAAAACTGACATTTGATTCCTATTTTCACAGTAAATGTTCCTGGACCTTAATTCATTCAGTCTAGTTCATACAACCCATTGAATGAAGACTAGGAAAGAATAGTGTGCTTGAATGTATGGTTTTAAGGAATATTTTAGTTATCACAAGTCAAATTAAGTTGATTTTCTATGAAATAGCTTTTTAAAGTTTTTAAACACATTCTAGATCTTTTGATATAAATGTGCCAAGATTACTTAGTGAAATTGGTAGATTTATAGCTTTTGCTGCTAATTTTTTTTACAATAGTGACTATTTACCAAACATTTAAAAATGAAGAATTGTATAGTGGATAGTAAATTACAATTTCCTCTCTAATTACAATTTCCATGGATGACAAGTGGGTACAAATACTATCAGAGAGTTTACTAAAATTATACACACTACATATATATGTGTATATGTATGTGTTTAGGTAAATTTAATCATATAATAATCTTAATTAATATTATTTTGACATAAACCTTATCTTAATTAGCTTTTCCATTATATCAATAGATTTCCTATGCCCATAAGCAGATGAATGGATAAGGAAGTCATGGTACATATACACAAGGGGATATTACTGAACTACAAAAATGAACACATTTGAGTCAGTTCTAATGAAGTCTATGAACCTGGGGCCTATTATACAGTGTGAAGTAAGTCAGAAAGAGAAAGACAAATACTGCATATTAGCACATATACACGGAATTTAGAAAGACGGTACTGATGATCCTATATGCAGGGCAGCAAAGGAGACACAGATTTAAAGAACAGACTTTTGGACTCAGTGGGAGAAGGCAAGGATAGGATGACTTGAGAGAATAGCATTGAAATGTGTACATTACATTTGTAATGTAGATGCGTAAAGTAGATGACCAGCTCAAGTTTAATGCATGAAGCAATGCACACAAAGCCAGTGCTCTGTGACAGCACAGAGGGATGGGATGGGGAAGGAGGTGGGAGGGAGAGTCAGGATGGGGGTCACATGTATACCTGTGGCCAATTCATCCTCTGTTGTCCCTTTCTCCTCCTGCCTTCAATTTTTCCCAGCATCAAGGTCTTTTCAAATGAGTCAGTTCTTGGCATCAGGTGGCCAAAATATTGGAGTTTCAGCCTCAGTATCAGTCCTTCCAATGTATCAGGACTGATTTCCTTTAGGATGGACTGGTTGGATTTCCTTTCAGACCAAGAGATTCTCAAGAGTATTTTCCAACACCGAAGTTCAAAAGCATCAACTTTTTGGTGCTCAACTTTCTTTATATTCTAACTCTCACATCCATACATGACCCCTGAAAAAGCCATAGGCTTGTCTAGATGGACCATTGTTGGCAAAGTAATGGCTCTGCTTTTTAACAGAAACTTGTGCACCAGAACTCAGGAGAAAGGAACAGTGACCCCACAAGAGACTGGCTCAGACTTGCCTGTGAGTGTCCAGGAGTCTCCAGTGAAGACATGGGTCAGCAGTGGCCTGCTGCAGTGTTGGGGGCATTGAGTGTAGCAGTACATGCATGGAATCTTTTGAAGAAGGTTACCACTATCTTCATTACCTCCACCACCACAGTTTGGCCCCAGATAAATATCAGAGAGGGAACACAGCTCCACCCATCAACAGAAAATTGGGTTAAAGACTTACTGAGCCCAGAAGAACTGTACAAAAAAGATCTTCATGACCCGGATAATCACGATGGTGTAATCACTCATCTAGAGCCAGACATCCTAGGATGTGAAGTCAAGTGGGCCTTAGAAAGCATCACTTGANCCCCCCCATTGTGGTTTTGATTAGCATTTCTTTGATAATGAGTGATATTGAGCATCTTTTCATGTGTTTGTTAGCCATCTGCATGTCTTCTTTGGAGAAATGTCTGTTTAGTTCTTTGGTCCATTTTTTGATCAGGTCATATTTTTCTGGTATTGAGCTGCATGAGCTGTTTATATATTTTTGAGATTAATTCTTTGTCAGTTGATTCATTTGCTATTATTTTCTCTCATTCTGAAGGCTGTCTTTTCACCTTGTTTATAGATTCCTTTGTTGTGCAAAAGCTTTAAGTTTAATTAGGTCCCATTTGTTTATTTTTGTTTTTATTTTCATTACTCTGGGAGGTGGGTCATAGAGGATCTTGCTGTGATTTATGTCAGAGAGTGTTCTGCCTATGTTTTCCTCTAGGAGTTTTATAGTTTCTGGTCTTCCATTTAGATCTTTAATCCACTTTGAGTTTATTTTTGTGTATGGCATTAGAAAGTGTTCTAGTTTCATTCTTTTACAAGGGGTTGACCAATTTTCCCAGCACCACTTATTAAAGAGATTGTCTTTTCTCCATTGTATATTTTTGCCTCCTTTGTCAAAGATAAGGTGTCCATAGGTGCATGGATTTATCTCTTGACTTTCTACTTTGGTCCATTGATCTATATTTCTGTGTTTGTGCCAGTACCATACTGCCTTGATGAATGTAGCTTTGTAGCATAGTCTGAAGTCAGGCAGGTTGATTCCTCCAGTTCCATTATTCGTTTTCAATATTGCTTTGGCTATTTAAGATTTTTGTGTTTCCATGAAAATTGTGAAATTAATTGTTGCAGTTCTGTGAAAAATGCCATTTTTAGCTTGATAGGGATTTCATTGTATCTATTGATTGCTTTGGGTAGTGTAATCATTTTCACTATATTCATTCTTCCAATCTGTAGACACGGTATGTTTCTCCATCTACTTGTGTCATATTTGATTTCTTCATCAGTGTTTTATAGTTTTCTGTATATAGGTCTTTTGTTTCTTTAGGTAAATTTATTCCTAAGTATTTTGGTGTTTTTGTTGCAATGGTGAATGGGATTGTTCCTTAATTTCTCTTTCTGTTTTCTCATTGTTAATATATAGGAACGCAAGGGATTTCTGTGCTTTAATTTTATATCCTGAAATGTTACTATATACATTGATTAGCTCTAGTAATTTTCTGGTGGTGTCTTTACGGTTTTCTATATAGACAATCATGTCATCTGCAGATAGTGAGAATTTTGCTTCTTCTTTTCCAATCTGGATTCCTTTTATTTCTCTTTCTTTTCTGATTGCTGTGGCTAAAACTTCTAAAAGTATGTTGAATAGTAGTGGTGAGAGTGGGCACCCTCATCTTGTTCCTGACTTTAGGGGATATGCTTTCAATTTATTGCACTTGGTGATGATGTTTGTTGTAAGTTTATCATATATGGCTTTTATTATGTTGAAGTATGTGCCTTCTATGTCTGCTTTCTGGAGAGTAGTTATCATAAATGGGTGTTGAATTTTGTCAAAGGCTTTCTTTGCATTTACTGAGATAATCATGTGGATTTCATCTTTCAATTTGATAATGTGGTATGTCACATTTATTTGTGAATCCTTGCATCCCTGGGATAAAGTCCACTTGGTCATGATATATGATCTTTATATTATGTTGTTGGATTCTGTTTGCTAGAATTTTGTTGAGGATTTTTGCATCTATGCTAAAGCTGAAACTCCAGTACTTTGGCCACCTCATGCAAAGAGTTGACTCATTGGAAAAGACTTTGATGCTGGGAGGGATTGGGGGCAAGAGAAGAAGGGGACGACTGAGGATGAGATGGCTGGATGGCATCACTGACTCAGTGAACACGTCTGAGTGAACTCCAGGAGTTGGTGATGGACAAGGAGGCTTGCCGTGCTGCGATTCATGGGGTCACAAAGAGTCAGACATGACTGAGCGACTGAACTGAACCGAACTGCTCATCAGTAATATTGGCCTGTAGTCGTGTTTTTTTGTGGCATCTTTGTCTGGTTTTGTTATTAGGGTGATGGTGGCTTCATAGAATGAGTTTGGGAGTTTATCTTCCTCTGCAACGTTTTGGAAGAGTTAGGGTAGGATAGCTGTTGGCTCTTCTCTAAATTTTTGGTAGAATTTCCCCATGAAGCCATCAGGTCCTGGGCTTTTGTTTGTTGGAAGATTTCTGATTACAGTTTCAATTTCCATACTTGTGCTGGGTCTGTTAAGATTTTCTGCTTCATTTTTGGAAGGTTATACTTTTCTAAGAATTCGTCCATTTCTTCCTAGTTGTCCATTTGATTGGCATATAGTTGCTTATGGTAGTCTTTTATGACCCATTGTATTTCTGTGTTGTCTGTTGTAATTTCTCCATTTTCATTTCTAATTTGTTGATTTGATTCTTTTCCCCGCCTCCCCCCCTTTTTTTCTTGATGAGTCTGGCTAATAGTTTTTCTATTTTATTTATCTTCTTGAAGAACAAGCTTTTAGTTTTGTTGATTTTTGTTATAATCTCTTTTGCTTCTTTTTCATTTATTTATGCTCTTATTTCCATGATTTCTTTCCTTCTACTAACTTTGGGGTTCTTCATTTATTCTTTCTGTAGCTGCTTTAGGTGGAAAGTTAGGTTATTTATTTGATTTTTCTCTTGTTTCTTGAGACAAACTTGTATTGCTATGAAACTTCTTCNCTCATTCCCTCCAAAGAAATCCCAGGGCTGATCTCCTTCAGAATGGACTGGTTGGATCTCCTTGCAGTCCAAGGGACTCTCAAGAGTCTTCTCCAACACCACAGTTCAAAAGCATGTTCATTGGGGCTCAGTCTTCTTCATAGTCCAATTCTCACATCCATACATGACCACTGGAAAAGCCATAACCTTGACTAGACGGACCATTGTTGGCAAAGTATGTCTCTGCTTTTCAATATGCTATCTAGGTTGGTCATAACTTTTCTTCCAAGGAGTAAGTGTCTTTTAATTTCATGGCTGCAGTCACCATCTGCAGTGATTTTGGAGCCCCCCAAAGTAAAGTCAGCCACTGTTTCCACTGTTTCCCCATCTATTTCCCATGAAGTGATGGGACCAGATATACTTTTGCTTGTAGTTGACATCTAATCTTACCACATTATGATCAGAAACTATATTTGAAATTATTTAAATATTTTTGAATTTAACAAGATTAAATTTATGGCTTAGGATGTGATCTATCCTAGAGAAGCTTCCATGTGCACTTGAGAAAACGTGAAATTCATTGTTTTGGGGTGAAATGTCCTATAGATTTCAATTAGGACTAGTTTGTGTTTCCTTGTTAATTTTCTGTTTGTCTGATCTATCCATAGATGTGAGTGGGGTATTAAAGTCTCTGACTATTACTGTGTTACTGTTAATTTCCTCTTTCATTATTGTTAGCATTTGTCTTACATATTACAGTGCTCCTACGGTGGGTGCATATATATATTTATCATTTTTATATTTTCTTCTTGAATTAATCCCTTGATCATTATTGAGTGTCCTTCTTTGCCTCTTTTCATGGTCTTTATTTCAAAGTCTATTTTATCTGATATGGGTATTGCTACTCCTGCTTTCTTTTGGTCCTATTTAGCATGAAATATCTTTCTCCAGACCTTCACTTTCTGTGTGTATGTGTCCCTTGGTTTCAGGTGGGTTTCTTGTAGGCAGCATATATAGGGGTCTTGTTTTCATATCCACTCAGCCAGTCTTTGTCTTTTGGTTGGGGCATTCAACCTATTTACATTTAAGGTAATTATTAAGTATAATCCCATTGACATTTACTTTATTGTTTTGGGTTCGATTTTATAAACCTTTTCTGTGTTTCTTGTCTAGAGAAAATCCATTAGCATTTGTTGAAGAGCTTGTTTGGTGGTGCTGCATTCTCTTAGCTTTTGCTTGTCTGTAAAGCTTTTGATTTCTCCTTTATATCTTAATGAGATCCTTGCTGGGCACAGTAATCTAGGTTGTAGGTTTTTCTTTCATCACTTTAAGTATGTCCTGCCACTCCCTTCTGGCATGAAGAGTTTTTATAGAAAGATCAGCTGTTATCCTTATGAGGATCCCCTTGTGTGTTTGTTGCTTTTCCGTGCTGCTTTTAATATGTTCTTTTTGTATTTGCTCTTTGTTAGTTTGATTAATATGTGTCTTGGGGTGTTTAACCTTGGGTTTTTCCTGTTTGGCACTCTCTGGATTTCTTGGACTTGGGTGGGTACTTCTTCCCCCATTTTAGGGAAGTTTTCAACTATTACCTCCTCAAGTATTTTCTCAAGCCCTTTCTTTTTGTCTTCTTCTGGGACACCTGTGATTCAAATGTTGGGGCATTTAACATTTTTCCAGAGGTCTCTGAAGTTTTTCTCATTTCTTTTAATTCTTTCTTTTCTTTTTCCCTCTCTACTTCATTTATTTCCACCATTCTATTTTCCACCTCACTTATCCTCTCTTCTGCCTCAGTTAATCTACTGTTGGTTTCATCCAGAGTGCTTTTGATATCAGTTATTGCATTATTCATTATTGATTAACTCTTCTTTATTTCTTCTAGATCCTTGTTAAACATTTCTTGCATCTTAATCCTTGTTTCTACTCTATTTATCTGCAACTCCATTTAGTTTTCAAGATTTTGGATCATCTTTCCTATCATTATCCTGAATTCTTTTTCAAGTAGACTCCTCATCTCCTCCTCTTTTGTTTGATTTGGTGGGCATTTATCATGTTCTTTTCCCTGAATATTGGGAATATTGAATATTTATATACCTTTTCATTTTGTTTAGATTGTTGTGTTTGGGGTGTCCTTTCTGTAGACTGGAAGTTTGTGGTTCCTCTTTATTGTGGAGGTTCCTTCCTGTGGATGGGGTTTCATCTGTGTTCTAGTGGGTGGAGCTAGATTTCTTTTCTCTGGAGTGCAATGAAGTTCCCAGTAGTTAGTTTTGGAGTGTCTGTGGGTTTGACATGGATTTGCTAAGCCTGTGTTTTAATGCTTAGGGCTGGGTTCCTGCTTTGCAGGAGAATTAGCATGGTATATCTTGCTCTGGAACTTGTAGGCTCCTGGCTGGTGTTTGGTTTTAGTATAGGTATGGAGGCTTTTGGATGAGCCCTTGTCTATTAATATTCCCTGGAATCAGGAGTTTTCTGATGTTCTCAGGTTTTGGAGTTAAGCCTCCTGCCTCTGGTTTTCAGTCATTTTCTTACAGTAGACTCAAGACTTCTCCATCCATACAGCACAGATGATAAAACATCTAGGTTAATTTTGAATGATTCTCCACATAGAGGGACAGCCGGAGAGGTTCACAGAGTACATAGAGAAGAGAAGAGGGAGGAGGGAGTTAGAGGTGGCCAGGAGGAGAAGAGGGGAAATCAAAAGGGGCGAGAGCCATCTAGCCAGTAATCAGTTCCCTAAGTGTTCTCCACAGCCCAGAACATCAGGGTGATTCACAGAGTTAAGTAGAGAAGAGAAGGGGGAGGAAGGAGATAGAGGTGACCTGAGGGAGAAAAGGGAGCATCAAAGGGGGAGAGAGCAATCAAGCCAGTAATCACATCCCTAAGTGAAAATAGATACTGAAGATTAGATTCTTAAAGTTACAAAACTGATAACAAATACCAAAAAGCAGGAATTAAATATCTAAGAGAGGTTAGACTCTCAAAATTGCAATGCAAAAAATACAAAGCAAAATCAATTCCAAAAATTAAAAAATATATATCTATGAAATTTGCTTTAGATATAGGGTCTCTTTTTTTTCCCCAAAGTAACAGTAGGTTATAAAGATGAAAATTAAAGGAGTAATAAATAACCTAAATTTTTTAAAAATTAAAAAGTGATAATGGTAAAAATATATCTAGGAATTTCTCTGAAGTTGTAGTGGGCAGTGTGGACTCAGTTCAATTTCAGACAGTTTCTTGTTGTGGATTGTACTTATTCTCAAGGTCTATAGGCCCCCTCCAATGCTTAGTCAATATTGACTACAAGATTTTCATCTGTTGCACCTGTCATTTATAAAGCAGTTCCCTCTTCTTTGTTTATTTTGATTTCCTCCATTTGCAAGTCCCTTCAGTGTCTAATTTACACTCTGACAAAAGGGAGTGAAGGTGCTCACTTATTTAGGCTCACTTGTTCAGTTGTGTTGTGCGTAGGGAGGAACACTGCAAACAAATATCACTGGTATGTGTGGGGAGTGCTCACAGTGTATGGACCTCACTGGGTTTGCCACAGCCCAAGGAGGTGTGTGCTTCCCAGGTCTACACTGCTTAGGCTCCAGGGTGCTCTGAAAGGGCATTGTTGAAGCGGGCCCTGCATTTAGTGCACTTTCCAGGTCTAAGCCTCTCAAGTTCTCGGGTATTCTGCAAGGGCACAAACTTGGATGGGCATGTGTTTTGAGCCCTTCCCAGATCCAAGCAGCTCAGGTGACCAGGTGTGCCACAAGAGCACAGTTTCAGGTGCGCCATGTGTCTCCTTTGGGGAGCTGATCTCAGGCTGCAACCCTCCTAAAAGATGTCAACCATCCAGGATCCAAGGAAGACATGGTTAGCAACTGGGATCCTGCTTACAGTTTGGTGGAGTATGCTGTCTCTGGGGCTGAGATTACAGAAACTCCTTGCCTACTGGCTCTGGCTGTTGCACGCCTGCCTCTCTGCATCCGTGGAGGGGGTGGGGGAGGGGCCTGTATGCAGCTGGCCAGCTCTCCTTTGGTATTTGCTCAATCCTTTGTTCTGGTAGCAGGCCAGACATTGAGTTACAGCCTTTCACGGGAAAATTCTCTTTCTATTTTCTTTTTTCCTTTCTGGAGATTCCACAGTTCGGGTTGCTATCTCGAGTTAGCCCCCTCAGATTGTCCTCAGGGCATTCAAGCCTGGTCCTCCCTAAGCACAGATTATCCCTGTCCAGCCCCTGCTCTCTGGTGGTGAATGCAAGTGGCTGGGCTACTTCTCCACTGGCAGGTGTGGTTAGACACGTATTCTGTTTTTTTTTTTTTTTTTCCTTTTTTCCCCTCCCAGTTATGTTGCCCTCTGAGATGCCGAAACTCCCCACAGATCCACCTATGAGAGGGTTTCCTACTGTGTGGAAACTTCTCCTTCACAACTCCCTTCCCAGGACAGATCTCCATCCCTAACTCCTTTGTCTCTCTTTTGGTCTTTTATATTTTGTCCTTACTCCTTTCAAAGAGAATGGACTGCCTTTCTATGTGTCTGGTGTCTTCCACCAACAGAAGTTGTTTTGTGGAAGTTGCTCAGCATTCAAAAGGTCTTTTGATGAATTTGTGGGAGAGAAAGTGGTTTCCCTGTCCTATTCCTCCGCCATCTTAGGACTGCCATTTTATGCATTTTAAAACATTGTTATGAATTTGAGAAAAGTTATAACAGGACACTGTTATTCATGGCCAAAAACAATTAAACATTTATAGTCTTGTATATTACATTTCAAAACTTGACATAGCAACTAAATTTTGCACATGACATTCTGGGCCCTCAGTCATGTGGGTGAGTCCATTGGAAGGAAAGGAAGCTTCTTTTCAGAAGCATAAGCTATTGATTTACCCATGAGAGCAGCTATGTCTGCATAGCACAGTGCACACATTTATTTAACAAACCTGACTTTGGTTCAAGGAGAAGCTGTTATGTGAGAATATCTGATTCAGTGAGTAAGTTAACAATGGCAGGAATAAGTATAGTAGAAACTCCTTGAGTTAAACTGTCTTTGACTTCCTCTTAACCCATCTTAGTTGTGGATAGTCACTCCCTTCAAAGAAATAATTTCAGCCAATGTGGGCTATGTGGATGAAGATCCAGTCATCCTGACACTGAAAGGGAAAAAAATATTAAAAATAGATGCCTGAACTATATCCTGAAATGATCTTGTCACAAATAAATTTAAAGTACAATCCTGAGTCTGAAAGGGGATCGAGACAATTATTTCTCCTGTGCAAACTGTGCTGATGTGCTTTGCCCCTTATCTATATTTTTTCATTTAATCACTATAATAATCTCATGAGAAATATTTTATTCTTTTCTTTCTTTTAACTGGTGAGGACTCTGAAACCAGAGAGATAAGTAATTTGTTCAAAGTTAGTGTTTTAGGCTATTGGGCTACTATGATAAAAAAAAAAAATAGACTGGGCAGCTTAAAAAACAAAGCTTTTGTTGGTTTGGAGGTTAAAGGTCTGAAATTAAGGTACCGATTTCTGGTGAGAGTTCTCTTCCTAACTTTTGAATGGATGCCGTCTCCTCCGTCCTCAAACATCAGTGAGAGAGTGTAGAGTGAGCTCTTCTTTCTGTTCCTCTTCTTTTAAGGATACTAATCCTATTGGACTAAGACTATACCCATATAATTTCCTTTATACTTATGCCTCCTAAAGACCCTTTTCCCCCAAACACAGTCATATTAGGGGCTAAGGCTTCAATATATAAATATATGGGAGTATAATTCAGTCCCTAGCAGTCATAAAATAGTTGCCAGAACTACAGTTTAGGTCTCTTGGAGTGAAGAAGTCATAGCCTTAACTACTCCAATAGATCACTTTTCAAGATCACAGTCAAGGATCTTAGGTACTTTGAGTCTCTGGAAAGTTAAAGTGCCAAGGATAAGAAATCAAGGTGGTGAACATATCTCCGGGACAGAAACAGATTCACAGACATAGAGAAGAGACTTATGGTTGCAAAGGGGAAGTGGTTGGGGAAGGAGTGGAATGGGAGGTTGGGGTTAGTGGATACAAGCTATTATATATAGAGAGTGGATAAACAACAAGGTTGTCACACTATATAGTACCACTCTAATGGTATATGAGAGTTAGACTATAAAGAAGGCTGAGCACCAAAGAATTGATGCTTTTGAACTGTGGTGCTAGAGAAGACTCTTGAGGGTTCCTTGGGCAATAAGGAGCTGAAAACAGTCAATCCTAAAAGAAGTCAACTCTGGATACTCATTGGAAGGACTAATGCTGATGCTAAAGCTCCAATACTTTGGCCACCTGATGCAGAGTCAGCTCATTAGAAAAGGTCTTGGTGCTGGGAAAGATTGAAGGTAAAAGGAGAAGAGGGCAGCAGAGGATGAGATGGTTAGATAGCATCACCAATTCAATGGACATGAATTTGAGCAAATTCTGGGAGATGGTGGAGGACAGAGGAGCCTGGCATGCTACAGTCCCTGGGTCACAAGAGTTGGACGTGACTCAGTGACTGAATAACAAAAAATGTATAGTATAGAGACTTGTATTCGCATATTGTGGTAAACCATTAAGTAAAGTGTTGTGTTAGTGGCTCAGTTGTGTTTGACTCTTTGTGACCCCATGGACTGTACCCCACCAGGCTCCCCTGTACATGGAATTCTCCTGGCAAGAATATATGTATGTAGGTATATTAGTTGCTCAGTTGTGTCTGACTGTCTGCAATCCCATGGACTGTAGCCTGCCAGGCTCCTATGTCCATGGGATTCTATAGGCAAGAATACTGGAGTGTGTTGCCATACTCTTCTCCAGGGGATCTTTCTGACCCTGGGATTGAACTCCAATCTCCTGCATTGCAGGCATATTCTTTACCATCTGGGCCACCACTGATGTGGATTGCCATTTCCTTCTTCAGGAGGTCTTCCTGACCTAGGAGTTGAACCTGGGTCTCCTGCATTGTAGGGAGATTATTTACTGTCTGCACCACCAGGGAAGACCATATGATAAGCCATAATGGAAAAGAATATGTTAAAAAATAATGTGTGTAAATAAATAAATAAATAAATATATATATAACTGAGTCACTTTGCTATATAGCAGAAATTAACACAACACTGTAAATCATCTATACTTCAACTTAAAACAGAGAATGGAACAAAAGAAGTCAAGGGGGAGTATAAGCTCTCAGGAATGACAGGGTAGCAAATAGTGCTGCACTACCTGACAGGGCTGAGGCTCAATAGCTCAGTCAGTAAAGAATCCACCCACAATGCAGGAGACCCCGGTTCGATTCCTGGGTTGGGAAGATTCCCTGGAGAAGGGAAAGGCTACACACTCCAGTATTCTGGCCTGGAGAATTCCATCGACTGCATGGTCCATGGGGTCACAAAGAGTCAGACTCAACTGAGTGACTTTCACTTTCACTTGACTGGGCTAATTCAGTGATCCCATTCAGTTCTGATTTTGTCCCTATTCCTGGGAATATCTGACAGTGTTTGGATGCATTTTTAATTGTCACAGCTTGAAGGGTCTGTGCTACTGGCCTCTATCGTAGCACATTTGGAATGTATGGAATGTTTAGAAGCTGCTAAAATATTCCATGAGGCACAGGACTACCCCCACAGATAATTATCTAGTCCAGAAGTCACTATTGCCTTGAGGCTAAGGACCCTTGGGCTGACACTGTTTACTTCACACTTTTCCCAGAAGTGAGTCATACTTTGAACCCTGCTTGCTGAGGGTGGGACTGAGTCAGGATGGGAAGGGTCTCAGCATATGGAGCCAGGCTGAGCCTACATGGCCAATGCAACATATGAGCCTTTGCCTTGGAGAGACTGAGGGCAGGACATAACAGTGCCAAATGATGAAGTGAGAAAAATTAGCAGTGGATTTACTGGATCTAACTGCTTTCCAAAAGCTGAGAAGATTTATAAAGATTTTCTATGATATAGTTTTCAAGTGCTATCAGACTTTAATACTTTAAGATGTCATAGGGATCATCTGTAATGATTAACTTTATTTTCATGAACCCATTCTTAGAATAGGGCAATGTAATATTCTATGAAAGTAAATGTAAATGTGATATATTTATGTTTTTTGGTAAGTACTTAATACAGAATTAACTACTAATAAAGTCATGGATTTAACAAGAAACAATTCAGTGATAAAACTCTATACACTTCCTGTTTGTTTTATTTAATATGCACAATATTTCATCTGTACAAAGATGACAGTATTTAGAATTAAGTCCCTTGCAACCCCCAAAACGATTGCTCATCACTCATGTAAATCCTCAAAGAAAAAATAAACAAACAATAGGCAAATGCTTTAAAAATTATAACCCAAACATTAATTCTACTAACTCTCTGTTCAGTAACTTTTATCCATGATAAAGATCAGGCAGTGATTTATCTCTATTTGGCATTATAAGAATACTACCTAGAGCCAGTGAGCTTTTCAGGGTCTTAACTAACTAATTGATATAAAAAGATGTATTATACTAAAAGGGCACTGAACATTAAAAAATAATTAATTTCAATAATTGTAACATTATATAAACTTCATTAATTATTAATATTCATAAATGTGTTACCACAGTTGCTAAAAATTTGTTAGATTTTATTTGCATATCAAGGTATTCTTTGCTTATGAAGAATTGGAAAAAATCATCCAATACAAATTAATATATTTTAAAAGACTGAGTTGTAAAAATAATTTTATATTCTTCAGCAAAAATATATTTAGGAAGTTATATTTCTATTTTCTATGATATAAGGTGAAAATTTAAAAAATGTGTAGGGCCAACAAAAGTCTTAAAGTGACAACTAAATTGGAGACTTTTATTTGTTAATCTGCCCCTTTTTATTATTTTACTGAGGTTCCCTCTTAAGAATACATAACTGTTAAATGATATTACCATGGCTCATAGCTCAAATACAGAAGTGAGACACTTGTAGTCACAAAGCAGAAACTCTCTCTCAAAACACACTGGACATATATATATATATATATAATCTTTTTTTCCCCCTCCCAATGGCAACCATCATTTATTTCTGAATCAAGAACCAGGGTTTCCTTTTGTTTACCAAAACACATCTACATGTCCCTAATAAATCAGGAGTTAACATTTGCTTCTTTATAATGGGGTCAGGAAAAAATGATTTTTGAATAATGGGTCAATTATTACTTGGTNATATATAATCTTTTTTTCCCCCTCCCAATGGCAACCATCATTTATTTCTGAATCAAGAACCAGGGTTTCCTTTTGTTTACCAAAACACATCTACATGTCCCTAATAAATCAGGAGTTAACATTTGCTTCTTTATAATGGGGTCAGGAAAAAATGATTTTTGAATAATGGGTCAATTATTACTTGGTTATTTGATTGAATATACTGAATGAAAATTAATGTTTTAAAATATTTATGTACCTTAATAATTAAATAGCTAGTCAAAATGGTAGATTATCTGTATCTGCAGACAGAGTCGTAAAAATATTTTACTGTTATTGGGGGTGGACACACATTCTTAGGACAGTAAGAATAAGGAAAATGTCAAAGAAGGTGACTCATTGTAGCTGTAGCCACTACTTCAAGACAAGCTGCAAGATGACTGTGGAAGAATGGAGAGAGAATTTATTTGCCAGCAACCCTTTCTCTGTTTCCTACTTCCTATTAGTCAAACATTTCCAGTTGGCTATTTCCTTAATTTTTAGGTTGTGTCACCTGGCCACTTTGGTGGTGTTTGAGCAGATAGCATTCCATGAAAGTGGTAAATAGCAGGAGAGACCCTGATTCCCTGATGTTGGCCCCAGGAAAAACAGTGCTGGAGACAAGGGGTCCAGATCAGTGACTGAAGTGGCCTAGGCAGTCACATGTCTTGGAGGCAGATAATTTTGAGGTATTCTCATAGTAGATAATGAATATAAAAAGCAAATTTTTTGAGTTAAATCACTCTTAGTATACTTATGCTGTGAATGTGCCAGTTTTTTGTTGTTGTTGTAGTTGTTGTTTAAAACAACGTAGGCAATAGTAGCGGCCCCTGAGTGAGGAACACCACAATGTCACATATCTTTAACCTTGCTGAGCCTTCTGGATATAAAAGGTTGACAGATTCTACCCTCAAGGATATTGAACTATTATTGGATAAAGCAAAAATGTTTTAAAAAGAATGTGGTCAAAGATTGCTGACTACTAAAATGAGAACATGAAGGATAAGTGCCAAAGGATTACAGATGTGATAGAAGATGAATTCAAATGTGTTAGCTAAATCCTGTTCAGTAAGCAAGCTATTTTTCAGCAATCTGAAGCAACTATTCTGACTTTAGGTGACCTATAAGAAAAATACTTATCCAGTAATCTGAAAAAGTTTAAACCACCAGACAAAGAACACTAAAACACCCAACAAAGGCATCAAAATTTTTCTTATGAAAATGAATATGTTAAATGTGAATAGATTATTTTTCTATAAATAATAGAACTATAATCTACCCATTTAACAAATGAAAAAATAAGGGTAAGTTTTTACTTTGCAGTAAGCAAAGATTAACACTATTTTGAAATATTCCTAATAGTACACAGTCTGGTTATTTTGTGCTGAAACATTTATCTGAATGTCATGTAGAAAGAATACTTTATCAAAATTATTGTCTGAATTGTGTTTCCTTTTGGATATTTAATATGTCACAGATATAGCTCTGCCTGTGGCTTTAGAGGAAAAAAATTACAAGTTAGCCTTAAAACTTATTACATTAACTCAGTAAATGTAAAACATTGATCTAAATTATATTTTCCAAACTCATGATTTAATTGCAAATGCATGTGGATAAGCACACATGCATGTGGATAACACACACATGCTCAGCCTCTGGGAATGTACAGTTTATTGCCTTGAATTTTCATCTTCACTTAGTGACTAAGTATATATATGCTATATTATAAATGAGGATATATATTTTTGTAGAAACAACACATTTTTAACTTGTAGGAGATTTCGTTTTCTAAATTAATTAGAATTATTTAACTTCTAAGACCAGAGGTCATTTCTAATTATTTTATAAATTTTGAAATGTAGAAATGTATAGTTAGAAAAATTACCTAAATTTCACTTTTAGATAGATAAAATGAACCTGCTACAGCTTTTTCTACATGGCGTCCCTTTTTAGTAAGATAAATATCTACTACATAGATCATGCAGAAAATATGCCATATAAAGTGACTTTTTAAAGTGTAAAGAATACCAGTGAGCTTCTTTTGTTCATGTTTCATGTCTAGGAATATTCCTACTGTGGATTAGAGAATATTAGCTACTCAGAAATTTTTTGCTGAATTGTTGCTCAAAATTCCCACACTTTCTAAGATGAACTTACCAAAAAGTTCAGATGTATATTTGACACTTCATTAAAACAAATCCAGCACAGATAACACCAAGACTATGATTCATTTCTAGAAATAAGGGTACTTTATGATGTAACCACAAAAAGATAAATGAACTAATTTCTATGACAATTATATTTATATGTATATATGATTTCACTTGTGAAGTGAAGCTGCTCAGTCGTGTTTGACTCTGCAATCCCATGGACTGTAGCCTACAAGTTTCCTCCATCCATGGAATTTTCCAGGCAAGAGTAGTGGAGTGGGTTGCCATTTCCTTCTCCAGGAGATCTTCCTGATCCAGGGATTGACCCAGGTCTCCTGCATTGCAGGCAGATGCTTTACTGTCTGAGACAAGAAGCATTTCACTTAAATAGTATTTAAAATGTAAAAAATTATTACTGATTCTGCAACAGTATATTGATTAAAATATAAGTACATCCATGACATGAAACCAAAATATTGAAGAAAATATCTAATTAACAGTTGTCTCAGAAATCTGTTTTCACTGATAAGAAAATGGAAGCCTAATTAATGACTATGAAAGAGAAATAAATGATGATTACAATTAAGGCTGCATAATAGCTCACAGCACACTGGGAAATTTTTTTTGTTCATATACAAATGATTTCACAAAATATGCTATAACTCATAAAAATATATTATGAAGAAAATCTTTCATTCTGTGATGTTAGTGGTAAAGAAACATATCCCAAAGAAACATCAAACACTCATGAAATGAGGGATGAGTTTTCAAAAATGTCACTATTATGAAAGTCACAGAAAGATAGAACATTTCAAGACAGAACATGGAAATGAGGCACGAGAGCAAATCATGCAATGCATGACTCTGTTGGGGAGTCTTTGCTATAAAACACATTATGGGGAAATTTGCATAACTTGAATGGCACTTGAGGACCAGATGATAATAAAATATATTAATTTTCTGATTTTGAAGATTATAAGACAATGCTCCTGTTTATAGGAGATGCATCCTAAAGTATTTGGGTATGATGAGGGATCAAAATGGTAATTCAGTCTAATATGGTTCACAAAAAAATCAAATCTCTTTGTACTGTAACCCCATCTATTTTGTAAATTTGTGATTATTTAAAAAAAATTATATGGGCATATTTATAAATCCTAAAATGATTCAGCAATTTCATTTCTGCATATATACAAATATAATTAAATACAAAAGATACATGCACCCCTACGTTCATGGCGACACTATTCACTGTAGCCAAGCATGGAAACAACATAAATATCCATTGACAGATGAATGGATAAAGAAGATGTTATGTGTGTATATATATAAACATATATATATATGACAATGGACTATTACTAAGCTATAAAAAGGAATGAAATAATGCCATTTTAGCAACATGGATGGACCTAGAGATTATCATACTAAGTAAGTCACGCAGAAAGACAAAT
Organism: Neotragus pygmaeus; assembly: GCA_006410875.1. Classification (NCBI taxonomy): domain Eukaryota; kingdom Metazoa; phylum Chordata; class Mammalia; order Artiodactyla; family Bovidae; genus Neotragus; species Neotragus pygmaeus. Next base: position 13,164 of record SJYV01051950.1, on the reverse strand, counting down.
ATCATGTGATATGGTGGAATCTATAATATGATGGAATAGATAATCAGTGGAATAGATTCAACTTATACGTGGGATATAAAATAGGATGCAAATGAGCATATCTATGAAATAGAAACAGATTCACAGATACAGAGAACAGACTTGTGATGGCCAAAGAGGTGGGGAGCATGGAGTAGGGGAGGATTGGGAGTTTGGGATTAGCACATGCAAACTAGTATCTATAGGATAGATAAATAACAAGATTCTACTGTATAGTGCAGTGGACTATTTCAGTATCCTGTGAAAAGCCAAAATGGAAAATATTATATCTATCTATCTATATGTGTATGTGTAGATGTAACTGAGTCACTTTGCTGTACAGTAGGAACAACATTATAAGCAACTATACTTCAATCAAATAAAAACATTTTTGTTTATAGGAGTATCAAATACTAGGAATACATTTAACAAATTAAATAAGCACAAGCTGGAATCAAGATTGGTGGGAGAAATATCAACAACCTCAGACATGCAGATGACACCACCCTTATGGAAGAAAGTGAAGAATAACTAAAGAGCTTCTTGATGAAAGTGAAAAAGGAGGGTGAAAAAATTGGCTTAAAGCTTAACATTCAGAAAACCAAGATCATGGCATCCGGTCCCATCACTTCATGGCAAATAGATGGAGAAACAGTAGAAAGAGTGGCTGATTTTATTTTTCTGGGCTCCAAAATCACTGCAGATGGTGATTGCAGCCATGAAATTNCACATTTAAGATTTCCCTTATCAATCCAGTCACTAAGTTATGTCTGATTCTTTGTGACCCCATGGATTTCAGCATTCTAGGCTTCCTGTCCTTCACCATCCCCCAGAGTTTACTCACATTCACATCCATTAAGTCAATGATGCCATCCAACAATCTTATCCTCAGTTGCCCCCTTCTCTTCCTGCAATCTGTCTTTCCCAGCATCAGTGTCTTTTCCAATGAGTTGGTTTTTCTCATCAGGAGGCCAAAATGTTGGAGCTTCAGCTTCAATATCAGTCCTTCCAATGAATGTTCAGGATTTATTTCCTTTAGGATTGACTAATCTGATCTTGTTGTCCAAGGGATTCTCAAGAACCTTCTCCAGCACCACAGTTCAAAAGCATCAATTCTTCAGCACTCTGCCTTCTTTGTGGTTCAACACTCACGTCCCTACGTAACTACTAAAAAGACCAGAGCTTTGACTTTATAGATTTTGTCAGCAAGGTGATGTCTCTGATTTTTAATATGCTGTCCATATTTGTCATAACTTTACTTTCAAGGGGCAAGCATCTTTCAATTTCATGGCTGCAGTCTCCATCTGCAGTGATTTTGGAGCCCAGGAAAATAAAGTCTGTGACTGTCTACATTATTTCCCCATCTATTTGCCATGATGGGATGGGACTGGATGCCATGATCTTGGTTTTTTGAACGTTGAGTTTTAAGCCAGCTTTTTCACTCTCCTCTTTCACCTTCATCAAAAGGCTCTTTTGATCAATCCCTTACCAAGAGTAAATGTAAACATAGCATTCATGTCAGTCATGTTTGACTCTGTGACACTATGGACTGTGGCCCGCCAGGCTCCAATGTCAATGGGATTTGGCAGGCAACAATACTGAAATGGGTTTCCATTTCTTCCTCCAAGGGATCTTTCTGACCCAGGGATTAAAACTGGGTCTCCAGCATCTCATAGGCAGATTCTTTACCACTGAATCATACTCTTTAGAATAGAGCTACCAATGTGTTNCAGGCTCCAATGTCAATGGGATTTGGCAGGCAACAATACTGAAATGGGTTTCCATTTCTTCCTCCAAGGGATCTTTCTGACCCAGGGATTAAAACTGGGTCTCCAGCATCTCATAGGCAGATTCTTTACCACTGAATCATACTCTTTAGAATAGAGCTACCAATGTGTTTCAGAAATTGTTTCCTACAAAGTCAGACACTGCCTCTAGCAAATTGACACGGTTGTCAGCATTGACACGGAATAAACAGCATTTGGCTCATTTTTCTATACTTCTTTTTATGCTGCTTTCTAAATGCCAATGTTTTTATTTTGAAGGAGTAACAATATGTTCACAGATTGTAGAAAGTGATTCGGCCTGGGGCTAGAGGCTAAATTCTTCATTACTAAGTTAACATTATTTCTCATGATTTCATTAAGCAATTCTAAAAATTTTAAGTTCAGATACAGGTTTTTTTTTACTTGTTTACTGGAATAATACTTGTCATTCAGAGAGCATTTAATTTACTTTTTATGAAATACATTATCTCTGTATTTCTGGAATTGTCACAATGCATGCACAAAGCAATAATATTAGTTTTATGATTTGGGTTAGGAGCTAGATGTGAGGATTCAGAAATTTAAATTTCTGAATTCAGGAATTCAGGCTCCCAACTTGATTACCATTGAACAGTATAACAATAGCATAAAACATAATGATATATTTTACAGTAATTAAATTAACCATAGAACGATTATCATAACTGAAAGTATGCACTTTTTAGATTGTGATAAAAATATCACTAAATTTAGCATCTTAACCCTTTTTAAGTATACAGTTGAGTAATGTTAAGTACATTCACTTTGTTGGGCAACAGGTCTCTCTCTTCAACTTGCAAAACTGAAACTCTATACCTGTTTAACAGCAAATCCCCACTTCCCTCTCACCCAGTCTTTGACAACCACCTTTCTATTTTCTGTTTCTGTGGTCTTGACTTCTTTAGACATCTCTCAGGAGTGAAGTCATACAGTATTTGTCCTTCTGTGACTGGCTTAATTTGCCTAGCATAATACCGTTGAGGTTATTTCACGTTGTAGGAATTCCTTTATTTTTAAGGATGAAGAAGAGTGGCTCAGATGAGAGAACAGGAAGATCTGAGCTCTCCTCCCTTGGGCAGAGCAAAATTACAATGATTTACATAACAACTAGCACTGAGAATGACCTGAATACCAGCAAAAAATATCTTCTACAACTAAAGACACAAGGGAGAAACCACAAAGACAGATAATAGGGGCAGATATGTGGAATAGTTCAGACACACCTCCCCAGATAGGCAACCTGCAAAAAGAAGCATAATCACAATTGTTTCAATGTCCCCCAAAGATTGAGAAAGCCTGGGAGTTCTGCATTAGGAAGAGGAGCTCTCAGAATGTCTAGTTGTAAAGGCCAGTGGGGCTTGCATTTAAGAGAGCCCCAAGGCTGTAGGAAACAGACTACTCATACAGGAGGCGTGCAAAATCTCACATACTCCAAGACCCAGTTCAGAAGCAGTGGTTTAAAGTAAACTAGGTCAGACTCACTTGCTGATCTTGGAGAGCCTCTTGGAGAGTCAGGAGGCAAGTGCAAGTCCCCTAGGGACACAGATGCTGACGGCAGATATATTTTGGAACTCATTTTTCCAGGAAGACACTGGTGGCTCTGGTAAATACCATTTTGGAGTTCTGCAGCTGTGTGTGCTAAGTCGCTTCAGTTGTGTCCAACTTTTTGTGATCCCATGAACTGTAGCCAGCTAGACTCCTCTGCTCATGAGATTTCTAGGCAAAAATACTGGAGTGAATTGCCAAGCCCTCCAGGGTATCTTCCCAACCAAGGGATTGAACCCACATCTCTTATGTCTTCTGCATCAGCAGCCAGGTTCTTTACCAGTAGCACCACCTGGGAAGCCCTTTGGAGTACTACCTTTAGCCTATTATCCCTGGTCTCAGGACCAACAAAGCCAAACAGCCAGCCATTCTGGAACCAAGGTTCACCCACCAATAGCCCACCCCCCACATACAGTTCCCCTGCCCTAGTGCTTCAGTCAGCCACAGTGGAATCAGTCCTCACCTATCAGCCTTTATACTAGGCAGTGCCTTACAGTACCGCCCTGGCTGAGGCCAGTCCAGCCTAAAGCATGAGCTGGGTAATATGCTTTGCCACAACAGAAAGGACAATGCTGTCCATACACAGAGCAACCCTAGACCACATAGCTCTGGTGAAGAGTTGAGTGTGCTGCTAGATTCTGAAAGATATTTACTGCATAAGGCCACACTGAAGCTATGCTCAGCAAAAATAAATGGGTGACATGAAACTAAAACAAACAAACAAAAAAACTGCACAGTGAAGGAAATAATCAACATAACACAAAAGCAGCACCTACTAAATGGGAGAAGATACTCACAAACAATGTATCTGGTAAGGAGATTAATATTCAAATTATGCAAAGAACTCATACAACTCAACAGCAACAAAAAGTCTGCTTTAAAAATGGGAAAGGCCTCAGTATACATTTTCCTGACGAAGACAGATAGTCAACAGACACATGAAAAAATGTTCAGTATCACTAATAACCAAGGCAATGTAAATAAGACCACAATGAGACATCACCTGGTAACTGTCAGAATGGCTGTAAAACAAAAGATGGCGAATAACAAACTTTTGCAAGGAAGGGGAGAGAACATTCCAGATTTTGTCAGAGCAAAGAGATAAGGGAGTACAGTAGGTAAGGGAGATTAAGAGACACAAACTTCCTGTTACAAAATTGATGAGTCATAGAGATGAAATGTACAAGATGAAGAATATAGTCAACTATATTATAATACTTTTGTATAATGATATGTCGTAACTAGACATATCATGGTGATCATTTTGTAATGTATAGAAATGTTGAATCACTAAGTTGTGCACCTGGTGCTAACACAGTATTGTGGGTCAATTATACTTCAATTAAGAAACAATATGTAGACACAAGGAGGAAACTGATCAAAATGCTAATGATGATTACCTCTGGGGGGTGGAATTGTGAGTGATTGTTAATTTTTACTTTATGATTTCATGTATTTTTAGTTGTCTGAAGTGAAAAATATTACTTATAAAATTAAAACACAATAATTATTATTAAAATTATAAAAAAGAATACAGAAAATACAAAGTTTGCATAATAATTCAGTGTATGTACATACCACAGTTTAAAAATCCATTTATACATCAATTGATGTTTGGGGTGCTTCCATCTCTTGGCTGTTTTGAATAATACTGCAATGAACATAAAATTGCAAATATCTCTTCTAGAAAGTAAGCACATTTTAACTATTCCATACACTGTTGCTTCATCCCATTAAAAAATTGAAAAATAAGGACTTTCCTGGCAGTCTAGTGGTTAAGCCTCCACCCTCCCGCTTCAGAGGGCACAGGTTTGATCCTTGATCAAGGAATTAAGATTCTTCAGGCCTCATGGCAAGGCAAAAATAGAAAAACACATTTTAAAAAATAAATTAATATAAATATATTAAAGGAAATAAAAAATTTGTCTACAAGACATATAATAAACATGAAACAGGAGGAAAGAAAGGCTTTATCTTTATATTTTCAGTTATACTTGGAGAACATAATGGCAATAGCTAGAAAGGGTTGGAAATTCTCTACAGTTTGCCTTACACAATGGCTTTTAAATATGGCAAATTGTTGCCACATGTGGGAGATGATAGCTGAAAGCAAGTTTAACATCCTCCCTCATCTCTATCTGCACTCTCCCTACAACTCATTAATTGAGCAGTATAAGCAGACATAGTGTTATTGTCACAAAAAGATTCAAGAGAGATCCTCTCATATCTTATTTTAACCTCTCCATCTTTATTGTACATTAGCACTTCCTGCTCTGCTTATTTCGTATTCCTTTGTGGTCACTGATCTTGAATTTCTTATCATGGTTACTACATAAGCCATAATTACTACATAATTCCTTTAGGATTGATTGGTTGGATCCCCTTGCAGTCCAAGGGACTCTCAAGAATCTTCTCCAACACCAAGGCTCGAAATCATCAATTATTTGGTTCTCTGCCTTGTTTATGGGCCAACTGTCACATCCATACATGACTACTGGCAAAACAATAGCTTTCACAATATGGACATTGTCAGCAAATTAATGCCTCTGCTTTTTAATATGCTGGCTATATTTGTCATAGCATTTCTTCCAAGGAGCAAGCGTCTTTTAATTTCATGACTGCAGTCACCATCTGCAGTGATTTTGAAAGTGAAAGTGAAAGTCACTCAGTTGTGTCTGACTCTTTGCTACCCCATGGACTGTACAGAATACTGGAGTGGGTAGTCGTTACCTTCTCCAGGGGATCTTCCCAACCCAGAGATCAAACCCAGGTCTCTGCATTGCAGGTGAATTCTTTATCATCTGAGCCACAGGGAAGCCCAAGAATACTAAACTGGGAAACTTACCCCTTCTTCAGCAGATCTTCCCAACCCAGAAATTGAACCAGGGTCTCCTGCTTGCAGGCAGATTCTTTACCAACTGAGTTATCAGGGAACCAGTGATTTTGGAGCCCAAGAAAATAAAGTTTTTCACTGTTTCCATTGTTTCTCCATCTATTTGCCGTGAAGTGATGATGGATGTCATGATCTTAGATTTTTGAAAGTTGAGATTTAAGCCAGCTTTTTCACTCTCCTCTTTCACCTTCACCAAGAGGCTCTGACAATCAAACCAAGCTGGTAATTGAGAACAATCACCATTATACCACATGGGAGATAGTCAACATACTTAAAATATCTAAATCAACTGTTCAAAATCATTTGAATCATTTTGGTTATGAAAATCAGTTTGATATTTGGGTTCTGTATAAATTAGGTGAAAAAATCCTTATTGACTGTATTTCTGTTCCTAGAACAAAATGTGTGGGTGATGAAAAGTTGATACTGTTGAATAAAGTGGAATGGAAGAGATCATGGGACAAGTGAAATAAACCACCGCCAACCACACCAAAGGCCAGGTCTTTATCCAAAGAAGGTGATGTGTATATGGTGAGATTGGAAAAGAGTCTTCTACTATGAGTTCCTTCCAGAAAATCAAGTGATGAATTCCAACAAACATTTCTTCCAATTAGACAAACTAAAAGGACTCAATGAAAGTGTGCAGAATTAGTCAACAAAAAATGCATAATCTTCCATCAGAATAATGTAAGACCACATGTTTGTTTGATGACCAGGCAAAAACTGCTACAGCTTGGCTGGGAAGTTCTGATTTATATGTTCTATCCACCAGATATTGCACCTTTGAATAGTCATTTATTTCATTTTCTACACAATTCTCTTAATGGAAAAAACTCCAATTCCCAGGAAAACTGTAAAAGTCTCCTGGAACAATTCTTTGCTCAAAAAGATAAAAAGTTTGGGTAAGAAGGAATTATGAATTTGTCTGAAAAATAGCAGAAGATGGCCAAACAAAACAATGAATACCATTGTTCATTAAAGTTCATTGTGAAAATGAAAAAAATCTGTCTTTTATTTTTACTTAAAAAGCCAAAGGAACTTTTTGGCCAACTCAATATTTGCTGTAAGTGTCCATTCCATCTCTTTTCTTGTGTATATGGATATTCAGTTTTCCCAGCATCATTTGTTGAAACGACTCTCCCTTCACCTGTATGTATTTATAATGAGTTTAAAGTGGATATTACCAGAAATGGTAGTACTATAATGCTAGTGCTATCATTTGAAATAGTTTCTAGTATATAGTATATTTTGAATAAGAAAGATTTTGTGATTGCAGATAATGAGGATAGACTTACATTTGGGGATAATTTTTCTATATCTATAACAAAACACATTTGAGTTATTTTTATGTTACAGTCTATTCTTAGTATACATTCAAACTGTAGGTTACCTTAACTTCCAAAAAAAAAAAAATCTCATAATAAAATCACATCTGAATGCATATTAGAATATGCTTTGGAAACAATAAAAACTGATTTAAAACAAATGATTTTTTGCATGTGAAATTTTAGAGCCACATTATATATTTTGTTCCTTCTTTATAGAGTTAACTTAGCACTTTCTGTTGATTTAAGGATACGAAAATCCCCATAAGTGAGAGCACTATTAGTATAGAACATCTAATAAATGCAAAGTCTCTTTTAAGTAGAATAGAATGCATAGCTTAAAAATCCAAAATAAAAAGAATCCAAAATAGCAAAGGCTAAAATTTTCAATTACTAAGATAATACATTTTAATTTAAATGTACTTGTAATGTGAATAATTTATAAAATCAAGGACTTTTTTTGCAATGTGGTTTATTCATGCCTTTAAAGTTTAAAGAAGTGTTATCATTAACTATTGAATATGATTTAAAATTTTATTAAAGCATACATTTGGAAGCTTAAGGACATGTTTCTTATATCTCAATATATTTTAAATGGCACTATGATAACATGTCTTGTCATCATTGGATGTTCTTCAATATTTTTTCACTGAACTTTAAGTAAACTTAAGTCTACTGATGAATTTGCATGTAGTCTACTGATTAGCTTGGTTTGATTCAGCCTCTTACCTGATAGCAATGATAAAATGCAGATAAAATATATAAAATGCATAATTTTGAAGGCTTTAGATAATGATCAATATATTACTAAATTACTATATAAAAAGGTATAGTTTGATACTGATAGCCATATAAAACAATGAAATAGAACAAATATCCAGAAATAGACCTCCATAAGTATGACCAATAATTCTGAAAAATATGCAAAGAAAAATAAATTGATTAATAATAGTTCTTCAATATATGGTACTGAAAGAATTGACCACCATATATAAAACATGAGTTTCAATCCATATCTCACATAAATATAAAACTTAAAATGGATCTAGACTTTGAAATACAGTATACAATTAAACAATTAGGGGAAAGATCTAGGGAGACAATCTTTGTGAACTTTTGTTAAATTACAAGTCTTATTACAACGCCAAAAGTCTAAACCATGAAAGAAAAGAAAAACATTGAAATTTATTAAATTTAAAATTTGCATCATGAATACTACTACCTACAAATCTAGTAAGCATATTCAACAGCTTTTTGCACATTATAATATGTATTCTTTCTACTACAGAATACACATATTTATTATTAGGCTTCTCTATGTACACTTACCTATACAAATATGTACTCTTTCACTATTTCTTCACCTTTAGGCATTTCCAAAGATATATTCACTGACATGAGTATATCCTTGGATATGTTTTGGTGAAGCTTTAAGACAAAATGACTCTTAACCCAGAATTACATCATGTTGCAATGAACACTTTTCAGTAAATTACTGCGACTTCATGAAATTGACCTTTCTGTAGTATTACTGTTATTATCTCTCTTCAGTGATAGAAAATAAATTTACTTTCAACATGAAAATTCAGTTCAGTTCAGTCACTCTGTCGTGTCTGACTCTTTGTGACACTATGGACTGCAGCATGCCAGGCTTCCCTGTCCATCACCAACTCCTGGAGCTTGCTAATATGAAATTAATATGAAAACTAGCTTATCTAAATTCCTGAAATTATAAATTTCTCCCTCTACAGGCTGATACAAATTTACTTTTTCAACAGGTATATCTGTGAGTAATTCCCCTTGCAATAACTCCCCTTGTATGAAATGACATCCAAGCTTTTAGTCATATTATAAACTCTTCTTTGGATTCAATTTTTCCAGCTTCTTGGATTAATTTACATCCTTAAAACCCTGAAAGGTTGAAATTATACTCAAAATATTTAACAATGCTACTTTAAATATACACTCTAATAAAAAAGGACAAAAGCCAAAGTTCTGGCGCTGTGTTATAGAGGTTCTAGCTTTCCATGTATTAACCTTTTCATTTATAGATCTTGGGAAATTTTAACAAAAGCTAGCACATCAGTGTCAGGTGGGGCATAACAAGAGAGGTTAGGGTAACAGCTATTTGGCAAATGTAATCTCAGTATTCTGACACTGGATACAGCCTTGTGGACATGTTTCATCAGGAGAACATTCCTACTTGGCAAAGAAACACATTCATCAGCACTGTAAAATCTACTCTCATCAGAAAGCAGGAAGTGGTCTGTCTCTTCTTTCTCATGGAACATAGTACTTGCTACCTCACATATGCATCATGTTACATATTGCCTCATATTACAGACGTATTTTTGTAGCAGGACCTAAAGTTTCACGTAGTGGATCTAATAACATTGGGAAGAATAAGTCCCTCAAATTCAAGGAAGATGCTTCATGCATTTTATTTTAACTTTTTATATCCTCAGACTGGAATGTGGAACAGACTAGTTAATCAATAAATATTTGTTAATTTAATTAAAACATCTCATAGCTATTTATTTATACATAGACAATACTTTATGAAAAACTTGATTTTTGCTCTTAAATTGTATGTGTTGGGTTTCTTAATGATCAAAAACACATTCATTATTTTTTCAACTCGAATTCTACACTAAGGTTGCTTATGGAATTACATCTTAGTGTCTAGCATTTTAAAAATGTTTATATGACTGCTGTTTTTTCTACCAGATAAATCAAGCAAACTGTTAGTTACATCATCTTGACATGCTGTGTGAGTCAAAATTCAAAGCACTGATAAATATTCAGGAAAATAAAGGTCTTCCAATCACACAAAATAAAGTGTTATACTCAAATTCATTTCCATTTTTTCCCACAAAAGGCTTCCTCTATTTTAATCACTTAAAGTAGGGTAATCAATGAGTAAATATGTTAGAATAAAATAAAGCAGTTCTTTTATTGATATTACCTATAGAATAGAATGCAATATGAAAAATTGCTATTTGTCAGAAATAGAAGCTGCTCTGTAGCTTATGTACATATTCTCAAGAAAACTTCTTTTCTAAAAATCTAAAATCCCGGTTAAGTAAGCAAATGCATCTATTTTGGTTCCTAATTTCTCTTTTTATGTTTGTTCTCTCTACCCTTCCATTTATGCTTCTCTTAATCTAATTTAATTTTTACAGTTAATATATTAGCACATTCAGGGACTTCCCTGGTGGCCCAGTGGCTAAGAATCTTACTACCTATGCAAAAACCAAGGGTTTGATCCCTGGTCTGGGAAGATATCACATGCCATGGTGAAGCTAAACCCCTGCACCACAGCAACTGAAGATCACACATTTGAGAGACTGCACACTCAGTTGACAAAGAAGCTGCCTGCAATGTGGGAGACCCAGGTTCAATTCCTGGGTCAGCAAGATCCCCTGGAGAAGGGAACAGCTACCCATTGCAGTAGTCTAGCCTAGAGAATTCCATGGACTCGTAAAGAGTCAGACACGACTGAGCGACTTTCACTTCTCTTCACTTCAAACTGATACTGCTGAGCCCACATGTCCTATAGACCATGCTTCACAAGAGAAAAACCCATGCACAGCAATGAAGACACAGAGCAGACTTAATTAATTAAATATGTTGGCACAATAACATCTATATTCAGATCATTGAGTGTTCAACAGCACTTTGGGCAAAGTTTGACAAAATTTTACATAACGAAAAGCAAGCAATATTCTTGCAAGTACGAATATGTGTAATGAAAGTACTTACTATAGTGAGATGCACATATCTTTATACAATTTGTTTAGTTTTTACAAATGCATACTCCTCATTAACCAATACTCCGAGCTCTATATATTACTTTTTCATGACCAAAGAAAATTCTCTGTGCCCCTTAGATTCAAAAATACCTTCATAGTCAAGCCTTGCTCTGATTTCTGCCTCTAGAGATGAGTTGTCAGGTCTAGAATTATCATATAAATGTTATAATATAGTGTGCACTCTTGTGTATGATTTCCTTTGTTCAGTATAATGTTTTGGACATTCATCCATGTAGCAGAATGATTCAGACAGCGTTCATTATTTTTAGTGTTGAATGGCATTCCTCTCTATGAATACATCAAAATTTTTGTCCATTCTTTGGTGTTGAACTCTTAAATTATGTTCAAGTTCTGGCTTTTATGAACAGAGTTACTATAATCTTTTCTGGACAATTTTTTAAAAACAGAAGCATTCATATAGTCATGGAGTTCAGTTTGGTGCTCTGTGGAAACCTAGAGGGGTGGGTGGAGTGGAAAGAAGATTCAAGAGGAAGGTTTAGTTCAGTTCAGTTCAGTCGCTCAGTCGTGTCTGACTCTTTGCGACCCCATGAATCGCAGCACGTCAGGCCTCCCTGTACATCATCAACTCCTGGAGTTCACTTAGACTCGCGTCCATCGAGTCAGTGATACCATCCAGCCATCTCATCCTCGGTCGTCCCCTTCTTCTCCTGCCCAAGAGGGAGGGGACACGTGTATTCCTACAGCTGATTCATGTTGATGTATGGCAGAAACTAATGTAATATGGTAAAGCAACTATCCTCCAGTTAAAAATAAGTAAATAAATAAAAACCAATTATCTTCTAAGTATGTCATCCTCCAAAATCCCAGTGGAGATTAGAAACTATTTTAATTGAAAGAAATGAAAATGTAACATATCAAAATGTGTGGGATATGGCTATAGTTATCCATTGAGGGAAATTTTGGCCTAAAATACATACTTTAGAAAAGAAAGTATTGGGAAATAACATTTTAAAATATATAATGTAAGCTTCAGCAAATAAAACTAGAAAAAGAACAAATGAAACCCAAGCAAGTCAAAGGAAAGAAAATGATAGATATTAAGTATAAATCAGTAGACTAGAAAAGAAACAGGGGGTGGTCCTAAGATGGCAGAGGAATAGGACAGGGAGACCACTTTCTCTCCCACAAATCCATCAAAAGATCATTTTAACGCTGAGTAAATTCTACAAAACAATTTCTGAACACTGGCGTAGGACACCGGGCACCCAGAAAGGCAGCCCATTGTTTTTGAAAAGAGGTAGGACAAAATATAAAAGATAAAAAGAGAGACAAAAGAGTTAGAGACGGAGACCCATCCTGGGAAGAGATCGTGAAGGAGGAGAAGATTCCAAACACCAGGAAACCCTCTCACTGGCGGGTCTGTGGGGAGTTTTGGAATCGCAGAGTGAAACATGACTGGGAGGAAGAAAAAAAAAAAAAAAACCCACACATTACATGCCTAACCACAACTCCCAGCAAAGAAGTTGCCCAGATGCTCCCTTCTGCCACCAGCAAGTGGGGGCTGAACAGCGAGGTGCTGGCTGCATTGCTAGGGTAAGGACCAGGCCTAAATATCCTGAAGACAATCTGAGGGAGCTAATGTGAGATAGCAATCCAAACTGTGGGATAGCTACAGGGAGAGAAAATAAAAAGAGACAAACAGTGAGAGAGAACTTTCCCATGAAAAGCTCTAACCTAAGGCACAGCTGGGCCTGCTCACAGAATGAAAGGACTGAGTGAATACCAGAGGAGAGCTAGCCATCTGC